>WEIU01014015.1:12789-66638 GCA_013389925.1 Aegithalos caudatus | reverse complement strand
CATGCTTAGTTACTCTCTCTCCAGTGCCCAGGAATTTCAGTTCTCACTGAAATGAATAAATGAATCTTTAGATATTTGAAGCACACACTATTAGTTTAAAAGAAAATATTTGAACGAATCATGGACATAGATGACTGTTATTCTCATAAGCAGTGGATTTATTTTCAGGAAATTTCCCACATAGTCAAGAGGCATGATCATGTCTCAGGAAAATATAGAAGAAGATGTGTAGAAGGCACATGAAATTTAGAACTAATAGTCTTTGTCAGATAAAATTTCATTATAGACTAGTCTCCTATTCTGGAACCTTATTCATTATACTAATGAAGGCAAAATGGCTGAATAGATGAAAAAATCCCAAAATATATGAAGTACCATATTTACTAGGATGTACTCTTCCATTAATCTCTGATTAGAAATTCCTTGACTAAGTCTGCATCCATATTGTTCTACTTTGTACTGATCAATATTTGTGTCTTCTATAGCCTTGCCTAAGCCTTCTTTGCCTCTCTTTGTACTTTGAGCCTACAAATACCCCATAGCAATGAGTTTCTAAGGCAGAAACAAAGAAAAGCACTGATTTATTTTTAGACATATGACACTACTAAGTAACTTCCATTTCTTAAAACGTAAAAGTATAACCTGATTTTACCTCCATCATATAATTCACTGTAAGGATTCCTATCATATCTTCCCTATTTTATGTCTTTTTTAGAAGAGAAAAAACTAGTCTGCTTTCCTCTCATCCCTTCCATTCTTTTTTATGTTTCTTAGTTCTGCTGTAACTTCTTAGGAAATTACCCAGGATTTTGTTCTATAGGTGTTTATGTGCTAGGGGGAGCCTTGACAAGTTGTTGTAGGAATTCCTATAACTTTAAATCTTCTTCAGTGTCCATTCTTAACCAGGGCAAAAAAAAAATCTCCATTCTTTTTCTTTAACCATTCCGTTTATAGTATTTGTTGGTTGGTTGGTTGGTTGGTTGGTTTGGTTTGGTTTGATTTGGTTTTTTGCTTTTTTGTTTGGTTTAATTTGGTTGGTTTTTCAGTACAAAGGTCTTCATAAAAACCAGAGGTCTTCAAAATTTCAACCAGAGATACATCGATTCTGAAACTGCCTAGTATATTATTTTCTTGATGAAACAGAGAAAATTCCAAGTTTCCATCTCTATAAATGAATAGAATTTCAAGATGTTTGTGTTCAAGATGGAGTAAACTATTAAGGACTTTCTCTATAAAATATATTCTAAAAAGTGTTGTTTTCAATGCTTGACAAACCTAGCTAGATTTCTCTCACTTGGCATACTTCTCATTATTTTTTAAAATTACTTGTGAAAAACAAAACAATCCTATTTCAAAACTCATCTTTCTTAGACTAACAACAAATATCACTCTTTCAATTTTTAAAAAAAATATAACATGTTAAATTTAATATTTCTTTTACCTTATCTGGCAGAGTAATACTATTATTAATTTTTGTTATTCCTTTGTATTATATTAAAATGAAAAAAAGAACAGAGGTTTACAGCATGGCTTTCTGCGTGGCAGACTGGTTATAACTCATTTTAACATGGATCTTGTATAGATTTTTCAAGAAATGAGTTAATGGTGTGGAAGTGCACTGAACATACAAGGTAGACAGGGCAGATAATAAATCACTAAGTTTATTTTCAAAAATTAGTTATGTTGCCTCAGAAACCATTGTAAATATGGTTCAGACAGTTTGTAATATATCAGTACAGAATAGTTTACGTATACTCAGACAGCAACAGGGTGACAAGAAAATTATGCCATTCTATTTTTTACATATATGAGACTATGAAATTTTGTAAAATAGCACAAGATTTTATTGGTATTATTTATTTGTTTTTTATTGTAGCATTACAAAGCACAAGAGATCTAAAAAAGCTACATCCCTATCACCAGGAGCTCATCATTACGTACACAACACTATCATATATTACTTTTCCTCAGATAAGTCAAACCACTCCATAAACCATGCTGTAACAAATTATTATTTCATACCCAGAAGGAGTTCCCATGCCTTTCCATGATACAAAATCATAAGCCATGGGAACAGTGGTGCAATTCTCCAAGCTGTCTGGTCATTTCCTTCGTTGTTTACTTGCAGGTTCAATGTTTACACCTCTGTGGAACTAGTCAAATTTTACTCACTTAAAAAAAATGCAATAGCAAGTCAGGTTTAAGGTCCACATGGGGTTTTATCTTCAGCTGGGGCTTCTATGAGGAATGCAATCCAAAAGCAGCCTTAGAAACCAATCTGGTTTCATATAGACTGCAACAGGCGATGTGATGAAAATACAGCTATATATGTATGGAATCAATTAAAAGAATCAGTTTCTAGGCTCCTTGTGGATCATTCCCAATATGCTTTATAGGAGATTGATTTTTATCAGAATTGTTTGAATGTTTTACTTTGTTGGTTTTTTTGTTGTTGTTTTTCCCTCAAGAACCAGGTTATTGACTCCTCTATTGTCTCCCAGTCCCCCAATTATGTTGACATGAATCTCCAAAAGGACACGTGTCCCAAATTAACTCTTATAGAGGTAATCTGGCTTGTTCTGGAATAGTCATCACTCCTCAAGGATAGATAGCACAGGCTACCTGAAAGCTTCCTACTGCCTACAAATGTGGAAACCTCACTATCAGCTGCAACCTAAGTTCCCTGTAAATCCATTTCCTCAGGAGGACAGGGGAGACAAGCTATCATCATTTGTTGCAATAAAAAGGCGTTTCTTAAATATGAGGATTGTGCCTGAAAGTGAGCTCTAAAAGATATCCTACAAACACTTTACTAGTAGTTGTAAGGCATCTTGTCATCATCAGTGACAGCTCTTTTTACAAGGTAATGACTTCTTTTAAAAGTGAAAACAGGGATTCTTTGGAGGGAAAAGTGTTGTCTTTTCCAGCTTGTGAATAAAGCACCAGGAGATATCAATCAGTCAGTCCCCAAATGAGGAATATTGTGCTTCCCTAAAGTGAAAAATTTACTTTTGGGAACATTAACAAATTTTACCATAAATTTGCACAGTACTTTAGCAGTGAAAAGTTAAGTATGGAAAATAAACTGACAGAGGCTCCTCTGCAATTTTACTTCAAATAGAAAGCATCAGTGTTTGAAATGAATTTTAAAAAGCAATCTCTGGATGTATTAGTTTTCTATTCACTGTAATACTGGAGGAATTAGTATTAGAGTAAAAATTGGGATCAAGAGAAAGTTGGTAGAGTTAGAACCTCTTAATACACTACTTTATCAACAGCTTTATTGTAAAGCAAATAATTATTATTAGTTGCATTCACCACCAGAAGAAAATAGGTTTTCTACCAAGTAGTTTTTCTGTGGATGTATTGCACATGCGTTTGCAGTTTACATTCATTTTTTACATACATGCAAAATATATTAAGTGGTTTTCAAGACCTAAATACTTCTGGACAAAGAAAAGCTCTTTACAGTTACTCAGCTCTTACTCATTTATTTTGCTGGGCAGCTACAATGTGTAGATTGGAATATTTTTCTCTGTAATGTCTGATGAGCCCATATGCTCCCAAGTCATATGCTCTCCACTGCTCTCCAGAAGGGGCAGAATCAAAAATTTCACAGAGGAGGGAGAGGAACTAATTTTGAAAAATCCAATTAAATTAAAATTAAATAATAAAATAAAAACTAATAAGAATGAGCTATTTTTTTCCTACTGTACAATGTGAATCTTTTATATGTATATTTGCATAATCACCACACAAAAATGTACAGATGAACTCCTGTTCCCATTTGCCTACCATTTCCATCCTTCAAAGCTCCAGAACTCATCCTAACTTTCCCATGTTCTGCAGCATTTGTCACAGAAGTACTGCTGTGATTTTTCAAACCACCAACACAGGCTTAGAAAGGCAAAATAAATGTGTGTTAGAAGCAGATGTTTATTCTTATATGACCCTTAATTATAATTCATTTTTCATAATCATAAATGCTTACTTTGTAGTTTTATATACTTTAAAAAGGTCCATTTTATTTGCTCTAAGTGAAAAACTCACTGCTGTTGTTATCATCTCTGATTACTTTATTATGTTACACTATAAAATTAAATTGCTTGAGGAATTTTTTTGCATAAATCCTTTTTAATGTAATAATTACGTAGGTCAAGATAATTACCTAAATAATTGGTTGGATAACTGTAGATTTTAATAGGATTTCAAATTGTAAAGCAAGATCTCAAAACAGTTTATTGTTTTTGCAAGCGTACTTATATTTCACCATTAAGTGAATTTATTATAGCCAAATAAATTAATTGGGATTTTTTTTTTAAGAATATGTACTCTTGGCTTGGAATTGAATAAAAACAGTTATTGTCTGATAGTTTTTGAAGTTTTTTTTGGGAAAAAAAGTCTCTGAAGGTCTGATTCATTCTTACAGATTTTAAACTTAGTCCTATCAGAGCAGCCTGTTTTGGTCAGCGCAATCATTGGGTGATTCTTTGGCACCTAAGTTCTGGAGATGGGGTTCTGCTCAACTCTACATTGCTACCAACTATATTGCTCCACTGCAAATCATTGGTTTGAAAGTAAAGAACAAAGTTATAATACAATTTGTAGCTTATTATATATAACTACATATATATAACATAATATAATATAACTATATATATTATATATAATATAATAATGAAATATATTATATATAATCTTGGATATTGCATAAATTAATATATTGTCTCCTGTGGTTTATATTGAAAAATAAACCAATAATTGGTTAGTTTGAAACTCAGGGGAACACATATACACCTAGTGCTATGCTGTCTCCAGAGTCAAAATATCCAGACCTTGGATTCCTGAAAAATATATTAGTATAGATAACTTGAGAAAAAGTAAAAAATATGGATGGAATAGTGTCTATATCAGTAATGAAAAATATTTAGGGGCAGGCATAATGCTCCATTAACATAAAATAAAACATTTAAGATTGTTTTAATTATTTTATCCTGTGTCTTTCACTAAGCTATTTCATTAACTCATGTATATCCATAAACACACAAAATTTATCACAAACATTTATGAAATCTAATAATTAAGAAAGTGTTCTCTGTTATCTTTCCTTCTTCCCCTCCATCTCCGCTTTCTCTTTTCATGCTGCTTTAAGCTGCATAATCTTTATTCCTGTATAATTTTCTAATTAAAGACCAGTGAGGGAGCAGAGTAAATAATTCAGCTGCCTTATTTTTAGAGAATTATGATGGAGGCTTGTACTTCAGTTAGTGATGTGGCCTCTGTAGATAAAGACACAAATCAATTTCTAAGGCTGTCAACACTTTTCTTGAGTGTTAAATTCATTTTTAGAGTACTGTTAAATTATTAAATACTCATTTCAAAAGTCAATATGCTTCCTGTGTTTTGGATAATGATTGTAACTGTCTATTTCACATAGACTAGTGCAAATAAATGTGACTATAACCAATTGATAGGAAGTTCCTGGAGAGACCTTTATTTTTCATGACTAATTTAGCAGTTTATCAAGTATTATTATTTGCAGTGTGAGGACACAGTGTCATAACCAATGTCAAATTGCAAACCAAATTTTGCGGCTGTTGCTGCTTCTTTCATCAGAGAGGGAATAATTGTTCAACTTGGGAGAAAGCAAAAGGGACAGTGAAGGACTAGGGTTTTAAAATATGTTTAGTTTGTAGATCTGGAAGGCATGACAACACAGCAGAGCTAGAACTTACCTACTCAGAGAAGGTTCTGGCTTTCTTCATGCTTGGCATTCAGCAAAAGCTATTGGAAACGAGTTTCAAACATACATAAGATGGAAGAGACCTAGCTAAATTCCTTCTGAGATTCCAGTGACTTCCAGGTCTGCTTGTTCTCCTGAAGATCTGGCAGCAGACTGTGTCCAGCTATGAGAGTGCAGCTTGTGCTCCTGAGAAGGGAGCTCTGCAGGAGCCTCTGCCAGCACAGACCTTCCTTCCCCATGAGATCCTCAGCCTGCCCTTGCCCTTGCCCTGTGATGGATCTCAATGGCACAGACCCTGACACAGATCTGCAGCCAAGTGCTTAGTATGTAAAGAAGACAGAGAAAAATGTTTTGTCAGAAGAAATAATTCTTTTTTTTCTGAAACAAAGGCACAGTTTTTCAAAAAGGTATTACAAAAAAAGCAAGTAAGTGAATAGCATATGCATTTAATTAAAGCCTCAGGACAGTTCAGAGCAGCGGTTTAGGCACTGAACTCATAATTCTGAGCCACAAAACAGCACAGCTCTCCCTCTTCTTCCTTCAATGTCTCTCTTTTCTTGGGCTCATTCTAGTATTAATTAATGATCAACATGGAATGAGGTAAATTATTATGTGGGCCTTCTGGTAAAGGAAAAAGGAGATGGAACACTTGTGGGTTTTTCTAAAAACCTCTCGATAAGGTAAAGGAGAGAAAGAATGGAATATCCAAGGATTTGCTCCCAAAAAACCAACCAATCAACCAAAATCAAACTGAAATTAAAAAAAAGGAAAAAACTTCCCTTTATCAAGGATAGGACTACACAGTTTCCATTTAATCTAAATTAATTTCAATTAATTTAAAATATCTGTCAGAGTTGTTTCAGCCATCTTAGAAAGACTTACAGTCTGGAACATAAGTGGGCACTAGTGTGAAAATTACTGAAAAAAATTATTAACTTTTCTGTAGAGAGAAAAAAGCAAACCTTACAGAATATTTATCAAGGAAAAAAAAAAAAAAAGCCTATCAGAATTTCAATATAAGTCCCAAAAAGCAGCATGATCCCTCTCAGCAGTCTTCTGAAGCTATGCTTTTTCAGTTCCTTAAGACTTTATGCTTTTTGATATAGGTGTTTATTTATTCCTTTGGAATCTTCAGTCAGCTCAACTCTAGCTTAAAAATGCAGTTTGAACGACTTTGCAATATATTTTTCATTCTTTTAAATACAAATAGGCAAATTCTTTAACTGTTATTTTTCCATTGTGATACAAATGTTAATATACTATTGAAAACAGAGTTGAGAAATTCATGCAAGCTTCCATCAGTATTTGGAACTTAGATCACTGTAGAGCTTCTTCTTTTTCTATTCCTGACTCTATTATGGCACATACTATAAGAACACAGGGACTCAAGACTCCCTTAAAATGGAAACTTAAAATTCAGTATATTGAAATGTCATTTTATCAAATATATTTTCTGATTGGACAAAAAGTTTCCTCTACAGCAATGAAACCTCACTACTGATTGCTGACTGTTCTATATGTCTATTCTATGTGCAGCAATTAATCAATATCACAGCTACATTTAGGGATTCCATTTGTATGGTTAAATTCATTAATATTTTTTGACATTTGCTGCTCTGCTCTAAACCTAATAGTCTAACCTAATTTGACTTTTTTTAACCTTTTTAACCTTTTTTTACTGCATATTTTTCTTCCTCTCATTGACTTTAGATGATAGAAATTTTCCCAGAAATGACAGAAGAAACAAATAACTTCTGAAAATAACTGGATGCAGACACTGCTTATGCAGAGTTTGCTTATGAGAAAGTCCATAGAGTGGATGCTTAGGGAATGAGGTATAAATATTAAAAAGAATTAAAAGAAACAAACAAACAAAAAAAAGTCCAAAACCANAAAAAAAAAAAAAAAAAAAAAAAAAAAAAAAAAAAAAAAAAAAAAAAAAAAAGAGCTCTAATTGCATTATTGTTAAGATGTAGAAGTGCCAGAGTATTACAGATAGATTTACTGTGATAGTTTGCTGAAAGAAATAAAAAAAAGACCCAGAAAACAGTTTGTTCTTAAAAAATTGAATAATTAAACAGTTTTGCAGCCATAATGAAAGTGATTTATAAAGCTCCTAAGCTATTGTTATATAACAACTAAGAAAGTTAAAATCAAGTAGCATGATTCATGTAATTGCTAATATTACAGCTGAGCAATTTAACAGGCGAGAGAGAAAGGAAAAATAACCATACATTATGCATTGTTCTCCTCCTTGTACACATACACATTTCCTTTGCCCCAGTTCCTACACAGCTCCTATTTGTAAAAACCATACATGGAGAGCTTACACTTATTCATAAAATGATCATTTTGTGATTCACTTAAACCATTCAATATCTTGGCCACGCTGTGGCCACGAGGGGTAATTTTAATGAAAGATGAGTTAGGCATTTTGCACTGAACCAGGTTTCACCCGTGCAAAGGTCAGTTCCTTGGGGCAGCAGTGCAGGGACATTAATCATCCTTCATCCTGAATAGTGGCCTTATTCTCATACAACAGCCTGCAGTTCTGTGGACTCTAGGACTTAAAGGCTGGCAGAAAGTCAAAAGAGTGAATTCAGCTGCCTTAATCCCAGTGCTTCATGTATTAATATATTTCCCAGAAGGCAGCAAGTTGAAAAACAAAGGGGAAAAATCCACACAATAGGGGTTCTTATCACCAAAATTGAAGTGATACAAACATGCCAGCTTTTCTCCATGAAAGGGCAAAATTAGAGCCAGACAAATTCCTAATTAAAAAAGTGTTGCTATTGTCATGAGGATGTAAGAACCTTAAGAGAGGAGAGATTTGTAAAAGACAGTGAAATTTTATTAATTTTGACTCTGAACATTTTTCCCCAAATTCTCTTCTTCATGGTAGAATTCTCTGCCTTCCTTTCCTAAGCTATTGTCAGGATCGTTATGACAATGTATTTTCAGATGAAGTCTGACATATGTGAATAATCAGAAAGACAAAGTGCTTCTGTCAGGAGAAGGTGCATATCTGCTTTGCTATGCCAAAAAATGCATGGTCATTGAAATAATGGACAGTAGAAAAAAAAAGATTCTACGCTCTCTGAAATGCTTTAATTACAATCAATAGCCAGAATCTGCTCAAAGGGAATATAGAAAAAAATCTCCTTTTACACTCCTTAGAATTTGTGTAGCATTATGGTGTATGTCTTCAGCTTGCCTTCCATAGAAGAGTTTTTTAATGTGATCAAAAGCCTGGATGTTCACCAATAATTTCCTCCTACTGGAAAATCTAGGAAAGGATTTCAAGTGGTAACTAGTGCAGAAAGAACGTCTAATGTATACTTACTCCCCAGTCCTAAATTCCCTGGAAAGGTTCTATAGTACTAGAATGTGTCCTTCTTTGTAACTAGTCTTTATAAATGTTATTAAAAATAATAAGAAGCTCTTATCTACAAAAATAACTAATTAGCTCTGAACTAATTTAATTTTAAATTATAGGGCCAAGATTCTTTTCTTTGGCAGAGAGAAAATTGTAGAAATGTACTTGCCCATGATAAAGTTATTGAAACTGTTTGTGAAGGATCCTCATGAAAAAATAATTGGTGAGAGAACCAATGAAATCAAACTTATGTGACTAGAACACTCATTTAAACCTCAAACATAACCAATATTAAATTATAAAACATGAATCACATTGCTCACTTTGGTTTGTTTTCCTCCTGCATGAATAAAAAACTTATACATTGTGTTTTGGACTGAATATATTATTTGACTTGAAAAAAAAAACAAACAAAAACAACAACCTAGAAATATTTAGGCAGTAGTACACAGAAGAGACTCTGTATTCAGCTCTAAGTGAAGGCAAAGAATGAACTAACATTTAACACGATATTTTACTTTTGCTATAATAAACAGCTTTATCTCAAGCTTCAGGTTGTTTTCCTCTTATTTTCTGTCTCCTGTCCATCTGAGGAGTGGGACAGACAGAGTAGCTGGGTGGGCACCTGGCATCCAGCAGAGGTGAGCCCCCCACACCAGGACAGACCCATGGCTCAGATGGGCTAGAGGAGCCTTTAGTTATGTATTAGAAAGCTGCACCATCACAGGTGTTGGGAAGAAAAAGGACTTTGGTATTGGTGAAAGGCTATATTTTGTAGAGGCTACAAAATTTGACTTTAGAATTGTGTAAGAACATATAAAAAGCTACCCAAAAATAACAGCTTAGGCCAGAGTGTTTTTACACATATAGAAACATGAGCTGGGTCTAGCAGTTGAGCAATCATGTTCATTCAAAACTGGATATACACTGTTATCACATAATAATGAGCTTGTAATTTAAAAAGGAAAAATTCCTGCATTGTATGGATCTGGCCTAGCTATCTATTGTTTGTGATTGCTGTGGAGTCCTGCTGATGGTGTGTAGTTGCAATTAGAGCTGCTGTAGGATAAGGCAAATTCCACTGATGCTGAGAAAGAGGAGAGCTGAACCAAAAACACATTTATTCAATGTGAGCATCTTGTCTACATTTTAGAGTGATTACATTTCCTAGCTTACTTCGGAGACCAAATGAATATTTTAGGCACTATATACATTTTTATATTGGAGAATACCAACTCTGTAGAAGGATTATTTGCAAACTCCTCTAGGGATATTCAGTGAATATTCTTTGAGTCTTCAGGCATTTTTATTGAGCGTTCAAAGTCTACTGAATAAAGACCATTGCATTCTGCTCATCTTTATAATTTGTGATATAATTGCTCTTTGATTTGTCTTTTCAGAGATATGATCTGAAACATAAAGGTAGCAAATAACTAATTTTGCATCACACTATTTTTTTCAATGTTGCTTTTACAGCTATGTCATTTTTGTTTAGGCTGAAATTTGAAAAATTCAGCTTAACGCTATGACTAGTTTCACCTTTGCTTCAAAATTCTTTTTTTGTGGTGAATACAATGCTTTAAAATGTTTTAGAGCTAAGAATTTACACAATTTCAAAATCTGGATCACATCATTGGTGATCTGGTCAAGAACAAAAACTGTACAAAAATATTATCTATACCTAGGCTCCGAATCTCTTTTCACTTCTTCTTTAGGTCTTTTTTTCCTAAATATTTTTATTTTAATATGTTAAATATTAATAAGCAAACAAAATTTCAGGATTTCAGTAACATTTCTTTTTGTGTGGATTCTTTCCTAAGATACACATCTGAATAATTAATAACAATAGAAGGAGAGGTAAAACCTGTGATTTTAATGTGTCTAAACTGAAAACACTAAGTTAAACAAGGAAAAGAAATATTAGTACCCACACACCAAATAAACAGATTACTGATGTTACAGTTTCCAAAGACACAGCCAAAGGAAATCATGACATATAATTTCCCCCAGTTACCTCATTCAGCTCTTAAAGACAGTTTCATACAAAATTTTAAATTGTGTGTACAATAGGAGACAAAATAATGAAGTCTTTTCCACGTTTTACAAGAAAAGCAAAAAAACAAAGTGTGCCAAATCACTTGTCTGCAGATTTATGCTTTGACTCTGTTTTACTCAAAGCAGGAATCCTGTGTCTCAGATTTCACTGACCATATCATTAGTCTGCAATATTTCCATTAACCATAATGAAAATTATATTACATCTATGCTTCACCCAGGAAAGTTCATTGCAATATTATCCACATGACTTAAGTACTTGTATTGCCCAGGGATGTACTATAATGTAATATGGATAACAATAAAAGCAAAATTATACATAATTATCCCATCTGTCTTTTTATTTCCAAGAAGAAAGTATACTAGATATAAAACCCCAAGACTTAAGCCTGCATGAAACAGGTTGGAAATCATCAACATAACAAGAGAAAACTCCTGGCATGAGGAAGGCTCTAAAGGGTTATACTGTGCCTCTAGTGGATTGTGCATGACCAGAGCACAGGAAACAAAATTAGTCATCCCTATTGTTAAGTTTCGTGTCACAACTAAGTGTCATTTAATATACATAAATAAGAGCTGTGTTACAGCTAATTGTATGGTTACTCATAAGCAGGAAAACAGGTAAGAAACCTCAGAAAAATACCTTTTGAATAAAAGGAATCTTTATATTAGTTTAGTGTTTGATGGAGTAACAATAGTTTACGAAGAAATGAATCTTGCAAAACTACTATTCTGAATTGATTACCTTTGGAGAAGCTTATTTTAATACCCCATTGTATGTCAAGATTCACAATGTGTTAAAATAGAAAAAAAAGCTAGTTCCTTTAGAACTGAATCTTGAAAAGTGTAATACTAATTATTTTTACTTATTCTGCTACTCATGATTATTTCTCATCCTATGAAACAAGCTATCTATTTTTCTATCTTGCCAGATAATTTCTGTCAGTAATTTTCCCTGTAGGCTGCTTGCAGAAAATATTCAGTAATCATATTTTGAAAATTATTCTGTTTCAGTCGAAGTAACAGATAATAGTTCCACAGTGCAGAGAAAAGTTCTTTTCATACTACGACTGGAATAACACAATGCAAATTTCATCTGTGAAAACTACTGTAAGAATTGGAAAACAGTATTTTGTGAACAGTATTATCAAGTTAACATATACAGTACGATTTCAATTTTTTTCCCGTTAATGAAATAAAATAATGAGATAGATGAACTTCAAAGGATACATTTAAACCATCAGAATAAACACTTTATTAAATTCCTCTTTGAGAACATATAAAGGATTACATGGCTCAACTCTGGTAGCTGAACTGTAACTAAAGAATGCAAACTAGGAAATTTGGAAAAAAATATTCAAAACATTATTTTGTGCAACTTACTGTATATAAATAAAGAAAGCTTGGCAAAATCTCGAGCATATTAAGACAAGTGATATTCTATTTATATTTAAATACAAATGTAAATTTTAAAATCTTTTATCTATATTATTAGCATCAAAAGCAAACCATAAGTAATTTCAATGTTCTGCAAGTGTGAATCCTTTTTTTCATAATTCCTAAGTTATTGGGTCCAATGTTACCATCTTCACTGCAGCTGAGAACAGAGTTAAATCCAGGTGCTATTAAGATATTGAAGAACAATCTTTTCAATAGCCTGGAGAAATATAAATGACAGATAAGGGTAGATTAATCACTTAATATGTTACCCAAGATAGTCAATCTTTTACTCATATTTAAGAAAAAATTGTAAGAAAGAAACATCAACAACAAATAAAATTGAAAATAAATCCAAAGGAAACAACTCACAGTACTTAAACATTTGGTTTTGACTTTGAGGAGACTTTGAACAGAAGACAAAGACATTGAAGGATGTCATGTTTAAAGTTAAAATGAAATGGAAAGATGCATGAATCTGATGCAGTCACAGAAAATAGAGATATGAAATGCAAAATGGTTCTCCAAATTTAAATTCCATGACTCACAATCCTCTACTTGCAATAAGTTTTACTTGTTTGTTGAGTTGTGACAAGTGAACAAAGGGAGAGACACTGAAATGAAATTAAGATACAGCTCTTTGAAATAGCACAGTCTCCTTGCCTTAGGTCTGGACCATCTGATAAGCTGAGAAGGACAAGGAACCTGTGTCAAAATAAGGAGTAGGTGGGATGTTTGGGCGGATCCGGTGTGCAAACCAGCACTCCTTTCCCCTCCTCCTTGAGTCTAAAGGTGCTGCTAGCTTATCAAACCCTGCCTTGCCCTTAGGCAACCAGCAGAACTTCCAGCCCCTGGCATCCCTTTGATAAATGGGAAGCAGGTGGTGTCTCAAAGATGGCAATTAATCTCTTCACAAGATGAAAGTAAATGGACGAGCTGAGCAATGCTTTGTAATTACTGATTCATCAAACCCTTCCAGAGGATAAAAGAAGTATCAGCTCTCCCTACTTTGATGATGGATAAGTTTGAATTGATACAATATCTCTCAAAAATTAATAAACCTGTTGTAGAAAAGTTTCATCAAATCTGCTTGTTCAAACCTGCTTGTTTAGAAACACTTGAAAAATATGAATCCAACTACTTTCTGCTAGCCATGACTTGTATATTGATAGACTGGATAACAAGACACTGTTTTGTTGATCCTGGCTGTATTAAACATAGTGTCATTTATTTGCTTCTTTCTTTCTTTCTTATGCTCTTTTTTTCTTCTGCTTGATTTTGAATTCAGGAAGTAATAGCGTGCTAAAGACAATAAGAACCAAGCTGCCTGTGTTATTAAAACATTCTTATTACGGTTTTGTACTTTTAAACATATGCTAAAAACATTATAATAAAAATTGTAAAATCCTACTTCTAGTTTCACAGCTCTCCATTTATAGATACTGAAAGAATGAGAGGAATAATGATATTCAATGATCTACAAGCTAACAGAAAAGAAATTAATTTTTCCTAACTGCATGAATTTTTAGCCTGTTTTCTAACACATACAAAATATTCCATTCTCTTTCTAAGACATTCAAGTCTTAGAAAGAGAAGATGGACAAATCCAATTGGGGAAGAGATATGTCATGAAAAGTTTTTCCACTTTCATGAATTTTTGATTGTCATGATGGGTATAAACTCAAATATAAACTTCCAAATTTGGAAGAAAATAACATCACAGCTGCAATCATTTTTAACAACTGGATAAAAAACTAGTGATTCAAGCACTGGGAACTTGAACTTCTGCTTCTTTTGTCCCGTGTATAAAAACTAGAGTGAAAAATCATGCAACACAAGGATGTTATGGTAGCACGTATTAAATTATGGTGATCTGCAAAGTCTTGGTAGTTCCTTGCTTGCAGTGATCACTTTTTCCTCAGCTCTACACATGACATGAAAGCAGAAAGGAATGGTGTAAATATTTAAGCTCAATTGTTCTGGTCTGTCATAAATGGCTTCCGGTTCCCAATAATGTAGGGATGCTCAATTTTAAAATCCATATAGATACTGAAATGAAAGGTTTTGTTCCTATACTCCTGATGAAATTAGAAACAACAGGTTAGCTTAATTGCTAGAATTTAGAGTAGAGGAATGCTTTGGTACTTTGACATTTTTTGCAGCTTACCTATCCTCTTCTGCAAGTTGTAAAGGGCTTAGGGCACAAACTGGTTCCAGATTTAGTACCTGGTGTGTCTCATTTGCAGACAGTACTGCAGAGCTGACCTGTATGTCTGTCTGGCAGATATGTCACGGGCAACAATCTTACCCTTACTATAAAAATATAGACAAGCAATAGTAACAATATCAATAAGGGAAGCTTATCACTATAATCTTTAAAAACTCTGATTTAATGAAAGCACAACTACTACAAGACCCTTTAACATTCTTCATATTTTACATCTCTTGCCCATTGTTTATTGGAAGATGTTTTCTGCATTCTTAACATATCCTTCCTTCATTCTGTGCTCCTAAATTCATCTCCCCAAGAAATCTTTCTAAATGCTTGTTCAGTGAGCATTATGTGAGACTCTATTATATACCATGAGCTAAGCTATTTTTCTTTAGAACATGTTAATTTATTCTTTATTCCTTTATGATGCTTTCTTTCATTTTGTTATACTCAAAGCAAACTATAGACGTTAAATATTTTAAGCATTGTTAAATCAAGGCAAGCACCCACATTCAAGATCAATAATGTTACAAGGTGACAGTAAATGTAAAACACTCAAAGCCTTTTAAATATTTTAAATCTGTTTCTGAAGATTTGCAAATGTTTGATGCAAATTCTGGAAATAGTGAAAGGCCATCAGAAAGAGAACTGGGGCTGTCATAATTAAGTAGCAAGACTGTTTGCAGTCTTTGTGAAAGTGCTGAGATAGTTCTGAGTGTCTCAGATATGAATTTCTTTGTGTTCTCCCTCCTTTGGAACTTCAGGCTCTTGATAAAGCAAAAAGTAACTGAACATCTTGTGCTTAGAGAAAGCAAAGAAATGAGGGAAAGAAGTGATAGCACTGAAGGAAATATTGAGAGAGGGTAATATGGAATGAAGAGTTCTGTTCTTATTAAAGGCTGACTAAAGATGTCTTACAATGGATAAAATGAGCCCTATGCTAAAGAAAAGCATGCTGAGATTAGATAAGAGAAGGGAAAAAACCCTTTCTAAGCAGGGGAAATTCAGCAAGGGTATTTCCAGGAAGATACATCAGCACTAGGGATGCTTACAAAGATAAAATGTTGAAGGGAACAGCATAGAGAAGACTCTGTGATATCCTAGTGCTCACAGACAGTGAAGCAATTGGAAAGAAATCTTCAAGAAGTAAGGCAAGTTCTTTCCCAAGGATCAGCATGAAAGAACAGACCAGACTACTACCAGCTCTGTAAAAATGGAGAGGCTTTCCTGATTGACCCATATAATTTTAGATCCAGTATCCTGCATTGCTTTCATAAGATAACACTTCATTCTTATAGAATGAAATACAGGACAAGAGTGAAGCAGCAGGTATAGAGTCAATGATTTTATTCCCCCTTTATTTTTTATCCCCCTTCATATTTTATTCCCTTTTGCATTTATTAGTTTTGCTTACTGTACCTAGAGGTTTCATGTTAATTTTGTCAACCAACCTCAAGAACTAATTCTCCTAAAATTGTAGCTCTTGCTATGCCCCTAGGCATGTTTCTGTGCTATTTCTTTTCAGTCAAGTACTTTATTTTTGAGACTTTCACAGTTGATATTGGTTTGGTACAGAAGGTACTGAAGAATTTTGTAACCATAGGAACTGAGCTAAAAACAAAACATCTGTCTTGACAAAAAAATGTGGACTTTTTCATTCTGGAAATACAGAAAGAAAAATTTTCATATCTACTCATCTCTGATTTTTTTTTTTTTCCAATTAACTGAAAACAGGGGAAGGGGAGGGCAGAAGCATGGAGAAGAATGCAAATACTCCTTCAGTTAATTTCCACTTATCTCAAAAAAAGAAAAAAGAAAAGTACCAGAAGTCACTCCTGATTTACTATAATTCAAAACCTCAATATTAAAAGACATTTAGGAGTTATGTGTTATCTGATTCTTTATTGGTTTTTTCACGTTTGGAAATTTACGCTCCCAAAACTGTTGATTTTTAATAATTTTTCCTCCAGAATATATGCTAAGGAATTATTTTGGTTTGGCTTGATTTTTATTTTTTTTTTTTTTAAACTCATATTTGAAGAAATGGTAAGATTTTGCTCAAAACTCAATACTCTACTATCTGTGTGCAGGTGCAACAAAGAAAAAGGAACACCTTTCTTTAGAAATCTTATTTCCATTGCTAAGCTGACCTTTAAAGCTACCATTTTGTAAGGCAAATATAATTATAAAAAATTAGCCACTGCTTTCTTGTTTTGTACAAGCAGATCCTGATTGTTTGGCTCTCCATAAAGCTGCAGTCTAATAACTGATGCTTCTTTGCTTATCAGCTGCAGAAAGCAAAACGGTGTGTTCTGCTATAAATCATACTCACTGCTGCATTGCATTTTATTGCATGGCAGTAGAACACCAACATAATTGCTGCAATCTGTTATTTACAGATATGTTACAAGACACAAGTGTCAACTACTTTTTGTGTTGTAAGAGAAAAAGACCTTCCTCACACCCTGACACACCTTAAGTAATGTTCCAGGAATGCTGGTGTTGATCCTGGTATAAAATTCATTTATTCTCACTTACAGTAACCTTTGATTCTGTTATAATGACTTATATAGCTTTTTCTTATAAACTCTCAGATGGGAGTTTGCTCAACCTGTTTCAGTGTTAGAATGAACTGTTAGAAACCTGTTAGTGAAATTACTTTGCAGAAAGTATGTAATTCCATATTTTTCTCATTTGCTGACATTCTACATAGCCCTTTTATTCTGCTTAGAAAAGAAAGTATAAGGAATGTCTTTTTTAGTAATAGTAGAATTGTTGTAGAATAATACATGCACATGCAGGAAATCAGTGGAAGACTTTTATTTCTAGTTTTATTATTAGTGAAACCCAATCAAAAATATTAATTCCTACAAACCACTCAATTTTATCTGTTTGAATTGCATGGTGACCAGCAGCATTTGCCATAGATCTGTGATAATTAGAGGTAGGAGTGATTTCAGACTGAACTGGGAGACAATATACTGAAGGCATATCAGCTGTTTCTCACTTGCATTCAAACTGTTTAACTCA
This sequence comes from Aegithalos caudatus, assembly GCA_013389925.1. Classification (NCBI taxonomy): domain Eukaryota; kingdom Metazoa; phylum Chordata; class Aves; order Passeriformes; family Aegithalidae; genus Aegithalos; species Aegithalos caudatus. The sequence continues at coordinate 48,785 of WEIU01014015.1, read as the reverse complement.
TATGAACTTATCATACAGAAGTAGAAATGTTGGAAATTGCTTTTAAGAATACTGAAGGTAAAAACATCTAGATCTGGTGAAAGACCAAAGACATCACTGTATGAGTAATCCAAAACATAACCATAATACCTGATACTTTATTTGATCTTTTAAAAAATTCTGACTGTTTTATACAAATCGATGGAATGCTGTCATCAGCACACTTCATTATTTTTCTGACTCATATGAATTTATTACAATAAGAATTTGATTCAACCTAGTACTCCATCAGATTTTTTCTGTAATGAAATAATATTTCTAAAAAGAATGAGGCAAAGGCTTTAAATTTTTAAATGGTTCACTCCACATAGGAACATTATTAGCTGGTAAAAGCACTGCTTATGGTAAAATTGAGGGTGAAAATATGAAGTGAATATCAAATACGCATTTCCTGAGATCTATTAAATTACAGAACAATCTCACTAGGGGAGTACGACGAGTTGTTTCACTTGGCAAATTTTAAGTGGTTTGGAAAAACCACTGTAATATTTTCTTTCATTAAAAGAAAGCACTAAGTATTTTACACTGTTATTTTCATCTCCAGTTTCTGTTTTTGTACTGTTCTACTTTATTAATTTCATTTACTGTGCTTGATCTATTTAAAGAAGTGTGTGGGTTCCATTTACAAAGTACTTCTGCAACAGAAACCTGCATAGCAGGACTCAAATACATTTAAAAAAAGACATTAAAAAATAGCTTTCATCCTCTTTCCCTTCTTTAAATAAGAATTTCCATGGAGAGAAATTGAAACAGAATTAATCAAACCAGCAGAGCCTCCTTCGCACACGAAAGCCGAGAGCATGTTGGCTTTGTGACGCAGTGAGAACACAAAAAGTGTTCCCTGCTCCTACTGAGGCTCCTGATGCTGCCTCTTCTGGTGCCAAACCGGCTGCTGCCACCTCGGCGTCTGCTGTTGGTGCCGTTCCACGCTTTTGTATGCAGGGCCAAGGGTACACATTGTCCTGTGCCAAGAGAGGAATAAAGCGCTTTGGGAAAGCAAACCCTCTAACTACTGGTGCAGAGGACCAATAAACCCTGCCAATTACTCATTGGCACCAAGGGCTGAGAGGAGGAATAATGACAAAAAAAAAAAAAAAGAAATAAAGGCATAAGGGCATAAGTTTGGAACAAGTTTCAGACTTGATGAGAGCCATGGGAAAATGTCAAATGTATCACACCAGAGATTTTGAGCAGGATTACAGATAGAACTTTGGTATCAAGAGCAAGCAAGTATTTAGTTATAATTGCCATTGTTTAAACTACTAATTAAGGTTAAAGGAAAAAAGATTATTAAGCCCAATGTATTCAGTAGTGAATTTTTTTTTTAATCCTGTATACATTTAGAGACAATGCAAGGTCTGATGTTTTGCTCAGGCATTCAATAGTTTATTCACTCACTCAACACCTATTAAATGACATCACTGTAAATTGCAGTTTCAAACAAAACCTTCTTGGTTCTGGAGGAATTTACTATAGATGTCCAGAAAACGGGCCAGTTATTTACAAGAAAAGCCAAGTTATCATCTGTGCCTGCCAAAAGTAGACCCCAGTTAATGAGCTCTGGTATTCCATTGGGGTATAGGCACCAAATTCTGAAAACATGACCATCATTTCATGCAAGTCACAAAACAACAGTCTGGTAATAAAGCAGCTGAAAATTGAGTTAAACTTACTACCTTCTTATGTAGTGTTTGTTATATCTCAATGTTTAATCTCTGAAGTGTCTTGTTCCTTGAGCTTCTTTTCATTGGCGCTTCATTGCAAATATAAATGAATATAAGTACAATGAATTAATGTTTAATATTTATTTATATAAGTATGAAATTGAATCATAACCAGGTATGATATTTGCCCTTTGTGTGCAGATATATATTAGGTATAAGTCAAACTATTAGTCTTAAACAGCCATTTCAAGCTGTAGCTATTGTACAAAGAATGTAGCTATTATTACAGCAGGAAGTCAGGAATTAGTCAAGAGTTTGGAACCACAAACGAGATAACACCTTTACTGTACTAGTAACTACTGACAATTCTGGTAGAGATTCTAAGGGAAGAAAAACATGCTAGCACTTAGTCAGAGGAATAGGTTTTAAATGTCTACACTGCAAAGAAAAGCAAAATGAAATTTTCTAAAAAATCCTTTACGTCTCATCCATTTATCTGCAATTCCAGGTATATTTTGGCCTTTAGCCAAACTGACAACCCAAAGAAAATAATGTGACATTCTCAGTCAGTGGTATTCAGATGCTTGTAACAGGAAGGTGGCAGCTTGAGGTTTCCTATCCAGGTACAGACAGGGCTCCATCTCTTTCAGTTTATAGGATGTGGCAGGTTTTCAACTGATCATGATCAGTGGTAGTAATGGTAAAAAATTTCAGCTTCTGTAGCAAATACTTTTTGAAGTATTTGTATTTGTAAATATTTGTAGCAAATATTTAAGCTATGACCAAACTTGTTTACAGAAATTCACCCTGTAAACTATACCCCTGTGGGAAATGTACTGACTTGTGACATAGGAAACAAAGACATCAGTTCTGCAAGTTTCACAGAGGCAGTATGTTGATTATTTCCCAGTCTATTTTACAGAAGACAATATCTCCCCTATAGAAAATTGATGTTTCCATTAATAAATACCAGACTTGCTTAGGTACTGAAATCAGTTTGACGGTACATTTTTTAGAGGATTTCCTAAGTGTGCTGTCAGGAAATGGTCTTGGCATTTCACATTTAATTTTGTTTACCATTTACTTTAGATTTTTGATCCCTTTAGGTATCTGCCAGATATATTCATGCCAGGTATATTCTGCCATGGAAGCACTTTAGGATGGTGAAAACTGTTGTCATGTCTTAGTTTAGACAATTCTGAATGTGCTCTGACATCACTGGGACAGGTTGGGGCTGGCAAAGGAGCAGAGAAGAAAATACAGTAACAGTTGCAGATTTTTTTGAAAAAACCTTATCTCCTATTATGCACTTTTATGGAAACATCAGTTAATAAAATTCTACTGTTGAAAACCAATTCATAAATAACATTACTAGAAAATTCAGATAGCAATACATATTCTTCAAAATAAATGACAATTCTGCTCTACATTAACCTTACCAAAAATGACAATCCTTAGTTAGATTCAGGTCAGTCAGGTTCTTCTCTTTACTGCCACCAAGGTAATTGAAAATAAAGATTAGCCAATTTAACTAACACAATCGTGAAAAAATTATGGAAGTTAATGATTCAATGCTATTTAAAAAAAAAAAATCCTACCACTTGGTGAAATAGTTTAATTAGGAATTTTCTTCTTAAATTTTCCCTGCACAAGGCAATCCTTTTATGTTAATTTATAAAAAAAGTAGAGAATAAGGTAAGAAAGGTGTACTGTGTTGCTTACAAGTCACTTGTTTTTCTGAAGCTTATTATGAATGTGTAAAATAACAATCTGTGATCTTGTAAAATCTGTTTTCTCAATAGCACGGTGTTCTGTTTTGTGAAGTGAGAAGAAATAATTTTTATCAAGAGCAGCAAAACTACTTGTGCCAGTAACTTCTAAAGAGTGTGGAAAATACCCCAAACGAAGAAATGGAGCAAAGAACTCTTCCCAAAAATTAATTATCCTTTCATCATTTCATTAAAAAAAAAAAAATCAAAGTAGAGGAATATTTTTCAAATTAAGATTTGACTCATTATTCTTAGCATTATTGAATATTTATTCAAGTAGGAATTTTGCATGAGTAACTTGTCAAATTTCTCCTTCATACTAATATTAAACAGTTCCAGAGGCAATTTCTTTATTACAAAATTTGTGTAGTTTAAGATCTCAACAGTTTTTGAGATTTAAAATTTCAAAATAATGTTTTAAATCAATTTAAAATTTGTTTTGGCCAGTACAATAAACATTTGGGAAAGTGGTCATTAAGATTTTTTTTAATTAAGTATTAATTCATTGCAATATAACCGGATTTTGAAAATAATTGTGATTCATGCTCACAAAAGAACTCCAAGGTTTTATGTCCATATTTGTAGTCCCCAGTAGTACCAACCAAAAGCTAAGTCAAAATAGTCTCCTTTACAGCATTTACCACAGCCAAAAATATTGCTATAAAGCCACAGTAAAGGATGAATGTGGGCTTAGATCTAAACATGCAAAGAAAACTCATTTTCACAGGGGTATATCAAAGGTGAACCAAACTTCACCTCTGGTTTACAGTTTTATCCAGATGAAACTTGACATACCTTTTGGGCATTTGAACTGAATAACAGGAACTTTACCTTTCTGATCCTGCACTGTGACTACTCTATGTTCAGACTTTAAATATTGCTTACATGCTTACTGGGTATTTTTCCTCTCTTTGTGCTTTTGGCAAGTTTATTGAAGAGATTGAGTGGTAGATGGAACCTTGTCAGTGTCACTATTCTACTAAAAATCCAGATTTTTTTTTTGTTTGATGTTGATGATGATTATGATGCCAGACTCAGTGAAATATAATATCCTGTGTTCTTATCTCCTTGTTTGGTCTTTCACAAAATCAGATGGAAGGTATCACATTTCTTAAACTCATCACAAAATATAACACACAGCAAGACAAGGGGCAGCTAAAGACCCTTATTGCTTTATAGTGAAGCACCAGATGCTGAGCTGGACATAACCTAGACTATTCAGATGTTAGGTGCTTCTCTCTCATGTATGAATGTAGTACATAAGCAGTATGGTCTTGGCATCTCAAAATTTTGTTTGAACACAAGGAGTATGTTGGTAGAATTGTAGGATGGACTTCAAACTCAAACAAACAATGTCTATGAATGTCAAAATGCAGTCTCCACTTCATCCACTGCAACCTTTTTCTTTCCTTTTCATCTTTTTTCTGATAACTTGCCACACAGCAAATTGAGTCAATTAATTGGTTTGGTTTGTTTTTTACAGAAATATATATATATATCTCTGTAATTTTGTTTGAATTTCAATACAAATAAAATCCTTTAGATGAAACAAACCATGATAGTCAAATCTTAATGCTATTTTATAGGTAAAGCAAAACCTGATATTAATTCAGAGTTCTGCTCTTTTGTCTTCATTGTTAAGGATGTTTATTTTTAATGTAACAAAAACTTTAAAAACATTCTATAACATATAATTTACTAACATATATTAGGTGATACTGTGCACAGTACTAGAAACTTATGAATTCCTTGAACTGTGTCTTGAATTATGCATAACCCTCATGATCTCCAGCCTAAAATCACATTGGCTGGGATCTATTTAAGCCCAAGTGTCTCACTTTGTTTTCTATAATCCACCAAATCACTATATCCTCAGCAACTTGAAGAGTGCCCATCAACTTCTTGAAGAACAGATACAGATTCTCTTTCATATTTCAAATTCTAATGTATATTTTAATATTTTAACACTGTATATGTTGTTTATTCTAGATTTGAAAAGTGAATATCTGCAAAGAGCTTTAGCAGTTGCTTTAGCTGTGATGCCACTTTTCTCATGAACGTGTGATTGTAACCTCATCACTCAGCGGAGTATCTTTCTCCACAGAATGTCAGAGTCAAGAACTGAAATACTATTGTCCACAATCAGTATGATGGTTCTTGCAATAGAATTATACAACAAAATTAGTTTTGCAAATATAGTTTCCTACAAGTGTGCATATGTTGCCTATGTCTGTCTATATCCAATTGTGCTTCCATGCTGAGCTTATGGGTTGTTTGTCAGAATCCACTAAACTCCATTTAAACTCCAGCTGCACCTGTTCTAACAAACCTGTTCTTGTATCACAGCTGCTTTCTCACTACTAACAAAATAACCAGACACATCTACTCCCCCATACAGTAGACTATCATTATCAGAAGTTATGTTCTGAATAGTTAAGTAAAAGACCTATTTAAAATCAGAATATATTTTTATTCATCACAGACCTGGGTTTTGCTTCCTCTGTTTTTGTGACTCCAACAACTTTAATATTTCATGCTATGTGATGAGTTGGAGACGATAAGATGGGAACCAGTGTTGTGACCTACAATTTTCTCTTATGAAATTTCTGGAATTTTTCTGCTATTGGCATGGAGAGCAACACTGGCATATTGATTAAAAACTTTTGTAAGAAAAATTACAAAGGCATGCACAGACTTGTATCCTATGTCAAAGAGCTTATACACTGAATCTCTACAGAGGGAGTATTTATTTGTTATCCAGAAGCTGGGATTTTTTTTTCTTTTCTTTTTCTTTTTTGTAAGAATTACATGTATACCATCAACAGAAAATGAACAGGGTGACAGAGGGACTAGAGATTAATACATTTAATTTTGTAACTAAATAGATTCAATAGACTTTTTAGTAAAATTCTGTTATCGGGAGCTATCATATACAAAACTTTTTCATGAACCTTCTATACCCATTTTCCTTAACCCGAAAATAAGTGATAATCCTTGAACATAGTAATATTTGTTCACAAACTATATAGCAAATTGTTGTAGGATTGTTATGGGTTTTATATACTGACTGCCTGATGGCTATTGAATTTGATTTAAAGATGTTAATTTTGATCCTGGCATGAGAACATACTTAAAACAAGCACAACAGTACATGACCATACTCATGTTAGTAAGTGAGAGTAATTTTCCCTAATGAAAAACATTCTTGTTTAAATGAGAAAACTATAGGAAAGCTGTTTTTAGTGAAGACAAAGTGTCAAACTTTTTTCCCTTTGCCTATAGCTGAGTTTCTATCTCTAACTTTTTCCAAATCTAAGAACCAAGAAGAGTATATAGAAGCCCAAAATATGTTCAACTTCAAGGAGAGTTCACAGCTACAGTAGTGTAAGACTTTATTTCCTATTTTCTAAAGGATTCTGGTTTTAATTCTGTGATAAATTCTGCCTTTAAAATACATGTGTTAACTCTGGATGTATTACTCTAACCTTGCTTGTGTAGTTTAAAAACATTATTTACTCCAGAAAAGAGTTTTATTTTCAAAATACAAGGTGAAACCATTGAACCTGATTGCTGTCAAAGGAAGACAGACCCTCAAAAAAATTTAATATTGGCTGAAATATAGTTCTTCAACCACTCTTGATTTTTTTTTCCAATTTCAAAGCAAGTTTTCCCTGAGTCAGTAAAAAAATCGAGACATTATAATCTCTAATAAACACAAACATGTGTATGCTCACATAAAAAAGAAAAAGTAATCTCAGTCTTCTCTTTCTGATACTTTCTGAAATCCAATAGCTATTTATTTCATTCAGATACTTAAATCTCAAATTGTCAGGTACTCACTGAAGAGGTGTCACTAAGGGTTAGTGGTCATTTACAAATTGCAAGAAAGCACAAAGTGTGCAGTCTGAAAACCTGAGAATCTGGTTCATACTTTTTCAGTATGTCTGTTTGAAACTACTTTGTCTTTCAAAATATCTTTTTCCCTGTTTTCTGGGCTTTTATCAATTGCAGACTTTACAGAGAAGAGAAAAGATTTGGCTAATTGCAATGGAATTACTTTTGAAGTCCTTCTGAATGGGAAATTATTTCCATTCAAAAAAATCAGCTTTGGGGCTGTTATTTAGATACATATTATTAGGAATAAGAGAAATAATATTCCTACATAGAGAGAATTAGCACTTCTGCAGCATGTATGGAATGGATGATAATACTATTAACATTGTTGTTTTTCCCTGTAACACTCCTCCTGCTTTGGTTTCTAGAACATATATTTTCTCTCTCCTGTGCAGCTAAAGAGGGGTGGGACAGAGTGTCTTTCATGGGCACCTGACATCCAGCCAACACCAAACCATNTTAAAGCAAGAACCTGTATCGTAACTAAGAATTTAGTTAACAGTTATGATTTACCCATGATTAGTTAGCAGAGAGGACACTAAAATCCAATGGCTCTTTTAATGCAAAATAATGTCCATTATATTCTACTTGCCACAAAGTCACCATGCTATTTTGGACATAAAGAACCAACCACGAAGAAACACAGTTATGAGAATTTACTCTTACTCATGTGTCAAAATTATTTTGATTGGCTTCATTTGAATATCAGACCTTATTCTAAGCCATATTTGCACACTACCTATCAACAAAGGCCTACTGAAATGGGTAAAGATTATATGTCTAAATCCAAATGCCTAAGAAAGATAAAGGAAAAGAGTCAAAAGATTTTTGTCTATTCTAACAAGTATTATGCTACATAAAATGTAATTAAAACACACCAAAATGAAATGGGTAATTAATGAACTTGGAACTGATAGTTAAATCAAGTAGGAAATTACTTACTCCATGTTCTGAAACATCTGACTCATAAAAAAACCCTTTTCTTAAAGTTCCTACTCCTAAATTATATATCTCTCTCCTTCTAGAATGACATCATCTTTCTGTGTAGTAATTTTGAGATTTTTTTCTGTGTAGCAATTTAGAGATTAGTTCCAAGAAAAACATTTGTGTTCTCAGACTTTGTAGGCTCCAACCAAAATATGCAGATAGCACACATTTTAGAATAATCAAGAGACGTTAAAGTTTTTGCAAGAAAAATCCATACTGGGATAAATGAGAGCCATGAGATAATTTGAGTTCTGTGACCCAGCTCTCAGTTTAAAGTCCTGGCTGCAGTCATCATGGGGCTGAGAAGGAGGCTTGCATTCTGAGGTACTCATCACCAAAAACCTTATCCTGTATTCATAAATTACCCTGGGTAGCAAATGCATTTCTCCTCTGCCTCACATCAGTACCAGCACAGAGATGAATCTAACACTCAAATTCACCCCATTCATTGGGCTGACCTAGATTTCACTGCACCCTGAACCCTTCCACTTTAGGTGACATTCCTTTTCCATGAGGTAAAATTGCTTATCCAAACTATGGAACAAGCATTAACTTTTTTGGCAGGTTAAGTCCCACACAGGGCAAGATGTATTGATAACATTTCGAGCTGAATTATGTGTATGTAGCATACTGTAATCACTAACTGTGATTTGCCAGATGTTAAAAAATGTTATGGCCTACACAATAAATGTTGCAATTACGAAAAGGAAGTGAAGCAGTGGAGAGAACTGTATTTTTGTCTACCCAAAGTAACAGAATCATCTCTTATTTGAGGTTTCCAAAATGTAGACAACTAATTGCACACCTTCTTTCTGTGAAAATAGCTGAGATTCAGCAATGTGGGGAATGATCCTCAAATCATAAGCTAGGAACTGACTTCCTCTGGAACCCTCTGCCACACACAAAAATTAACAATAATTTTCAAAACATAACTAATTTCAGTGATTTGGCAGTTAGAAGTAATAGATCCATCTCTCCTTATTCTTCTTATATCTTTAATCCCTAAGGGGCAAATAAAATACAGAAGCCATACAATCTTATCTATGACACAAAGATGCAATTAGTTCAACTCATGCCATGGATCCTGTTTGTTTCCCAAATGCACCTGGGCCAGTTGCAATCCAGTTCATGAAAAGGGTACTTCTAATACAGCAAGTTTTGAGTAAAAAATACTGAAATGATGAAAGGTTTCCTGGAACATGCTGTAAATACTGCTCAAGATCAATCAGCAAGTTGAGGATCTCAGATCTAACAGACCTGAACACCATTTCCGCTTTCTCAGTTTTTAATGAAGAAATAATTTAGAAGGTTCATGCTGCTCAAAATGTTATCACCTGAAAAAATCTACAGTCACATCCGTATTCAAAGAAATTAATAGTCATGTGCCAATTTATTTTAATCAGCAAGAAAAGCTCCTTGAATATTATTTGTTGATAATTCACTGTATAAGCAAGTGGAAAAGAAACACATACTGACACTGAGGAAAAGTTCCAGTCTTGTAAAGAGGTTAGTGCTGTAAGAGTGCATTAACTTAAAAAAATTACTGGGATTCAATAAAAAAATTGCCTATACTTTTTATTGTTGTAAGGCTCCATAAAATACAAATTATATTAAACAAAATGAAAAGGTGCTTTAAAAATTTTGTCAGGAGGATTGACTTTTATGAGGGTGTAGTTTGGCTTGTGAAATTATTTGAGTGACATGAAGATTTTGCTTCTCTTTTCGTACAAATTGAATAAAAATGGATTGCCCCTAATAAAAAGACACAGCTGTGGTTTCTCTCCCAACCTCTTTTTAAGGTATACAAAGTATATGGAAAAAGAATGCAGGAGGAGGAAGTTAAAAATTGAAGTTAACATTTACTATTCTGTTCAATAACTCTTACACTGACTTTTAAATCTCTGAGAAGCAATAGATGTAGTTTTTATTTGGTTTACTTCTTTTCTTATTGTTTTGTTGTTTTGTTTTTTTTTCCATTCCACAATGGAGAGGTGTATGGAGAGGTAAAGAATAGGGTTTCTTTTTTTCTCCTTGAAAATTAATAAGCACAGTGAAAAAATATATATTTTTTGTTTATTTGTTTTTGGTTTTGGTTTTTTTTTGTGGGGACTTTTTGGTTTCTTGTTTTATTTTTTTAATAAAAGAGAAAATTCCAGCTGGACTTGACATTTTGTGTTTAAATCATCTGATATATTATTTGGGTATTTATTGATGGTGTACTACTGACTTAGTTTAACCTCATGGGACTTAAGGCCAAACCAATTTATTTTCTTTCATAACATTTGACATGCTAAAAAGATATTTCAGAAAAGTTTTACATAGCTTGAATTTATTATTTCTTGTGAGAAAATCTAAATTTGAATTGATGGAGCAAGTTGAAAAAAATACAGAAATCCTTCTAGTCTATAAAATAGCAGCAAAAATATTGCTACCTGAATTAACTTTTTTTTTCATAGCTTCCCAAGGGGAGTCAAAATGATCTATTTTATTGATGGCATTTTGTATTGTATTTTATGGCCTCCAAAGGTTGTATATGGGTGAAACCTCATATTTCAATGTAACTGAAGAAAATCTTTACACAATATACCTAAGTGGGAACATCAAATAGCACATATTTATTTCCATGACACGTGACTGTCTAAGTTTTATACATTGTTTAGACAATGCAATAAGAAATGTGCTTATACTTAGTCATTGGACCGTGCCCTAGCTGCTTGGCACTGTTTAGAGATAAAAGAAACAAATCTGCCCTGAGAGGATATCTGAAAGATTTCATTTCAGAAGAATCTAGGGGTGAGAAAAAGCTTATATAATTACTTCTAACATATGGTTTTTTTGGTGTTTATCGATGGAAAATCTCAGTTGGAACTGTAAGGAGTCTTAAACAGTAAAACTACAAGATAACAAATAGATTTTAACGGAAGAAATTTTTCTCTCTGTACCAAAATGTTCCAGGAAATGAAATGTTACTTCTTAAAACACAAATATTTGAATTCCAACTTTTTCTTACACAAAGCATGTCAAGTATGTGAAGGGAATGAGAAGGTGTCACGAAAAGGTGTCTCAATGCCCCTCCAGAACCCCCAATACCAAGAAAACACTCTCAGTTATAGTATTGTCCCAAACCAAGAGGCACCTCCTTAGTATACAGCACAGCAACACAGAAAGACTCCTTTGTGCTCTTCTTACCTTGAAATAAGCTACTTACCAGGATTTTATTTTTTCTGTGCCAATTGCTGTGCTGCTATGACTACAGTGCTTTTGATGTGATACCTGGTTTCTTTGAGGCTAAATTGGCACTCCATGCACAGTGCTGCAATTTGCAGTATTGGGAGACCAATAAAGTGGCTTAAAAGTAAGCCACTTTTCTTCTTCAGGTCTTCCAAGTGTAAACTTGTCTCAGCTAATAACTGAATCTGCTGTTGGTTAAAGTAAGCTCTGAGTAGATGTAGAATTTATTTTCTTTTATTTTTTTCCCTACCAAGGTTTTATCCTCTGAAATGTGCCTTGTGTTTCCTTCAGACAGAGAAAAGTGCCATATTGCTAGCTACCTTAATTTGTTTCTGTTGTTATGGTGATGGCAAGATATGCATAATGCACTCAAGGCTGATAGGAGTTCTGCAAAAGATAACTAGGACTCCTCTCCCTGTATCTGTAAGGTGACCAGGATTATTATTCTCCTAGTTTGGTAAACTGTGACAGAAACAGAAAAATTGTTAGTTGGTAGTGATGGCGAGAGACCTATCCCATTTCTGTTGAAATCATCAGGATAACACCTCCAGCTAATGCAAGTCTGAGTAGTTCGTCTAAGATCAGTGTAATTGATAAATAATATCCAAGGATTCGGTTCCCAACTGAAAACTTTTACTTTAGCAAGGGTGAATACCATAAGAATATTTTTTTCTGTTATATTAATGTTCATATCTTTGAAAGACACCAAAATAACATGTAATTTTTTTATTTGTCCCAAAATCTGGGTTTTTTTCTTTGTTTGCATAGGAATTCTTCTATCATTGCTCGATTTCCAAGCAAAGGTGTGCAGTTTTGTGGTAGCAGAAGGTTTATGTTCAGCAAGACAGACAAGATGCTTAAAAGTAAAGAGAGACCTTATAAAAACTGAAATGTAATTTTGAAGATGGTAGTTAGGCTAAAGTCCAATTCTTGCAAACAGCAACCTGATAAATTGGCTATGATTCTCTTTAAGGCACTGCTGAGGAAATAGGGAATAATAAGATCCATCTCATCTCCTGTGCCCACTATCTTAGGCATGTCCTCTGTTAAGGGAAGAGTATGATAAAATCCCTCTTAGGAAAAGCTAAAAAAGAATCAAGCTGCCTAAATAGATCAGAAGAGATAGGAAGTGTGGGAATAATTTTGTGGATTTTTGTTGATTTTTCTAATGCTTTGTCCCACATTATTGTATTTGCAGGTCTAGCAAATGATAATGAAGTAACTCAAGGGAAGAAAAAAGATATAATACTTCTATTTACAGTATAGAAAAAAAGTCTCATTTGGAATTGCAATATCACACCTACTGTGGCAGAACTTAATCACCATGCTCCTGAAGAGTCAATCTAGGCTAAAGGATGGTACAAATTCCATGTCTTATCTGAGAAATTAATTATCTTCTGATAAATGCCAGGATTTCTAAAGAAATGTATTGGTGTACTCTGTAGTGTTTTCAGCAGGGAGAAGGAGCAAACGTCATTTGCTTCTAGTATTTGAAATAATGAATCAATTACGTATCATGAATTTGATAAAAATGGAAGAAAGAGCATCAGATATTTTCAATTCCTTTTCCTTTGGCAAGCATCAATAAATAGGATACAGAGCTGATAAATTATTTAAACTAGAATAAAGGAAGCAATAAGCACTGCTTTTATCCACCTGTGATTTCAATATGATGATTTTCATTTCTGACTAAGCTGCACTTTTACCCATATTAAATTACTCTTCTCTCACTTTTATTGCTGTCATTTTTTTAATATAGTTACATGTGTTAAAAATGAAAACAAATTAATAGAAAATATGTTCTATTAACAGAATTATTGCTATATCATATTGCTCCCAGATGCACAAAGAGCATCTAGTCTTGTCTTCTGTAGCCTTCATCAGGCTGAAATGGTAGCAAACTGACAGCACACAGACAGGGGAGATGAGCTCCCACACTGGGGAACATGTGCTGCTGGAATAGATGCCAAGTCATGGACAACATGAGCCTCAATTTCCCTGTGTAATGACAGCAGTGTCACCAAAACAGAATTCAGTTATTAGTGCACTACAACTTTCCAATTGCAAAGCTGTGGGTTGATGATCTTCTAATATTTGTCATAGCTCAGAAGAAAAATCCTGCAGAATAAATGAACATGGATATAAAAAGACATTTACAATGGTGTGATTAGGATCATTGTGTGAGTTGGAAGAGACCTGTAAGACCTTGTTCCAGCCCCCTGATCCCCAGGGCAGGGACTCCACCCTCTGTGTGCACTGGTGTGGAGGCACTCCAGCTGGGATATCAGCAAGGAGCCCTCTCTAAACTCCTTTGGGACAACTCACAGGTACTTCCCTGTTCATTCCTGGTTCCTCTCGACACTCAGAACAACATCCTCTTCCCTCACCAAATCTAGTTTAAAGTCCTGCTAACAAACCCCACCAGGCTGCTACCTAGAACAGCCTTATGTCACTTGGTCTGGTCTATCCAATGTCAACATCAACGTGTCTGGTCTATCCAAGGCGTGTCCCACATCACAGAATCCAAAGCCCTGAGTTTGGCACCCTGCACACAGCCAGTCATTTGGTTGTTCTGTTCATCTCCTTCTTCCTGGCTCCCAGTTTCCAGCTGGGAGGATGTAAGAGAATGCTGCCTGTGCCCCTGACAGAAGAGAACTCTAGCTGTGACTACACGGATTTCTGGGTAGTATAACTCTAGAGCTAATCACAAATGCCACCTTTAATCTCAGTAAAGGCATATTTGCCCTAGATTTCATGCTCCTATGAGTTACACTATTGCTCTGCTGTTATCTGAGTATTTTCTGAAATTTTGCAAAATTGGACTGTCTGAAGCAGAAGTGGTTCTGTGTAAGTCTTGTTCTTATAATGGCAGGGGATTTCAGCTCATTCTTGTAAAAATGCCATGTACTACATAGATTTCTTCCCCTTTGAGACATTCTATTTTCACATGAGACAAGAATTCAATTTAGCACACCTTTTTCTAAGTGTACTCTATGAAAAACTGTCTTAAAGTCCACAAGGAGTTTCTTTAACAATTCAGTCATAACAGGGAAGAAACTTTTTTTTTTGCATAAAATGTTTAATAAAACCTAATTTTGCTCTACCAAGCTTTCATTTTAAGAATTTTAAAGTTCTAATAAGAATAAAATTAAACTCTTACTGATAAAAATCTCCACTAAGATAGTGTGTTTTCTTCTCAGAATCAACTCTTTTCACTTCAAAACAGTTTTTGTTTCTAAATTAAATCTTGCCACAATATAACACTCTAAAAGTAAAGTCTAGACACATCAAACCAGTGCATAAAAGAAATAATGAAAGAAATGTTTAAAATTACTTCATCAGAAAATATTGATCCTATGAATTTGTGGTTTTCCCATTCAAGTCTATAGAAATTCTGAATTACAGTTCTGTGTCCTTCAGTTTTGACTTTAATAATGTCCCACATATGTAAATACTCCCACATGGAATATTTTTTATTTTGTTCATAGGTTTGCTCTTATGTGAGGTATTCTGATTTCTTCATCCTTCTGCAAGGCTACTGCCAAACTGTGCATGAAAACATAACGAACGCAATTTCTAAAGATGCCTCTGACTAAATATTTGCAGCATAATACTGATTCTAGGATATCAGAGAAAAAGAGGTTCTTTATGACTATGACAAGATTCTAAGATAACTATTATCAGTAACTTTTATTTTTCTTCTAAATTGTATAGATGCTAATATTCAAAGAATAATAAAGGCACTAAGTATGTCAATTGAAATTTAGGCTGCTAAACGTTTCAGGGGCTTGTTAATACTTTGTTACAGAATTAAAAATATGAATTTGGTTTTTTCACTTCCAATCAGAAACATATAATTGGACTCAGTGCATTTAAGATAGTTGTTCACTAATTACCCAGGTATCACCAGCATGACAGTCCCACTGCACAACCTGCAATTTGCATTAATTTCAAAAGCACTCAGGATGTTTTCCTACTGTTGCAACACAAGGAGGAGTAAACAGTGATGTCATTTGAAAAAATAGAATTCAATAAACTTGAAGAAATTTGTTTTAGCTGCTATTATGGCATTTTAAACACTGATGATTCCTGGGCTCTGGAAGGAATCCTACCACCTGTAGTTGTAAGTGAAGAGAATCTGAATTTCTCTGTTGAATTCTCTTGCAGATTTACATGGAATCTTCTGTATAATTTTGCAGGTCAAACCTACATTACAATATTTATGTCATTAGACAACGACCAGCAGAGTAGATTCAGAATGAGAGACAGAAGCCAAATTTTTCTTGCTTTTGGTGGAATTTTCTGTAAAAACTGTTTAATATTTTCCTAAATTTTCTTTATAGTCACTCTTTCTCTGACCTGACTAGCTTTCATTCTGCTTCTTTTCCTCTGCTATGCATTTCTCATTTTGTATGGGAAAGATATACTGGCTTTTTTTGTCTTGGATTCTCTAGCTAATACGTGCACAGAGGGTGGCAGTGTTCCTTTTCAAACAGCAGAATTATTATTTAGATTTTAAAGACAAATCCCATAATTGTTGCTTTATTGTAGTGTAGTCCTATTGTACTGGTTGCTCTTACTGATAGAAATTATTGTTTGCAATACTACTATATTGAATTTAAGGAAAGGGTATATTTCATAGCATAAAAACATTCTGTTTTAAAATAATTTTAAGTTGGAAAAAACTTCAGGTATACTGATAATCAGAAAAAAATTGACTGTTCAATGAGTTGTTTATCAAGAAAGATAAAAGCATTTTTTTTATCTTCCTTAGTAAACTGGAGTGTCCTGAGATATCCTGGAAAAACATAGAAAAGAGAATTTACTCTCTGCCTTTATAAGTGTTGACACTTGAAGACATTGCAGAATATTTTCCAGGTTCATTAGAGAAGACTCAGGTCTGTAATTTTTTTTGGAAACTCTACAGTGACTTGCTTGCCCTTGAATTTAGAAATATAGATGAAGTTTCTAAATATTTTGTTCAAAAGAGTGAGCACAAACCAGGAAGCAAGTCTGCAGAAAAACAAAAATAGACACAAGACACCAGACTCCCAGGGTTAAGACTTAAAAATCAAAATAATGTTTCACTGAAATTGGTGTTGACATTTAGATAAAGACATTTATAAATATGCTGTTAGAAGTGTGTTAAGCCTGCACAGATCAGCATTCTCTAATGTTCAGATGCTTATAAAAACAATGAGCAGAGCTGAGCAGNTTTTTTAAAAAAAAAAAACAATTTCATGTCCAACTACTTTTGGAGAAGCAGAGAGAAACCAACCCATCCCCAATATTACAGCTGTTTTATTCATTATTACTTGATTTAATATATGTGCAGTGACTTGAAATGTAACCTTCCACAGATGGTGGCTCAGCCCATAGTATACAAATGCTGAAGGGCAAGCTTTGCCTTTAATTAAATTTGCCTAACATTAGCTGTATAGTTTTCAGTTCCCAAACAATAATTGTTCAGTCTGAAATTTTCTCCTGACACTTTCCATTTTGAAAGTTCTCCTTCAGGCAAGTGGGATTTTGTTTTGGTAGAAAGAGGAGGAAGAGAAAGAAAATGAGAGATGTCCACATTATGAAACACTTCTGTGCATCAAATAGAGCAGACATGTCATGAACCATTAGGTAGATACAGGCACAGAGCAGGTTATAGGTATGAAAGATACAATAACAGCAGAATGTTATTAATACAAACATATGCTAACAAAATTACATGCAGAACTAGAAACCTCTTTAATCAGCATTTAATTCCTGGTCTTTTATTATTGATAGGTCTTCATCTTGGGAAGGGCATTAGTTCAAGGCTTTACAAAGAACTAATACAGATCAATGGATTAGCCCTTCAGGAGAGAGACTAATTATTTTAATTAGAATATTATAATTAGGAAGGCCTGAGCTGATGATTAAAGAATCTTGCCTGTCTGGAATTTTAACACAGTTATTGTTGAGCAAACATGATAATATATGTAGAATGCATGGTACCTTTGTTAAAAAGCCAAGATGTTCTTTTTTGGAATACCTGAAAAAGTCACTAGAAAGATTTTGGAAAATACGGCCTGAATTCTGCATGCCAGGTGTTGAAATTATATACTTTCACATAGAAGATCCAGGAACTGTTTCCACTATTCTGTGTGCTGCAATTTATTAATAATACAATTTCAATAGAAAACAAGATATTTTATATTAAAAGTAACAATCTAAAATTAAATTATCTCATTCAAATACTCAGTGAAGCACGTGGGTGATCTAATTTCACTCTATATTGAGGGAAATTATATTTGCAGAGTACTCTCAGAAGTGAGATGCCAATAAACTTTACTTTATCTACTCTTAGAGACAAGATTAAATTGGAAGAGGGGAGAAGTGAAGATGTAATATAATTGAATATTTATCATTAAACATCTAAATTAATCTGATAGCAGCATAATAGTGCTCTAGTTTCTCATGTTTTACTCATTGACACCAGCAATCTAAACTAAATAATTGGAAAAGAGATTGTGTGAAAATTTCAATAAATGAAACACCACTTCTTGACACGAGGGTAAACACTGATAAATTCACTTATGTTCTTTTCCCTTCCAGTTGTTGAGTGTTTTATGGTTAGAGACATTGAAAAGAGGGTGTGGATTCAGTAAATATCCTGAACTGTATAAGTCTGACTATTTGGGCTCACGGTGCCTCCTCTGCTCCCTGCACTGCAGTCTGGCATTCTGCCCATCTGTGACTGCACCACGGCAATCACAAAGCCATGCCCAGTGAGCACAGAGAATTTGAATTCTATGTTCCAAAGCAACATTCTTTTAAAGCATCTCTTAGGGCAATGATAAGAAGAATGATAGGAAAACATATAGAAAAATTGTTTTCTGATCACTAAGTATTTTTAGGATATTAAGGATTGCCTTATTTTTCTTGGGCTGCATCACTTTATTTCATACGCTGAACAGAATTTTTGCTGAAGAATGTTTGATAGGATATCTAAACATGGTTATGTTACTTACCTAAAGTATAAGAAATCATGGTTCAAATACATGGGATTTGCAGATCTCCTTATGCCTGGAGTGGATATTTTAAGGCTTGAGCATCTCTCTTCATGTACTGTCATGTTTTGAAATAAAGTATGCAAATTTCTTGATGCATAACATCTATTGATATATAAGGCATGCTTACTTTGTCAGCATTTGCATCACTGAGATTTTCAAACCACAAAAACTGGATAAACCATCCCCTTGGCACCTGACTTTGAAATATTTATATGCATTAATTAGATCCCCCCTCAGTCTTTTCTGGACTAAAAAGGCCCAACTCCTGCAGTCTCCTCATAGGAGAGATGCTTTAGTCTCTTAGTCACCTCTGTGGCCCTCCACTGCATTTTATTTTTATTTAGCTAAAGCAAGGTACAAAACAGCTGGCAGAATCAGGGCCTTCACTCAGTAAATCTGTCAAAATGCTTGTGCACCCAGGAGAGTAGTCTTAGATATATAGACTTGTGCCAGTACAGACCAGAAGATTTCAGTCAGCATAAAGAATAGGCTTGATTTCTAGATTTCTACAATGTAATTTAGGGTGAGATCAAGGACATACTATTAGAAACAAAATGAAAATAGTACATTATTTTACAACACAGAGAAAGAAAAAAAAAAAAAAAAAAAAAAAAAAAAAAAAAAAAAAAAAAAAAAAAAAAAAAAAAAAAAAAAAAAAAAGGGGAAAAACATGCACAGAAGGTCCCTAAACAAAACCAGAATTCTCATCCTAGGCATACAATCATTCCTAAATTGGCATTTGGTGTCACAACGAGATTTTATCTAGAGATAGAAGAATTCTATAGGCATAAAAATACTGGAGAATGAAGTCCCATAGGAGACACAGTGTCTCATCACATAACAAGAATACATACAAAATTTTGCATATCATTATGCTATACCACTAGGGACAGCTACCAGATTAACAAGACAATATTAATATAACTACAGCATATATGTTCATCTTATATGATGTTTTCAGAGCATAAAACTGAAGAGAATTTTATACCTACATCTTAAGTGTACCTTAAAATACATTCCCATAAGAAAGAGCCCTATCTCTGCATAGAGTTTAGTCAAAAAATCCTAACCAGTTAAGACCACTGAAATTTTAAGTTTAATCTCACATAAAATATGCACACAGATTCTCCTCTACTTTAGGGAGGAAACCCTATTCATGAACTGGAATCTGAAGTATTTATTTCATTTATTCTCAGTTTTCACCCAGCCAGTAACTTATCTGCAATTAAAGGATATGAAATCTTCCTAAATGTGTTCATGTACTGGAGGAATTACGAATAAAATCCAAAGTGATTGGGCATGATACAGAGGGAGGACTGATTGAAAATGGTTTGGGACACATTGGAGAGGGGAGAGAAAGAATAAGCATATTCTATACAGTTTTCATTACAATAACAGCAATTTTTTCTTGAATTTCTTTTCCCAGATATTTTAACTACTAGATAATTACCTCAGAATTTTATTTATGATTGGTGATTTCTCCCCATACACTTAATAATTTTCATGGAATGGTATTTTTTATGCAAGAGAGGCATCCAATGAGAATTGACCTAATAAGAAGATATTTCGACCTCCTTTTTTTTTAAATTTCTATCCAAATGCATGTGGCAAGTAAAATATAAATACAATAAAAAAATAAACAATTTGACAAAGCAAAGTCATAAACTGGAAGAACGTTTATCATCTTTATGTCCTTAAAGTATCAGTCTGTCAGCAAGTGTCTAACAGATAGTTATCTCAGAATTGTTTGCATTTTTAAAAATAATACAAACATCAGTTTAAAAAAGTATTTGCATAGCAAGCAGGAGAGAAATGAATCCAAGAATAGAACAAATTACAGCACTTTGTATTAATAGAGCAATTAATTATTGCTCATTAAAAAGCTATTAGTAAAATATTGTTATTTATGATAAACAATAAACAACATGCTGCTAAACAGTTGGCAATAGAAATTAGAAAGCTATAATATCTATTAGTTGAAAAGTTAATTTATCTACAAATTGTTTTCTTTAAATGTTTAGCAGTATTTTTGTTTGTTTTTAGAGCAATGACAGTTAAAATATTTTTATTAATCTGCTTTTTATGAAAATTATGGCATTTGCATGTAGTCTGCTACTGCTCATAACTCATGCTTTAGCTCTCCTGTATCTGTCACTTATATATGCATGTTGTTCTAAACTCCTAAACAAGTGAGCACTATTGATTATTATCCCACATCCATCTAATCTCAGAGGCTGCTCTCCAGTTACTAATGCTACAGAAGTGTTTTCCCTATTAGCAAATAAATCTTAATGATTTAACACCAGTGAATTGTGTTAATGAATCATTTAGACTTATGCACCTTTTGAGAAGGGCAAAGTTTCCAAATTTTGATTTACATGTAAATATTCAACATTGAGCTTTGCAGTACTTGCCATCCGGCCTGAGATTCTTTACCCTCTTTTCCTTCCTTCTTTTCCTTCCTTCTTTTCCTTCCTTCTTTTCCATGAATAAAAATTTTACTGTATAGTTTTCTTAGAACCTCCACATCCATATGCATTATAATGCACAGGTTAAGGAACATTATTGCAGAAATGCTTTCTTTTTAAATTTAAAAAGATTTAAATGTGTTAAAGTGCAGCTGGTTAAATTATAACTTCATTTCATCATTTCTTTTTATTAACAGTAAATTTAAACATACAGATTAGCCAAGAATAGGACCTGCCTGGAATTTTAAAATAAAAATGCAGAAATGCCTTGTTAAGGTAAGCATTAGGATTTACCACCTAGAATTATGTTTCCACCTTGCTTCTAACTGCAGTAGTTTTGACTTGCCTAATTATCTTAGTTCTAAACTTGTAGGTAATCATTATCAAGACCATAAAGCCAGGCAATTTCTGCATAAGTTCTTCAAAAAGGAAATTTTTTGTGATGGTTTTGACCTTTTTATAGCTGTTTGTCAGTTCAAGTGTGTGTAGGATGTAGCAGATTTTTAGGTTGTTTTCTTTCCTGCCCAGGAGAGTTGAACCTGCATCTCCTACCTCCCCTGAGAGGACCATTACAAACAACCTATATGCACCTCCCTTGTTGGAGCTGTTCACTTGCTAAAAAGGAAACCAAGATTAATTGGGCCCAGGGGAAGCACTAGACTGTAGCTGGGTTTTTCACAGAGAGCTATAAAACTTAACTGTAAAAATCTCATTTGATCACCCTAAATTCTAGAGTCTCAATTATGTGTTTGCATTAAATTATTATTAGGTAAAACACATAAAACCTGGAAGGGGACAAGAACTCTCAAAGGAGAGTGTCAAACTGACTATGAACCTCAGCTGCCATGAGCACACTTGGAGTGCCAGGAACCCTGTGATCCTGACTATCCAGGAGCACAATTTGAAAGGGAGGGGTGGAAAACAGCCTCATCTCACATCACTTAATTCTCTAGGATTCTCTAAGCCATCTCAGACAAAAAAAAGAAAATTAACCCATATTTTATACCTTCTGGGAAATACTTAGGACAATTTGCTTCAAAATCAGAGGATTAGTCATTTTCTATGACTACCTTATCTTTTCTTTAAGTTCCTTTAGAATCTAATGGATACACACTGAACAGTATGAAAACATAACTGATTTAAGGGGGTTCAGCCTAACTTGCTTGGTATTTTCTTGAAAGTCAAAAAAATCCTACTTTCCACAACAAAGAGAAAAGTTATCAACTTTCTTGTCATCAGTATTAAATAACACATATTTATTCTTCATCTCATACTTAGAAGACAATTTACCTAAGAAGCAATATCTATAATAGGTGTTGTATTATGACACAAAATGGCTTCTTGAGGACACCAGATACAGAACTGATTCACAGAAATCTGTCCAAATATTTCTGTGGAAATAGATATATATGCAGGATATATAGGTATATCATTTTTCATAAGTGTATATTTTCAAAGTACTTCATTCAAATTCAGAACTTCATCTTATGTTTTTATATTTAGGTAGGACACACCTCAATCGACTCTGTGATAAATAGATAAGAATATTTACTAACTTTGCAAAGCTGACATTTCAAAGCTTTAAATCTAATATCAGTATCTAATACCAATATTTTTATTGATATTGGATATTCTATCTAATATTAATATCTTTAAATCTAATATCAATATGTAATATCTGAGAGCCAAAGAAAAACATACACTGCAGGGCATTCAGGTTGAGATTTGTTTGCCATCCTGTTTGTAACAAAGAAACTTGCCTTCTGCTTATAAATTTTCAAATAATCAGAAATAAAACTAAAAGAATTCACATATGTCTCAGTGTCTTTTATAAATAAAGATACATAATCTGCCTCCCCTCCAGGTTCTAACTGTGCAACATGATACAATTTGGAAAGAAAGATCTGATCACTGATTCTTGGCTTCTGTTCTTGCTGTTGCTGGCTGCTGCAGAAAGGAGTGTTTTCAGCAGACAAAAATTGACAGAAATACATAAGCTCTGTTGGCAAGCAAGTTCACACTTGGCTTTTACCAGTTGGTGCACCAAGCTGATAGCTGGCCAAAAATACATTACAACAAAATAAAAACCTACTGATCTTAAAAAGATGAAAAAAGTCCATCACACGTGCCCCCCATCATGCACACATATATACAAAGAGAAAGAGGTGCAAACTCAGAACTGGAAGTTAGACAAAAAGGGAACAGAAACAGTATGAAAACCAGTAATATTCCTCCTCTCATCTTTGCACTCTCCGTTGTTTCTTCTTCCACTCCAGTCAGAAACAGCTTTCCTCAGTTATTATTGAGCTCACTTGATCCCCTCAAAGGACCTTATTTTCAACATGACCTCAGGCATTAAGATTTTTTTTTTTTTTTTTTTTTTCCTGGAATTTTATTTGGAGTTTNGTTATATGCAGTTATTGGGAGCTGCAGAGGATACATTAATCACAGCTGTTTCTTATAGCCCGTGGAATGAAAAACTTTTTTGTTTGGTTATTTGTTTGTTTGAGACAAGCCATTCATTCCGAAGCTTCAGGAAAAAAAGAAAGATTTGGCAGATCATGTTCAGTAGCAGCAGTATTATGACATAATTATTTCAGAAGTTCTAATTATTTCATTATGTAGGAAAATACTTTCTTGACTTCTAGTCTCAGCTCTTATCAGAGATGCCGAAAATCCAGAATTTTGCAAAAAGCCTAATTTGTTTGCCTTCATAATACCTAAAATTTTATTAAAATAATTTTATCTGCATTTTTAGGCTCTTTTAAAATTAGAATAATTGATCTCTTTTGTTGCAAAAATATTTGAGGTACTTAGATATATTTTTTTTAAAAACATTAAAGAAATCAATATATATTCAACAGGTGTGAAGACCAAACTTCCAAAATCATTCAAATGATGATCTCAAGCCATTCTGAATGTGCTTCAGCTCACCTATTTTTTAATCAGTTAATATACTATTATGTATTATCTATTAATACACTATTTTGCAAGTCTGCCAAGCAATGCTAATGGACCCCAAAGTCAATTAGCAAGTAAAACAGGCAATAGAAAGTCCATTGCACTGGTTATTTGGCACTTGGGTTAACTTAGGAGGATGAATTTTCATTTATTATCAAAACAGAACTCCCAAATGTTCTGAAATGTTCAAAGATCTCAAAGGCTATGCTCTTAGTGTTTGGCTAGAAGAAGAGGATATTAAAGAGCTGAAAAGGGTTCAAATCTAGTGAATCAGACTTTGCACAGATTAGATTGGAGTTCCAGAAAAGGTGAAGAGAATTAATATGACGTTAGAAGTGTATGCCTTGTCATATTCACTGCAAACATCTGACATAGAAAAGGACAAAGTTATATAAACATGGACTTCAATTATTGATAATTGATGTTGGGCATGTGCAATAATTGGATTTATTGAGCTTCACACCTTAAAAAGTCTGGGTTTAACACCCAGAAAAATAATAAAATGGTGAAAAAGAACATGTCTAAAACATCTTAAAGAAAGAGGAAATCACCTTTTTTCTCGTCTTAAATCATAGGTTAACCAAGATTCACTAAAGATGTTGAAATTTAATAATAAACAGCATCCAACATGAAACAACATCCTGGTTTTATCAGGAACTGCAAAGTAAAAAGTTTTTGTCTTTGTATTTGGAGAGAAAAGAGTCTATACTGAAATTAAGCCTCAAGATTTAATTGCTTCCAAAATAATTTTTAATCATTATTCTGAAAACACAGCAGGACTATTCATGATAAAGTAGTTCATTTGTATGTGTGATGCCAAATATTTGTCTAAGTCAATTATTTGTTATCTCATACTATATGAATGCTTCAAGAGGGAGTCACCAGCACTTTATTTCTGCAAGTTGTGCCTTTGTGAATTCTACACTGCTACCAAGAGGTGTTGAATATGCTATGACTATTGGAGACATGCTTAAATCACCAACCATACCAGAGGAGGAGAAGGTGTTCTCTAGAGAGCCACTAGAAAGATTTGGGGGTTTTCAAAACACTGTTTTCTTCAGGTGAAAAACAACAACAAAAAAAACCCTATTAGAATAATAACTAAGGGAATTAAAATCACTCATAAACTCAATAAGAAAATCAGCATTTCTAACACTGACAAACTACAATCCTCTCACTTATCCACATGTACCTCCAAAACAGCCAATATAGATCATGATATATTTAGCTTTCCAGAATAAAAAAAAGCCCAAAACCTTCTACAGTAAAAATGGATGTTAGATGTCTGAAGGTTAGTTGGATAAATTACAATTCTTTGCTTTGTCTCCTTTTCTAATTGATGATGTAAAATGGGCAGTTCTATTCCAAATGTTTAAGATCAGTAGAGATCTCTCCACTGTCCATAGAAGTGGTATAAAAATTAAGTTTATTTTTTAACAATTCAATTTGAAACGTGCACATATTCAAAAGTTGAATTATGCTTTGTAGCACGCATGAACAAGAAAGATGAATTCCTACACTGACATTTCAAAATTGGCTAGCACAATTTCTTTTATAGAAAGTAACAAAATATAATCACATCACTGAATGTTAATTTGCTCCAAAGTCCATGATAGTTCAGTAGTATAATTAAAAATAGAAATGATGATCTGAGAAAGACAACCACCAAATAGACACGCAATAAAATCTTAATCTGATCTGTATAATTCAGTAAATGGGAACACTGCATTAGAAAGATTTTGTGTCTTAGATTGTCACAATGCTCTACTCTTCCTCTGTCCACCTACCTTGTTTCATGTTATTGTCTCATGCCATTTACAGCCCTTAAAAGTGCAAGAAATAGAAGAAATGAGGTATGAAACCACATCACCAAACACCAGAGTTGTAAAGTGATGTACCCTTGCCATATATGGATACACCTAGAGAAATATTTTGTTTTAGGTAACCTAGTTATTAGTCTGTCAGATGTAGAATTTACAAAGATAAGGTATAGGGAAGAAATAGCCATATACCATATAAGACTATAGAAGACCACATGCAAGGTGATGTAGGTGTTGCTTTAAATACTTGAAAGTTAAGATAAAAGCACCTTGGATCTCTTGGAAAAAAATCACCCTCAGAGAACATTAAAAAAACTGCAAACGAAACACCGCCTTGGGCACCATCATATTTAATTTTTATGAGGAACAAGTGTATTCCCACATTCCTATTTTTAAGCTACATTGTGATTTCATGATAGATGTTTGGAGAATTAGACTGAAAAACTGCTGTACATGCAAATACCAGTGTCTGTCAGATGCTTACTGTGCATTCCCTCATAACAACAGCAAACCTATGCTGACCTCTGGTGAGACCCAAACTCTCCTACTTCAGTGCTGAACAACTCTTCCTAGCTTAAATACACACTCAGGATGGAAAATTACCCCAGGTGTAGCTGTCAGTCAGTGAGCAGGTGAGTGGGAGGCCTAAACTTTATCAGAGGGAGATGAATTTGCTAACACATGGATTGATTGTAGCAATAACTCTATTGATCAACTCCGGTCCTTGAAACCTCTGAGTAGCTTGAGGAACATTAGTACTTGTGATTCAAAGAAAAATGAAAATACCCAAAAGGTCACATAGAAATGGAGATTGCCTGTCAGTCAGTAATTTCCAGCACTGTGAGAGATGTGAAGGTGACATTAGGATGGGGAGGCTATAATGCTCAGAAGCTATCCAGCCATTGGCATCTTTCATTACAGAAACTGCAGGCATTTTTACCATTTTGCTTGTTCAAATGGAATAGACACCAGAGAAAATATTCACCTAGAAAATCAATTACTCACTCCACAGCATATGAGAATCAAGCACATTAAATAAATAGCTCCAAGTACTCAGACAAAATGTTTAAACTTAATTTAATGTACATTATATAAAGAACCAGAGGAAATAAATATGAGGAATATAATGGTCCACTTATTCACCTAAAGATGATATAAGGCTTTGGAATGCCCTATTTAGAAGAATATATTCTAGTCTATATTATCGATAGCTCTTGGAAACATTTACATTATTATATGTTTAAAGATTTAATAGTTATGATTATCTGCAGGTTACTGAAAAAGTAGGAAAATGCAGAAGTTTGTTTTATTTTCTTCTTAAATAACATGCCTTTATCAGAGTCACATGGTACACGAACAATATCACCTTCATTTATTGAAAGTAATTAAAGCAAACCTGAAACAAATTGCACCCAAGCACTTGCCTTGTGGATTCCAGGCCCTTAACACCACCCATTTTATTCTTACAAATCTATTCCTTATTGGCCATGTCACCTGAGGACTAGGTTTTTAAATATATAGGGTGAGTTATTGCAGAAATAAGTTAACAGATTCTCTACCTTCTATCAGTGTTGCACTGAAGCTCCAGGTATCAAGTTTGGCTGAAGGCAAAAGAGGTTTCTGGGATGTTGCCTGAGAAATATGGGAGATAACTTCTTGTTTATTGAGAGTATTAGTGTTAGTATCAGCATTAATATCAGTATTAATATCAGTATTAGCATTGGAGGATGTTGGCTCTAAGGGCCTTTCTTCAGATTCTCTTGAAAGCTAAACATTACATACTAAGAAATGAAACTCCTAACATCCATATTTAAGGTCATGTAACAGATTTTTTTTTTTTTTTATGAAAAGTTCATAATCACAAAACCTACCATGATAAAATTTGCTATGAGAAACAATGATTCTGAAAGGGACCCATAGAAAATGATAAATAAGCTCTCAGTGATACGCTGTTCCAAAAATAAAAAATGGTATCCTTGAATAAGCAAAAAGGAGAACACTGAGTAAGATTAAGGGGAACATATAATCTCTCATTTGACATTTGTTGACTAGTACTGTAACAATGTTGTAAATAAATCAGAGCGAATGTTGATAACGTGAAGAGAACATTGCAATAAAAGAAGTTCAAGGAGCTACTGCAGCATCCTAAAAAGAACATCAATTTGGAAATGAAAAATAAGAGAGGGTTTCATGATCTGGTAACCATCAACCAGGTTATTTTTGTTCTACAGTGGTTATCACTTAATGTAAATTGACTAAATAGACTAGATCAAAACACCCCTTATTTAAAGTGCAAATTAACTATTAGAAAAACTGTCTGTTGTTATGGTGAATTTCTTGTAATTGTGAATTTTTATTCAATATGGTTTTCAAAAGAAACTCCAGTTCAAACAGGAATGCATTCAGATTCATCAAAAGTTGAAGGAAAAATATACAAAAAAATAAAGCTCATTGCTTTGCATAGGCACCTCTCCATTGATTTAAGGATTTAAAAATGAAACAAGTTTTAAAGTAGTTCCTACTATTATTAATATCCCAGCAAAAGCTCTCTGTAATTGCCTGTTTTCGTGAGATGCCCATATTCTTGCAGTAAACAACTGTAGAATGAGAGAATATTCTGAGTTGGAAGGGATCCACAAGGATCATTGACGACTAAACTGCTGGCCCTGCAGAGGACATCCCCAAGAACCACACCTTGTGCCTTTGTATCCATCTCTACCTCCATCGGTAATGACTGAAAAGCAAACAACCCTGGACTATGGAAACAAAAGCAAGCCCTGTACCTCAGTTCTGCACCTCAGTTCTCTACCTCAGTTCTGATATATCTAACTCACAAAGCACCTTTTGGTTTACAGATTTTTATGATGAAGAACTTGCAAAAAACATGTTAGACAAACTAGAAAAAGATTTAAGAGGAGAAGCCCTCAATGAAAGGTTGTAAAGTCCAGTGGCACAAATGTAATATGAACTAATTGGATTTCTTTTCTACTACCTTTTACAGCTCCTTTTTTGAAGGCAGAAAAAATTGCTCTCAGAAAAGTAAACTTTCATTTTATTCTTCTGTGCCTCCAGGCACTCTAGAACACATTCAGTTATCACAATTGTTCTCCAGCCTTGTCCATCTATGTCTCTGCAGGACTGCAGGCCTATTCAGAATGAGATAAGGTCCTATGAGCACTACAGATTTTCCCAGTACACATGCACAACATTAAAGTTACCCAAACACCACAGATTTTCACCTTTCTGTTTTTACAATGCTGACAAAGTTTTACTCCCTTAATAATGGATACAGTATAGATCCTGACAAAGACTGCTGCAGGTTTAAGAGCTGATCCACATAAAATCTAACCTGAACAATGGCAGGGCTGCACATGCAGGGTGGCTTTCAGGCTGTGCTGCACAAATAATTTGGCTGCAGAGTAACCTCAGTCATCTCATGGTAAGGGAGGAGCCAGCAGGCAGCTCCCAGCTGGTACCTGCCATGGCCTTACCTTTATTTTAAAGGGTGAGCAAGAGGTTCTCAAAAGGCCATAATTTAAGAATAGATTTCTTGTAAGGTAATACTATAATAGCTTGAGATTTTCTCCATGGACAGCACCCACTTTGTGCAGCACATCATGGAAAAATCCATCCATGCCTGCTGTTGCACAAATGGGAGATGCTTGTCCTTTGGACTAATGCAGCATTTTCTTATTGTCTTTATTACTCTTCTAATTATTTTTAATTCAATTTTCAAAAATTCTATTTATTGTTTTATTAAAGGAGTCATTTTATGAAAGCATTTGTTGCCAGGATGCTCTTATTGAAATCTGCAGATGACCCTGTACCATCTCTCACTTCTCACAGTGCCTCCTCTTCCCTGCTACAGTACAGACAAGCAACAGTGAAATGGGAAGTGTGGATTACAGGCCTCTCCTCAAAGTGAAAATTACCAAAAGGCAATCTAATGGGTCAAAGAAATTAATGAGAAGAGCCTTCATGTTTCTTATTTATTTTTCACTTAAAGTTTTTTGCTGTTGAATATTACACAGTGCATGCAGAACAGCTGATCCTGAAGTTGGAAAGGGAATGTTTTCATTTCACATTATTAAGGTGTTCCATTGTTCTGTCCCNCCCCCCCCACCCCCCCCCCCCCAAAAAAAAAAAAAAAAAAAAAAAAAAAAAAAAAAAAAAAAAAAAAAAAAAAAAAAAACAAAACAAAAAAAAAACTACTGCTAAGTTATTAAAAAAAGCCTCCCCTGAAACAATGAGGCTAACAAAACTAGAGGAACTACAGGAATGTTAATGCTTTGAGACACCTCTGAGACATGGATTACCCTCATGCCCCTTTCAGTAGCATAATAATGTCATAACAGAAGGAAATGTCACTGTCTTCTGTGCTTCTTCATATCCAGTGTTGGGTGGTTTGTGGGAGTAGTGTGAAGGGATTATTCACCTAATACAGCAAGGAGACACCCAAGGACACTAATGAGCTCTACAGTCTTTCAGGAATTTGTTTTCCTGAATAATTCAGACTGCAGATTTAAAGCATCAGGCCCTAGCAGAGTAAATCCTTAAAATTGCACATGTAAATATAAAATTCCTCCCACTGTAAAGCAATGTAATTTTTAATGGAGCACACATTATCTCTAACATGTTATTATTTTGTGCTTGAGTTGGAGTTGTAGAAAATAAGTAATCCGCTCCTTCAACACTTCCCAAATATAGCATCCTGTATTAAGAAACAAATAAACAAACAACTCTCCCTGCCCTTCAAATTTCACAGTTGTCTAGAGCACATTTCTGCTTATTTCTCTGCCGTATGGCTCTACTTCCTCACCTCCAAAACACATTTAATTATAGAAATGATAAACCAAAATATGTGACATGTTCTTCCTGATGTCCAACAGAAACAATACCATTGTGATTATTAGAGTTCATCTAATTTGTGATCAGGCATTCCTTAGCTTTTTCCTGAATTACTCTTTTACTCATGAGTAAGGTTTCTTGTTTCTATGTCAAATTCTTATAAGCTGTTTTTCAAAAAGAATGGAGAGAAAAATATTTTGTTCTTCACATATAGTTACTTAAGCAAAATCATGTCTCCTGGACTAATTTCTATTAGAAATGTGGCAATGGATGTAAGTCTTTAATATTTGTATGATCACCAAAAAAGGGAAAATACAGTTGTTTCTAGGTATTATTACAATTGAAAAACTACCCTACATTTTTATCTACCAAATGTAACTTTTGAGAAATAATTAAATTTTTGACATTATATAAAATAATACATTAGGATTTCAACCTTGAAGAGTTGTATGTATATCTTATTTTTTTTCTGTATCTAGGCATCCTATTTTAAGTCATCCTAATACTATTGAGTGGGTTAGATCACTTCAAAGGGCTTAAAGTATCTTTTGAAGTCCAATGGTGAGCAATGGGAATGAAGGAATTCTTGTTTTGCATGTACCCTTTTTTCTTTAATATATGACCCTTGGAAAAAACACCTAAAGCATGTAAGTCAAGCCCATTACTTTTAAGCAGTCAGGAATAAGAATATATTGATGCATAGCACCACAGGCTTACAAAACAAAGAAACAAACACATCTGGTATTCACTAAGCCCGTTGGCACGTGCCAGTGAATTTGCAATCAGGCACGGAAACAGCCAAGTTCATGAAGCCTACATTTTTAGAACTATAGCAGTTGTCCTATAAATTATTCTGCATCTAAGTCTACATAAATTGCAAAGACAGATGCACAACACTAGTGCCAGTTCTACAAAAGAATTATTCCAGGTTGCAAGATGCTGCAATAAATAGGTTAATCTTTTTTAATGTTTTTGATATTCATCATATTCAACATTAATCAAGATTAATTAATTTGGAATGAATGTGACTTCAGTATGAATTGCCAATGGTGTTTACTTGTAAATGCAGTTTTTGAGGACAGATACAATCTGTCACGCTCAAAACTGACCTTGTTTTCTACACTATTCCACATGAACTATGGACTCCCATGCTAGTGTTGATACTGATCTATGGTGAGGTTTTCCCCCCTTACAAACTTTCATTTTTATTGATATCTGCCAAAATAATGGTTCATCCAATGGTTCTCCTTTGAGCTTTTTTTCCAACTACAACTCAGGTAAAAATGTTTTGACCCAATTGACTAGTCCACTGTTGAAAAGTCACATGACTAATGTTGCCTGTAGAAAAATACTACTTTTTTTTAAAAAATTATCTCAAATTCTATCAGATGAATAAATCTGCTCATATATAATTTGAAAATAAATAGAAAAACTCTTTAATTTGAACTGATAGTTGTCTATAAATTTGAAATACAACTTCCTGAGTTTCTTTAGTCATACTTGTAATGAAATTAAATCATTAGAATATGGGAATAAGGCACATCAAAAATGTAAGTTCTTTCACAGCTAAATATAAAGTAGAAAATGGCTCAATGCCTTCTTAAATACTGCCTACATTGATGAATGCAACTACTGGTTCTAGTACAGAAGAAAGAAGAAAAATTACAAAAGAGACCTAAAACTCTTAAATTCCAATCTGATATCCCCATAAATTAAACATTCTTTGTGGCTTTGAATCAATGTTCACTATATTTCCTTTAAAAAATGCTAGATTTAAGAAAAACTTCCAATATATTATCTTAAAAGTAATTTTCAGTTAAAACATTTCAGAATCCTGTCAGAGTGAGTTCTTTACAGAGGTTTCCAAACCTCACTCACAACGATCTAGCTTTGGCAGCAGACATGAGATGTTACTGTATATGCATATATATATATATGTTTATGTGTGTGTAGCTGTGTGGTTGTTTTAAATTGTTTTCTCAGCATATTTACCAGTTCATAAGTATAAGGAACGGTTCTGTCCTCTAGTTGTGGTATTGTAGTATATGGAAATGCCTGAAAAAGAGGCCTCAGGTTTTGTCCCAGGTTTTGTAATTTGGTTCTCTGAAGCCAAAAATCTTATTTCAAATTGCCTTTAAAGACAAAAAAAATAATTATGGAAAATATTAAATACATTTTATCTAATAAAAATCTCAAAAATGAAGCTATAGGATTGCTCACAGACTGTGTATGCTGTATACATGTAAAACAAATATTGATTTCTAGTGTTCTCATTGTCTTCCTCTAAAACCAGTTACACATTAAGTAATTAAAATAAAAAATTATATTAAATTCTAAAGGAACAAACACGGTATTAAAGAAAAAGTCGCTCTAATCAATCATCTCTCTCAGAGTAATTAAAATTCTTTTGATTCATGTCAAGTTGTTGCCTAGAGGGAATATCAAACCTCATTAATGGTAGAATAGAAAATAAAGAACAAAAAAGCTACAATAACACCTTGTAGAATTTACATTATTTTCTTGTCTCCTGAATATATTATTTGTTTTCTTCATTTATTATCATTAACTCACAAGTGCCATAGAAGCAATAACTGAGAGGGAAGCAGGGTAGAGACATCTTAGGACGTGATTTCCATCAAATCTAGAAATGCAAATACCATCAGCTTTGGGCTGTAGCATTTTATTCAGTTCCACAATCACAGCTTTGCAGTTCTGAACAAAGACAGAGGCCAAGACTGCAGTCATCAGGAAGCAAGAATATACTGGAGAAGCACATAAAGGCCCAGTGGGATTAGAAGAGTGGGAAGCAAAAAGCAGAGGAGAATGAATTTTCCAAGAGTTCTCTGCAATTGCATGCAGAATATATCAATATGAATATTTTGTATGAACAAGCAGAAAACATTCATTTGGTTCACAAGGATCTCTGCTCAGTGTTCATGCATTTTCTAATTCACAGGTAGGTATAACCAGAGATATCTCATTTGGCACAGCCTGGTCAGGTCATCTATCAAACAGCAGTTCTGCACATCTGTAAAGGTGCTACTGAAAACAGAACAATGTTAAATATCCCAAGGAATATTTACTGACACTTTTTTAGGTATTTAATAGGTTACGAAATGAATTCATAAACTAAAGGGAGCCCTGGTATTATAGCTTTTTCTTTTAAATGTCTAAAGGGAGAGGAAAAAAAAACAAACAGAAAAACCCCAAACAGCCATTGTCCTTCCAGTAATCAAACAGTATTTTTTTCTCTTTGTAGTGTAGATGCAAGAATCATTGATTACTTATCAAAAGAACAGGCTAATTTGATAAGGACTGTGAAGAAAATGATTATGGGGCTTGAAGTATTAGGAGAGTTCCCTTGAAAAGTACCATTTAAAAACAGAGCAATTCAACTGAGGTTTTATAGATTTTCAGTTTATCTGGTAGTTTGAGCAATAGGTTTTGAAAAACCACTGCTATCACATGGAATATGCTTTAATTTTATAAAACTACAACTAATATGTGCTGTTCATTTCATGTTGCCCTTACGTTTGCCTTCAATATTTTTAACTGCCTTTTGTTATTTCTTGAACTCTGGCTTATGATGCCATATAAAGCCTTCATTATTAATCCACAGGGAATTATAGGACATTACTATTAAGAGATGTCTAGAGAATAAACACTTCAAAATTTAGTGGTTAAAAACATGAATTGAATTACTACTTATTATACAGATTAAAAACTAAGAAGAAATTTTGTAGTCTTGTCACTTCTACTGAAACTGTTTTCAGCAAAGTTTTATTGCACGTATCTATACTCTGCATAAATAAAACCATATCCTTTTATTAAATTCAAATTTTAGTTCTCGTCCAAGTTTTAAGACTGTTTTTTTAAAGAACCCCAAACAAACCAAAGAAGAATGACGAAAAAAATCCCCAAAATCCCCAACAACTCCTCCACTAAAAAAAAAGAAACCAAAGAAAAATTAAAACTAAAATGAATGTAAATCCCTACTTCTGATATTTTTAAATTGACATGTATGCATTTACATATATTTTTTAAAAAGGAAATACATAGCTCTGTCTTAGCAGAAGAACATGTGGTAATTAGTAATTAGAAGGATGAATTTACTCTGTGAAATGGACCAAAAGATTGGCATTTGTAATGTGACATATTTAAAGCAGAGGCTGAATTCTGATCCCTCTGACAGTCAAGACTCATTATGTCCTTTGCTTAACTGTATCCAAATACACTTTCTCCCTGCCTGAGAGAGAAAAAATAAATAGAAGGGAGGAGGGAGAAGAAATAAGGAAAATGTATGAATATATTATTTGTTTAATTTATATCATGCTCCTGTTATTGGCACAACTACTTTCTGCTTCAGAATCTTGGTAACAAGGGGAAATTTTTACAAAAAGAGGGCCCCAGTAAGAAAACAACAGCTCTAGCCCTTGATGTATTTGAGTGAGTGGCTTGGGTTATAGTGTTCATGTTGAACTAAAGCATACTTCAGTAATAATGCATGACAATGTGCTTGTTTCACAAACCTGTCATAGAACAGGAATATTTTATTTCTCAGAGCCCAGGCTTCATAAACCTCAGACCTCTGCTGTGATAAATGAGCATGTACTGTATCTGAGACACAAATTTGCTCTTACACCAGAAAAACAAAACAAAACATAAAAATCCAAACAGCTTTAGGTCTCCCAGTTTGGGAATTTCTCACAGCGAGCTTCAGTTTCTCATATATCAATGAGTTACCAGAACAATCTCAAACTATCAACATCTAAATCTCTCAAAAATACCTAAGCCTGGAACAGGTATTTTGTAACTATGACTGAGCACTTCACTGCTAGACAACTCCACAGTGGATTGGCTTAGACTGTGTCAGCTGGAGTAAATCATAGAACTGTTTTGATTTACAATATGGGGACAACCACATAGACTGTTCATAAAGGCACCTTTGTTTCTTTTCCTGACTTCACCTGAACTTTTTGGCTGCTTTGAAGGCACAGTCTAAAGAACTGACCTCAATTTTCATCAAGACAATTAAATAAACAAATTATAAGTCCCTTAGAAAAACAACAAAATTACAAACGAACAAAAAATTCACCAGTCACAAACAAGAAACCCACCAAACTATGTAAAATATATTAAGTAGAAAACTCTTCATAGTAAAGGTGTCCCAATATTCATGCTGTAATTTCTGAGGATAGCATGAGTTTGAAAAAGAAGGTAATGTTCTTCCTTTATCTGAGATTAGTGATGTAAAGCAAAAAACAAAAAA
>WEIU01014015.1:351-12736 GCA_013389925.1 Aegithalos caudatus | reverse complement strand
AAAAAAAAAAAAAAAAAAAAAAAAAAAAAAAAAAAAAAAAAAAAGAAAAAAAAAGATCTAAATGATGTTCCTTTAGATAGACTATCATAGCTAAATTCTTTCTTGCTAAAGGTCATTAGAGAATTTTATGCCCATAGAGAAAGTAAGATTTCCCAACAGAAACAATTGAAATCTGATGTAGTCATTGTTTTGGTCTGCTAGTTTGTAGACTACATTTCTGTACCTCAAAGTAAATGGCAGGTACAATTGGTTTTCAGTGGAATAAGAAAGACCATCCCCTCAGGCGCTGCATTTCTGATGATCCATGAAAAAGGTTGGTAATGAGCTGGCAATTGACATTGATTATCATTTAAAGGCAGTGAAAACATACAAAGTGCACTGAAAAGTTTTCACTGTTAAATTACACTCGCAACATCAAGGAGCAAAATTTGTGCTTCCCTGGAAGAGAGGTACGAGTTTCAGACACCACAGTCCCTATTACTGTCCAGAGGCAGCAGCGTTACGTGAGAATTTTTTCTTCCTTTTCCTTTCAGCAGTATGGTGAAACCAATACATTGTATTCAGTGGCTGAGACGTCAGCATACAAATTCCCCTGCAGACAGCAGAATTTCTGTGCTACCTGTTGGCAGGATGCTGACAGCTGATTGCACTCCTCATTCTCAGCCAGCCAGTCCTGTCTCTCTTACAGCAACCCACACCTCACTGTCACACCTTTCACTGACCCTGGAGATTGCTGGCGTTCTAAATACAGACTGACACCTGTTGTTTTCGGGACTCTTGATGGTTAAAAAAAATAACAAATTAAAAAAAAAAAAAGGAAAGTAGTTTTGAGATGATCAGACTTACTTTTTGCAGTTTCAATTTGAGCTGCTCGATCAGCCTGCCATTACAGAACGTGCCGTCACTTCCATTGCCCTGCTAGCTGCTCGGCAGCTCCTTGTGTCAGCAACAGAGGAGAGCTGTGATGGTTTGTCCTTCATCCAGCTTTTACTCAGCATCACCTTGCAGCCCTGGAATGAACAGTTAAAGAAGAGAGCAGTTCAAACGCCAGAGTTAGTATTTTCAAAAGTGGCATGTTTAAAAGCCATAAAATTCGCCATGCTCTGTATTATGAGATTCAGAACAAGGATTGCAAATAATGGCAATGTGGTGGGGTACCACATCTGAATCTCATGAGGTAGGAAAGTACAATTAGACCCTAATAAGTGATAAAACTGTTTTCATTTTGGAAAACAACAGTCTTTCTGCAAACTGTTACTATATTAAAATTGCATGTTAAACTACAGAATCTAACTATTTTTTTTCCTAGTTATTGAGTATTCTTCTTCTTCTGTCAACCAAAAATAAACATTACCCTGGAAGCACCTCTATGGAAGGCAATTTTACTGACAGGGGAAGTTACTTTGCATACACAATAGTGTATCACATTTATGTCTAATGAATTACTCTCTCTCACCTGGAGGGCAGAGAGGGTAAGAGGTAACAAGTTTGAGCAGAGGAAACAATAACTTAAAATGCAGTACATTATAAATAAAATAGGATCCCACAGAGAAACTGCTCCTTCTATCATGAGAAGTATAAACAGGTCAAAATGTTAGCAAGGTATACTAAGCAGGAACAGAAAATTGTTGTATTTTTAAGTCTTCCATTTTTCCCCTGTGCTGATCTTTTTCGCTCTTGCATTGAATTATGAAGGGAACTATAAAACATGCAGGAGAAGAATTCCTGTTCATTGACCCCTGAAGTATTTTGTTTGACTTTGGTCTTCTCTTTGTAATCTTTGGTTTTCACACATGTAAAAGATGTTTGAGCTCAGTTACCAATTACCTCTTTGCAAGAGGTTAAAAAAATAACCATACAGTAAACTGTTTCCCTGTTTCAATACCTACTATTATTTGTTGTCAAGTTTGTGTTTCAGAAATGGGACATTAATGATGTTGCTTACAATTAGGATTGACAGGGCAAAGCACTCATGCACACAAAGCAAAAATTGTGTGTGAAATAGTCCAACAATTTTTTCCTTTTTTTTTTTTTTAAATCAGTAAAATATCAAAACTTCTATTCAGTATCCACAATACCTCTATGAGTGTAGAGAGAGAAGTCTTGCATTTTAATGATTTAGGCCCTTAACCATATGTGTAAGGCACTTAACTAAATCAAAGAGGTTTCATTAAGAAATTATTTCTAGAAAGAAAAAGCATTTCTGATACTATTATTCCATTATTAATAGAAGCTATTACAACCCCACTTTTTACACACTTCAGCGGTGCTTTTCAGCTAAGAGATCAATTCCAAGCCTTTTGCTGTTTATTGCAACTGGCAGCAGTGTTTATGTGCTCCTCCCTGCAGCAGCCAACCTCTGGAAGCGCAGCCAGGTCCCAGGCAGAAAGCAGCACCTGTGGAGTCACCGGGATCAGCTCCTGTGGCCTCGGCACAGCTCAGCACAGCATCGATTACAGGGCAAGCTCCGTGCTCCGCTGAATCCCACAGCGCTGTCATCAGCGGTGCTCAAAGCACCTTCACGCAGCTTTGAGAGCCCTCTCAGGTTAATAAAGCAGAAGAATGGACAGTTTCTGACTCTAACGGGCTGAAATTTCAGGCACCTGCACAGGCTGGGGGATTATGACAGGTTTAGGCATTCATGTTAGTGGATTTGTAGGTGCCTCGAGGAGCTTTTCTAGCATCTAGCAATGCAGAAGTTTTTGATGCACCATTCTAGTGTGTTGCATTTAAATATTTTAATTGTAAAATGAATGAAAGGACAATTTTATTTTAGTTTTCCAAAGGAATATAAATCAGAATTAGGAATCTGAAATATTAGTCATGAAATACAATAAAGTACTGTTTTGAGTGAACATCTAACAATTTCAAAATGTAGAAGTAAATCCAAACCAACTTAAATTCTGTCTCTACATTGATTAGGTTTGAATTTTAAACAACATCCCATATTAGCAGATATTTTTAATTGTGAAATTTTCTTCTATTGGGCCTTTATTACGAAATTTTTTATCAAACCTCCCTTCAAGATGTACTCCTGATTGTTTGACTGGAGTGGCTTCTCAGTCTTCCTGTGTTTGCAATAATCAAGAGAAATGTAATGATAATAATAAAAACAATGCCAGACCATAAGTTCAAGATAATGGAAAGTTTTTCTCTTTTGGTTTTGATGACATGACAATATGAATAAAATCTAAATGTGACTGAACCCCCTAAAGCAGTATTCTTAGATATAGGCAAGTATCTGAGCTGTTCATACTACTCAAGACTATTGATATTGCTTTCTCATATCATCTGAAGTGAGGCACAGAATTAATGAAGTTCTGAAATCTCAGGATTGTAAACTACACTCACTAAATTAGGTCAAACTCTACAGATATATTTTTAATTGCCAGACTATTCCATTCTTTTTTCAATTAAAATATGATATCAAATGCTTTACACCTATTGCACGTTTTCCATTAAAAACTGAATTTATATTTTTAATGATCACTTAATGATATTGAATGTTACATGAATAAATATGTGAAAGTCCTGTGATTTGTGGAGATGTGGAATATTTCCTTAGTTTATAGAAAAACTTTGAAGTAAAAGGAAAATAATTTCACAGGTACATAGCGTTCAAAAGAGATGATCTTATACTGCAAGAGTGACTTTATGCTGTAATAAAATCTCTACCAGACATAGGGAAGAGTTCTATACATTACTTTGCCAGAAGTTGTTTTCTGTTGAGAAAATTAGGAAAATGGTAAGTAGAGGTCAAAACCACTTAAACTTGCACTCAGCTATTTACAGATAGAACACTAGGACTGGTTATTTCAAAATTTTTTAACATTTCCCAGTACCAAAAAAGCCCTCCAGCTGTTTTTAATGATACACTGTTTGAAGTAGACACCTCAGAATTTGTGGACATTTTATGTACAATATATCAGTGTGGCTATATACAAGTTAACACAACTCTTCTACTTGGTGTGTCTATGCATCTACAACATCTCAACACCCCATCCACGCAAGATCTTTAGTTGCTATCTGGAGATTTATTTTTTTTTATTCACATTAATGGTGTTTGCATAGAGGCCAGGATGTAATATGTTAGGGTTAAACACAGGAGCAGCACTGTTACTGAAAAACAAAAGGAAACAAACCCAGCAAAAAATCCCCCCAAAAATTAGTTAACTTTGAGCTGACTTGACACTATGGGGACAAAGGTTAAAAATGTAGTGATATTGAATTCAAAGTTCAGTGCTTGAAGACACTACAGCTGAAGTATTTTTCTGAGATGTTGAATTGGGAGTGGAAGAGCCAGAAAAAAACTGAGGATACCAGTTAATCAGTGGCTGAATGCCAAGCTTTGTGGAGAAGGTAAATGTAGTCCTAGGACATACTGTGCATTTTCTAGTAAGATATTTTCTCCAAAGGAAGTTGATAATTACCTTGTACAGAGAATTTATAGGTGTTTTAAGGTACTATTGTATTAAACTTATATAGTCATTCATACGAACATATAATATATGCATATATTTAAGAAAAAGGATTTAACCAAGAGAATGCTAAGGAAAGGCTCCTAAATATGGTCCTTGGAGAGGAGCTCATTGAAAATATCCCTCATTTTATTTTAACCTTCCAAAATAAGGACAGAAGAGGATTAGACATTTCTCTATAAATGTCCAGGGGGGGAAAAAAAAAAAATCTTTCCTAATTTGCTAAAAAATGTACAAGACCTCTTTATTTAAACTCTTTTAAAATTCGGGTGTTTTTTGCTAGAGTAAACTAGTCATTGGAGTCAGAAAACAGTGTCATGATGGCATTTTATAAACAGATCTATGAACCAGATACTCTCTTTACAGTAGAAAAGAAACAGCCTCTCTTTACATAGGAAAACACAAAACCTTTCACAAAGAAATCATATTTAAGTTTTTTGCAGAAATTGAATTCAAAATCCTTTCCTTCTAGAGAGAAGAAATTGTACTACAGCTATTTTCATATGTGCAAACATAACTTTTTTCCCCCCCATTTTCTGACATTATAAAAAGAAATAGTAAATTATATCTGGAAGAATATGGGATAATAGTATAGTAACTACATAGTTTTTCAAACACTCTGCCCTCCATACTGCTCTCCGGCCATTTAGGAAGATTAGCAGGTAAAAGAAAGCTTTGGATCACTCTTCCTGAATGCTTAAGTGCTGCTTTGCTAATGAAAGATGAATCTCAAATGTAAAAATAAAGCCTAAAAGCTTTTCTCTTGGTGCTAATTTTAATTTTGTGATTTCATTATGAACATTTTAACCACTTTAAACTTCAGAATGTATCAAGCATCTCTAGTAAAAGGTGCTACAAGGATGGAAGCATTTAATTAGTG
Organism: Aegithalos caudatus; assembly: GCA_013389925.1. Taxonomy (NCBI): domain Eukaryota; kingdom Metazoa; phylum Chordata; class Aves; order Passeriformes; family Aegithalidae; genus Aegithalos; species Aegithalos caudatus. The sequence goes on along the minus strand of WEIU01014015.1, from coordinate 7,378 downwards.
CAGATGTATTATTTAAGTATTACAGATTACAAAAACAATGTTTTGGTTTTGGTCACAGATATCTCCCTGAGTTTTTCATTCGTACTTTAATTTTGAATAATAAAGTCTTGAATGCTTGAGTCAGCCTCTGGTTGTTGTGTTAAAAGCTGCTACCCATCACTATCTACTTCTAGGAAAAAAGTAAACAAGTAATCCAAAGCAGACAAGAAAAATGCTCAAGCTCTTACAGGCATATGTAGGAATGTGGCCATGAAAAAAATCCATCCATGTCTAGCTTTGATAAACTAATTCATCTGCCTAAAAAAAGCTAATCAGAACTCAGAACACACAAGACACAGAACCTTTTCCTATTCTACAGTGTCACTTCTTATAATCAGAGTTATTTTAGGGCATTCTCACATGCAGTGTTACTTTACCACACACATTCCAACCTTTTCAACTCAGGTTTGTCCTCACATAGTCTTAATAATATAGTATTTGATCTCTCTTAGCTGAACCAGAATAAGCAAAAATCCAGTTTCTTTCTATACAGACACAAGATGCTTAGATATGTTCATATTTAAACATGTACTGCCACCTGTGGTCCAGGCAAGAGTTTTGAACTTACTGTGCATTTGAAGAAGGAAGAGTGTTGCTGCATTCCAGTGAATTGAAACAGGGAAGAAAAAAAAAAAAAAAAAAAAAAAAAAAAAAAAAAAAAAAAAAAAAAAAAAAAAAAAAAAAAAAAAAAAAAAAAAAGAGTATTGGACCAAATGCATTTCACATTTTATTATACTTATTATATATTTATATACTGCATGGCTTTGTTTAGAAAATAGTTCTTTGATTCCTATAAATAAAAAGCAAACAACCTCCAAATCCACCAAACTTAGGTCTTTTGAAGTTAGACTTTATGTGTAAGTGAGCAAGGACTATGTATTGCATGCAGAGCCTTGTCAGAATAACACCTTCATGAAGAATTATTTTTTGTTGGTAACACTTTCTTCATGAATTCTTAATGTGTTTACAACTGAAAGTAATCTTTGTGCAGAAATGGCTTTGCTAAACGATGCAGCATAACCAGGTGCTGCTCATTTTCAATGCACAAAATCTTCAATTGTTCACAGTTGTGTATTTAAATCCAAGCTGAAAGCAAATATCCCAGACCAAGCAATGTATTAGAACACCTGAAGAGAGTGCAAGAACATCTTACTGCTACCTCACCTTACCTTAAACTTTCACTCATGCATCTTCTGCCACTCAAATCTACTCTAACACTCTAGTGAGCCTGAAACTTGTCTAAACCGAAGAGAAGCCTTCACCACTTCTATTCTGTTTAAATAAGATTCATTGTAGCTCAGAGTTGTAAGGGTTCTACCTGCATCAACAGAGCCTGCAATCTCTTCTCCCTCTGGGCCTTATGGTGCAGCTGTGAGAGCTTGGAAGATGCTTCCATCAAAAGAACTATTAGAATCCTTCTCTACGTTCTCCCTTACTGTCCTGTTTGGGAACTGCCTTAAACTCAGCCCTTTGCCCTTGACCCTTAAGAAGGCTCATCCTTACCTGTGCCAGCTGTGTTTGTGCTCAGCTTTGAGCCTGATCTCAGATTTTCTCTCTCAGAGCAGATTTGTTCCCTGAGCACTGAGGTGCTGGCTGATCTCCAGATCTGCCTTGCCCTTCTTGTCAGGTACACTGGGGCTGCACTCCTCACCTGGGGGGCACTGGCCCTGTCTCTCATCTTTGGCTCCACCTCAATTTTCAGAGCAGACACTTTTGCTGCTCTCTGGCAAGAGCCTCTTACATCATAATTTTGAGAGACAAAAAGGAGACCTACAGACAGCTCTAAGATAAAGCTATGAAAACAATAGCTGCTCTTGCCTGAGTTTTTGGTTAGTAAGCATAAAAATAACAGTTTTGTATCTTAAAATCCAATCTATTTTTATGACTTAAAGCTAATAAGTGACATTTTGAAAGAAAAATTGTCACACTTATGGGTTTTGCTCCAAGAAAATGTGCCCAACTGTTTTAGGAAATTAATTAAAACCAATTGCATTAGAATATAAAAACCTTAGAACATAAAAACATATGCCTGAGGTAGACATCTGTCAAGACACTCAGGTATATGGGGATTTCACTGTCTTTTAGAAAATGAACAATGAAAAGGTGACTTGCTTAAACTCTCAGGCTAAGCACATGTCAGTATTCTAGAACACTAAACACCCCCAAGAATGGTTATTTAAATTTTAAGATCTCTGTAAATATGTTCGGGCTTCTTTTGTCAAGTGGTTAAACTAACAAGGTGAGGTAGTGCTAGATAACAAAACTTAAAATCTCTTCAGCTACAACTCTCCCTGCAATTAAAAAGGACCTGAAATACAGTATTTTGCATGACAGTAGCTAATCAAGAAAAATCCCACCCCTCCTGTACATTCCGAGTTACTGTGTTGCAAATTATTCTCATGCATGTGTATGAAAACAGATTCCAAGTGAAAAATTTTTACAATGAATAATAAACTCATTAGAACATTCTATTTCTTAGTGACAAACATTCAGTTCAGGGTCAGTTCACACTGGGTAAAATAAATATTAAGAACAGCTGCTGACATTATCTGAATAGCTCAAACCTCATGATCTGTAAAACTGAATAAGAAATTTATAATGTCAGATTTTATTAAGTCCTTCAGAAAAGGACGAGATGGGCAGAGGAAAATAAAATAAAAAGTATTAAAACTCCCAAAAACCAAGGAAGGTGGCAGAGCTTGCCTCTATTTTTCATCTTGAGAGCAGAAAAATAGGGGCTAATCTTTTTAAAGCAACCATTTCATTGAGAGTGCCTGGGCATTGGCCTACATGTGGAAGGTGGTAAATGATGCCTTTGTATCACTTGAGTTTTGTTACTTTATTTATTAAAACACCTTTATCTTGAACCACACTTTTTTCCCTAACATTTGCTCTTCCAGTTCTCTTCCCCATCCTGCTGGGATGAAGCAGGGGTGGGAAGGAATGACCAAGGGACCATTTGATGCTTCATTACTGACTGTGGTCAACCAACAACCAAGGCAATGCCACAAATTATGCTCCTGATTCCTTTCCACTTCACCCCTGCTATAACTGAAGTGTAATACTGTGAGGAGCCTGTACTGAATTTCTGTGATTCAAAGGAAAATGTGTACCTTTTGTAGAGATGAAAAAGTCCTACTGATCTTCTTTTCCATAATATGAAACCACACTAGGTGCCCCAAGCCTTAACAGGAGACTAAGGTTTTTTCTTCCAGTAAATAAAATCCTTCTAGCATAGTATAGAATAAAAAAAAAGGTTATCCTTGAGGTTTAAATGTCAAAAGGAGACCTTGAGAGTACTGGTTGCACATCCCAGTTCTGGCACAAATTTTAGCTTACAGCATAAAGTGTCATTCTGAGCAAGGTTCTAACTAAAACTCTTTCCCTTGGCTCCGCACGTGTGAGAAATGATACCACTTATTTCACTTGTGCTTTCTCAAATGAATCTTTTCAGAGTCCAAGCTTTCTTGTCTGTCTCATGTCATAATATTTTAGCCGCTACTATAACACCTTTAATCTACAAGAAGCTATTTCAGATGATCGCAGTTACCCTGTCTATATATGAGAAAGAAAATTTGGATCATTAAAGCTCATTTTAAGTTCTGAATTCAGCCAGAGCAGCAAATTTTCATGGTGTCAAAATTATGTAATGGTACAAAGAAGGTTTTACTGCTGATTGGGACTTCAATAATAGGTGGGAACCAGTTGATTCTGATTTCTCAGTGTTGCAGGATGTGGAAGCCAGGAGTAGCTCACTGTTATCTTCCAAGAGGAAGAGATTTAAAAATACTATGGTTTTCTCAAAAAAATTAACCTGTATTGAAATTATTTCCACTGCAGTTGTTTCTTCTGTAATGTTTAGACCCAAACCAGAATTTGCAGTTGTGGTCTCTCCCTGACAGTCCAACAATATATTCATTTCAGAAACTCTGCTAAGAAATGGAGCAAAAGGAAGAAAAGTTCACCAGTACTATATTAAATGGCAGGAGTCTAATAAGAATGGCTGCATGGATAAATTGCATCTAACACTGCATCCAGAACCTGAAAGGTCTATTTGCCTGAATAAATTGTGGAAGCATAGTCCACAATTTTAAGGCTAAGGTTAATACTCTTTACTGAATGAATGATGAAGAAAAGACATGTTTGAATAATAAACACTTTTTTCAGTATAAACTGCAGCTTATTGTACTTCTATACATATAAAACTTACTGATTCAATATAATACTGCTTCAAAAAAGATGTAATGGTCCATGAAAATATAAAAATAAAGTATTCCTTTATAACTCATTTGGGCATTGTTAGGAAAAAAAAAAACTTTCCATGCTCTGTGGGTAGTCTATAAGTTTAGGTGGCCTCTGTCAATGTTTGCATTGACTTCTGTGCATTTCAAGGCAGCTCATCGCATTAGCAAAGGGAGCTTAGACCTTTTTTTTTTTTTTGTGTCATAATATGTAAAAATTGTTTTCTTTCCTTTAAAATATTGAAATTCACAACAGAAATATGGAAGTTAAAATCTTTGTTGAACAGGCAAGAGAGAATAAATGAACATACACTTGCCTTGACAATTAGTAACTTGAATCTGATTAGATGAGTTTTATTAAAAAACCTTCAAACCATCCCTTCTCTTAATGTTTTTTATATGATTTTTTTGGCTACTCAGAGACATGATATGCTGATAGTGTTCAGATAAAAGAAACTCAAAGCCACAGACTTCTTCAAAGAGTAGAAAATTTTCTTACCAAAGCAGCCTTAAGTTCCTGTTACAACAGAACATGCAGAAAAGGCAGGCAACATGGTGGTTTGTAGATTATATGAATCAGCAGTTTGGTAGTGAGAGTTAAATCATAAAAAATTGTATTACTATTTTAAGTTGTAACAATATGGGTGTTCCCTGTTATTTTTGTTTTTTGTTTGTGGGTTCGTTATTTGTTTGTTGCTTTTTGTGTTTTTTTTTTCAATTGAAGATAAAAAAGGAAAGAAAAAAAAAAGGAAAACAAGAAAAGGCCAGTTTTGCTTTATTTTATTTAGGGTTTTTTTTTTCCTTTCAAAATTCCTGCTATTATAGGTAAAATTATAGAGAAATGTTGTTCAAATTCATTTCATGGTTACTATTGAGTGATAGTTGTCTTAAAGTTCACTTTTAACTCCCTCACAAATTTTACTGATTTGATTCAAAAGATGAGAGATTTTTCAGTTTCAAATTGTATAGCTTTACTGGGTTGTGAAGCAGTTAAACTATTCTAGTTTGCTTTTAAGAAGTATTTAAACTGTTCCAGCTTGCACAATCTCTAAGCTCACAATTTTAACATTTTAAATTAATGTAGCTTGATCCAAATGTCCTTTATTTTTTACAAACCATTAAATAATTCACTGCAGAGCTTTGATTTTTTTTGAAATCAGAACAAAAATGTGATGTTTTTTCTTGCATCTAAATTAAAAATTTGTTTTCTGGTTTATCTGTGTGCTGTAGTCATCAGTCTGGAGTCCTGTGTTATTTGCTTATAACGAAAACCACCTTTGAGAGTTCACAAAACCCTAAGGAGTGAATGCATTGACTGAACCTTGCAATCCAAAGCATCTTATTTCTGAGGGGAAAGTTGGTTATAGCCATCCTCATATCATGCACCTGAGGGCAGGAAATGTAAGCAAGGAAGTAAGCAAGCCTCAAAATGAGCCACAAAGAGGCATTCAAAAGAATACTTAAGAATTCACAACAGTTTTCTACTTTGGTTTTAATTTTTCTAACACAGACCTATTTTTTGCTGCAAGCCTCTGTATTTACATGCATGTATTGCAGCCAAAACCTATGAGCAAATTAATTTAAAATTTATCCCTAGGAGCATCTTCTCAACTGTTTGAAGTGTTTCTTATCCATTATAACTGGGATGTTCCTCACTGCTATTACAGTAGTAATAAAACTTGTAACGCATTTCATACCTCATGTCTGTGGTTCAACTTGTATTTAACCTTCAGTGTTCTTTGGCTGTATATGGAGGAAGAGCAATGAAAACATGCTTCTATTTACTACTATATGCTAACCTCAAAGCACAACATTTAGCAGTGTTCCAATAAGCTGCAATTGTGAATGGTGATATTACCCTAACAGATTTTCAGTGTACTTTTTCCAGCTCTGTGTAATAGAGATGAAAATGTTTATATGCCAGACCAAACACTGAGGCCAGAAGGGAGTATTAGGTTGTGTTTTTATATTAGACTTTGTGTCTACCTGGTTTAGAACATATGCTCTGTGTCCTGAATCTATCCAGGCATGCATAGAAAGTGATTGAAAGGTATCTTTATCACTTCCCCTAGTCTCTGTAACCCTGGCAGTTCTGCTTAAATTTACAGTAGAAAACAGAAGCTAAATCAATAAAACAGAATGAAATGCATTATAAGTGTCTTTCTGTCTCAGTGGATGTGATTCTGCTTGGCACTGGAATATTGATTTTTTTAAAATAAAGTTAATTATTGTCACAGAATTAATCCAGGAGAATACAGGAGAAACAAATGTAATCTTTAATGTGATTTTAACACATGCTGCAATTAAAATGGTAGCCCTTTACTCGACCACAATTTGTGTCAGCTCCAAAGTTGGGGACCTCTTCTGTTTTATTTGAATAACCACTTATCCTACTAGTTGTTCTCAAATTAATAGGAATGCAAAGGTCATGTTTTGTTTTGATTTTAATGATAGCCAGCAGCCCATCATAACTTTTGGGGCTCCTTTCCTAAATTTTTTTTATCATAATGCAGTGTGCACTGCCCAATACTGTTTCTTGTGGTCTTTCATACTACACGTAGCTGTCTTATTTATTAAAGGAATAGAAAGATCATATTATAGAATCATGCCAAAAAAGATTAATTAAATAAATATGCAATATGAGCCTCAACAATTCCAAGAAAAATCTACAAAAAATGAATACAGAGAACTGACTTCCAGTTAAAACTGACTCTCATGTATACATACAGTATATAACAGACCACAAA
>WEIU01014014.1:2909-50809 GCA_013389925.1 Aegithalos caudatus | reverse complement strand
TCTTGATCTTTGCAATAATAAAGCTCTTAGAAACAGCTGAGGCTCTGCCCTTCACTTGATTTCAGTTGGTGACATGGGAGTAGTGCTCAATTTGTGTGGTAATATATTGGGGAAAGGGCTATGTGAGTGCTGGTTGAACAGGGGAGTTGGTCTATTATAGAGCAGTAAAACACTTTCCTGTTTTAAGCCATGTAAAAAGAAGGAGGAAGGAACTAGCAGATTGCCAGGCAGGCACCACAGTGCCTTTGCCCTTTCTTATTCTCTCCTATTTTTCGGTGTTTTCCCCTTCATTCTCTTTTCTCTACCAGGTGTTAAATTGTGTCATCTGGAGTTATATGTTTGGCTGTAGATGTGGTTTAAAGACTTACTAATAAAATTCTCTTCGCAGATTGATTCTGTGAGGTGTTAAACATCCATTAGATGTTTGATGCAATGTGGGATTAAGAGTTTAAATCAAGTTTAAATCAAGTTTGAGCAGTGATGCTGTTATTTATGACAAATAATGGTGAAAGGATGCGTAGCATATCTGAAATGGCAAAGAGGTGGTTATCTGCAGGCTTGAACCTGTTTCTCAAAGATTGGGCACAATTGTAGTCTTTCTAATGATCTTTTGACTGGTTTAACCATCTTGAACAGTCTTAGAGGCATTTTTTAATGCTCATCCATTTGAAAGCTGATAATGTAATAACTTTCCAAAGCAAAAACTCCAAGAAAGACTTTGAGAATACTTGCTGTTTACATGATATTTATTTGCAAAATTACTTGCATTGTATGTTTTCTGGATTTAACTATACTGCTGTTCCATTATGTCTGGGAATTAAAAGAAACGGATCTAGAGGGTTTTTGTTGTGGAAATGGACCTTCGGGACTTCGTGCTTTTCTCTTCCAATGAATGATGATGAATTCATCAGTTTCTGTTGTAGTATTGGCTGAGTTCCTGAAATTAGTTATGTTCAAGTGCTTTGAGAGATGTTGAAGATGATTTTGCTTTCTGGGTTCTAATAATGGATTGATTTTTCTTTGGTGCAGCTTTATTCATAGCAAATTAATAAGATAGAATATGACATAATATTTCTTTCTGCTATTAGTTGTCTGTTGCTGAAATTGACTGTTCTTGAAATATCCTGTATCAAGTTACAGGAGTATTACAGAAAATTTTGCTAGAAGTTACTCAATTCTATGTAGGCAATTGTGCTTTTGTGTGTTCATTCAGGATGGTGAAAATATCTTTGCTTACAGTGTAATGAAAAAGCATATAGTTCTTCTCATAGATCTTCTCATTCCCACAAGGAGAGAGACAATCTGCATGGAGTTTTGGGAAGGAAGGCACTGAACTCCCTTCACATGCAGTATGGGCAGAATGAAATGCAGAGCGCTTAGCTGAAATTTTTTGCATCAGTGAGAAGGAATTGCAGGGGGTTGGTTTTCTTTCACCTGGAAGTTGCAGTGCACCATGTAAAGCAGTGAAAGCACAAGCTACAATTCCAGTCTCTATTTCTTCCACTGCGCTCCATCACCCAAAACTTCATCCCCCAAGAAGCTCCCCCTCTAAGCATTGCTGTCTGAATTAGTAAAACAAAAGAGTGTCTGTGCTCCAGAGATGACCAAGATGGAATTAAATTATTACTAGAGAGTAAACAACACTCTTATCTGGAGGGAAATAGCCCTCAGCAGAAATGTTTTGTTTCCTAATTTGGCCAATTTACACAAATCAATTTAATGCATCTTTTGCCCTTGCTTTGACACTTGCATTCTCAGACACAGAAGATTCAACCAGCAAGGGGAAACAAGGCAGCCAGGCAAGAGGAGAGATGCTCAATGCCAGCTTAAAGTACTGAGAAATGTGAGAACTGACATCTGTCTGAGACACTTCTTCCCAAAGTATGACACACAGAGCAGTCCTCTGTGGGATTTAGTGGGGGAATGTGTTGTAGTACAGGAACAGCTGGCTACAAATATGGATAGCAGGCTTGAAAACACAAGCAAAAAGAAGCCTCTGCAAAGCTGGCTACTCTTTTCTCCCTAATACTTTTCTAATCAACTGTATGGGTAAAAGTAAGTTCTTTGGTTATGCTGTTGATTCTTCTGTTATTTATTTAATTTATATAGGTTTTGCTCTTAGTTTATTCCAATTATGTGGCCCATCCCCCACCATTACTTCCCCTTCCAGCCAAAATATTTACCAGCTTTGTTAATAAGTTTTTGTGTGGTCTTTTTTTAGGTTTTAAAAAAGTATATGTTTTTATTTTGCTTTATGCTATGATAGATTGAGTTAGTCAACCACAATCAAGACAGATCTGTAACCGGTTAAAAGATAATTTGCTTCTGAGCTGGGAAGGCAGTAGGGATTAGGCCAAATATCTTGGTCATATGAATTTTCTCATTGGAGGTAGAAGGAAGCTTAGCAGGGGCCCCATGAACCCAGCCCTGGTCAAAGTTTTACAGCATAGAACCAGAAACAGCTCTTTTAGAATATGTTTACCACCACTTCTCAGTTTAATTAAATTCTTCATGTCACGTGTAACATGGTATGGTGGGATTTGGGGGGAGGTTGTGTATGCAGGCAGTGGAGGGGGCCACAACCAAATTTCCATTTTTTGTTCCAGTCCAGTTTGTGTGGGTCTTAAGATAGATATGGCTTCACCGTGTGATTCTGTGGTAATCTTTGATATCTTGGGATAGTGTAGGATTGGATTGGGTAGCCATGCAACATGTTTCTTGAAAGACTCTCTCATGAAAGGCCCTGGAGCTGCAGGAGGATGCAGTCAGATGGCTCTCCCAAGGGTTTAAATGCTGCTGGTAAGGGTTTATGCCACTGGGCACAAGTACTGCAAATCAGGAGATGCATTTCACACCATTGGGGGACTGTTCTGTATAACCGGTGCTTCCAAGCCTTGCACAGAGGTGAGCATCGAAAGTTGTGACACAGCCAAGTCAATAAAAGAAATTAAATCAGAATAATTGCATCAAGGCAGGGGAAAAAAAAGTGTATTTAGAGTGCCACAGTACAAGGACATTGGGCTGGATGAAATGTCAGGCGTTGAACCAGGAAAGGTTTCAGTGGAATGGGCTTTGGATATTACATTTGTGTTAAAATGAAAGCTGGACATTCTGCTGGAAGATTACTTGCTTCAGGACATTGCGTGACTTTGAAGTCTGCCTAACTCTAAAAATCTCTTACAAAGGTTTAATTTTTTCTTTTCAATGAAACTTCTTTAGTCCAAAGAACAGAATGCTTGGTTGAAATATTAAGAGATCCAAGTACGTTCATATGTGTGAAAAATATCTGCATGAGACCTGTAGAACAAAGAGAAGCTGTTTTATGAGTTCTAATTAATTCTTATAAAAATATAGGGAGGACACTTCAGTGGTGGAAGCAGGGATCCTAAGTACTTGTGGGGCTTTTAGTTTTAATTGGTTGTTTTTTGGATGTTCTTGTTTTGTTGTGGTGTGAGTTTTTTTGTTTGTCTTGGGATTTTTTGGTTTGCGGTTTGGTTTTGGTTGGGTTTCTTTTAGTCTTTTGGTTTTTATAGTTTGCTGGTTTGGTTTAGGTTTGTAGGGGTTTGGGGAATTTTTTTTGTTGGTTGTTGGGGTTGGTTTGTTGTTTTTTTTAAAGGGTTTTTTTTGTGGGGGTTGTTTTGATAGGGATTTTGTTGGTTTTTTTCAGTTTGGTTTGGGGGTTTTTTATTAAGTAAGAACTGTGAATTTAATCTTGCAAGGAACAAGCATTGCTTTACCAGAACTTGTTGCTTTTTAGTATGGAAAGTGTAGGTGTGAAGACTGGAACCAAGGTATTAAAGGAATTGTAAATTTTCCCTTTTTAGATGACCAGTACATGTTATTTTTTTTGTTCTAAAAGAACTTGAGTCCAGGGAGATTTAAGTTGGATGGAATTCCTGCCCTTCTCCCAACTCCATCAGATCTGCAAATTGCAGAGTTCTCCACACACTATTTTAAGATGTGTGGATTCATGGTCTGTAAGGCATGAGTGTTCACCTGTGGCTTGGGTTGGGTCTGTAAAGCTTTTTGAACTCAGGCTTTTATGCAAAGTAGTTTGAGGCTAATGGGAGAGAAAGCAGACAACTGGGCTCAAGAGCTGATGTGCAGGTCAGATCTCAATATTTCCAACTCCACAGCTGGGATTTATAGGGCAAGCACACACCACAACACAGGAATATGCTTCTACAGCAAGATCATCTCAACACATCCACAACTCGTTTTTGCTACAAAGTGAAGACAAAATCTGTTTATAGGTATGGTAGATCAGAAGGCAGTCAAAGTGGGCTGGAGGCGTGGCAGTGATTTAAGGAAAGAACATTAACCTGTGCATGTGACCAGCATTCTTGTCAAGTGTGTTCACAGATTTCACTTTGTTTATCAAAATGACATCATGTTAAGGGAAAGCAGAACTTCTTCGGGGAGTTCCCTCTATTTATGAGACTTGCAGAGTTCATACAGACTGACTGAATTGAAGCCCCATTTCCCAGATAGTCTCTGTTGGTTGGTAGCAGGTAACAGCTTAATAAGGCATGTAGTATTAAAGAACAGAAAGATAAAAAGACTGAGGATGTCATAGATGTGTTGATGAAGGTGGTGTTTGTCCAGCCATGAGCTGCAGTGAACAGAAGACACTCCAGTCAGCTGCAAGGAGGCCTGGGAACACATTGGGGTAGGTAATTTGCCTCAAGGCCAGTGTTTTCCACCGAGCAAAGAACAGAAGAAGGATTTGTCTGAGGAGAGTTAACTGTGTCAGACCAGAGACCACACTAGAACATGGAAATACAGTTTTGTTTTATTGTGTTGCACCACTAGCTATTGCTCAAAGGTCTGACTACTTTGGGCCGTTAGAGTTGTTTGTTTCTGTAACTTTATATTAACGAGTAGTCATCAAATTCTTCCTAAATTTGTGCAGGATAGTCATAACAGACAAACCCCATCCATCTCCATGTGTATGTGTGGGGTGATGTGGCAAATACATGGTTAAAAGGATGCTGTAGTTACATGTGTGGTGGTAACTTGTGATTGAGCAAAGTCTTTACAAGTACAGTGCACTTAAGTCAGAAGAAATGACTTATGCTGGTATCAATGGGCACTAGCATTGTTTTATGGAGAGGACTGGCAGAGGTGAAAGTCAGGCAATAGACACCACATTCTTTTAAAAACCCCTAAGGAATGGGAAACAGAGCAAACAACCATACAAACTCAGTGATGAAAACAATTGTTAAAAAATTTCAATGCAAAGATATTTGTGTTTAATTTTTCTTCTTTTTTACATATCAATGCATTTAAATTAAAGAAAAAGATCAAATGTAACAAATAGAACACTTCTTGCCTGGAAAAGATCTGTGTTTAGGTTTGGTGTTTTTTTGCCGTTTCACTGAAAACTATCTTTGTGCCCATTGTAATTCAAAATTCTCAAACTGTCTTTGCCACCAAGATCCCATTTTGCTCCTCAGGAAAAAAAACCAAAAAAACCCAAAAACCAACAAAACAACAAAACAACAACCTCTCACAACTGTTTTCTACTACTGCATTAGTCTGTTATTTAGCTGTTACTGAAGGAACACCAAAAAACAAAAACCCCATCCTTTTCTAAAAGTTAAAACATTCTTGACATTTCAACTCTTGAAAAGTGTGATTTATGTTATCCTAAATCAGTCTCCTTGATACTAATCAATACTTTCTCTCAGTTTTAAAACAGGAAATAGCTTCAGTCTGTGTTTAAATCCTGCAACGTCTCATGTCATGACCTCTTAGTAGTTTGTTCTTTTTCTCCCCCATCCCAGTTTTCCCTTCTTTTCCTTCTCACAAAGGCCCCTCAGCTTGTCCTTGGGTTTTTACTGAACAGTGGAAGCTGTAGATACTTCAGTTCCTGCTTTTGGGTACATATATCTTAGAGATTTCCATTACTTTCTCACCTTCTTTGGCCTTTCCCTTTGCTTTCCTTTTCATATCATGCTGTACTCTTCTGAGCTACTCATTTTCTCACATCCACTTCAGCCCTGAGGTACAGGCTTCTGGTAATCTGAAAGCCTGCTGCACCATCTGTGGGGATAATGAACTCCTTGACACCAGCTGTGTAAATTTCTGTTGTAAGCAGTAGTGTCAAGTCAGTAGGAGCATATGGGAGATCAGTTCTGTGTCCAGACAGTATGAGCATCCAGTGATGCTGTGCATTAGGAAGTGGAAAGCCTGTATTTCCTTGTGGCATTCTGTTTAGTAATTCAGTGCTGTTAAATCAGTTGCTGAAGGGATACTTCGTATCTCTCCATTGGTTTTCATTTGTTTCATTTGGAGACCTGACAAACTAAAAGTATTGGAAGATATTGGTCCTAGCTGAGTAGACATGTATTGAGAGAGCCCTGTATATAACTTTAACAGACCTTGGCATAATTAACAGGATCTTCTAGGAGAGGCCCAAGGGCTAAACTGGACAGGATATCAGGCTTAGCTTTTTCAGACATTGAGAGTGGAGGCTCCTGGCAGGGCAGCTGTCTGACAGGATGCTGGTGCAGTGAAGAATACTGGTGTTAATTTATTCATTCATGTACCAGAATAAAAAGATGGCACTGCTGCACTTATGCAATTTTTTGTTTGCTTGTTTTGTCTTTATGAACAGAAAACATTTAAAAAAGTGAAGAAGTGCAGAAGAAACATCTGTGAGCTTACTGTCTGCTAACCTACTGTCTGCTTTATTCCTTTTTCTTTCCCTACAAGATATGTTGTGGGGATTTTTTTTTAAGAGAGCTGAGTCTCATGAGTGCTGTCCTCAAGTTCAGTTTCCTGGTTGAAAAATCTGCATACGGTAATGTAATATTCTTCTCCAGGAAAGATTTTTATGGCATATGTAAATGAAATAAGACCAGCCCCTGGTGGTATTGACAGGATGCTGAGAAGGAAGCCGACTGTGTATTAACGTGCTTGCAGCTTAGGTCATTCTCACCGAACCCTGCAGCTCTGTGAGGTTCAGCTGCTTGGTGGAGATGACTTCTCATTCTTTCAGTGACCCTTTGTAAAATGCTGTTTCGTTAATGAGAGTATTTTTTTTTTTTTTACAGACATCTCTTCCCTAAACTGTAGATGATACGGAATTGGATGTGTAATAGTTCTGTTTATACAGGCATAATTAAAGAAATGTGAGCAGGAATCCAGCCAATATCTGGTGTAAACATTACAATGGAAATAATCACTTTCTTTTGTGATCATTCAGTTCTCTGGATCAAACTGGCTTCTCCATATTTTAATTCCTTTGGGACTGGTGTGGTTTCCTTTACTTAAACTTCCAGAGAAACCTTGATTTCTATCAATCTCTTTGTTTTAAAAGTCAGGAGTTTTAGTGGGAGTGGGATGAGATTTCAGGAGACCGCAAACATAACTGGAACATGGATGTGCCAAAGCAGTTTCTGGGTTTGCTGTGGCATTAGATGTATTGACCTTTTAAGAAAATTGTCTTTCATGCTAACAACTTGGTTTCAAGACACTTTGTAGTTCTCTTTCCAGGACAGGAGAAACATGATCTGGACAAAACTCATCCTCAACATCTTATGTTGTACTTGATGAAATGTGGTGTTAGTTGGTAGATTTCTTCCAGAACTCATCAAGCTCCCTTATTTCACAGCTGCAAACTTCCTTGGGACTTTGGTGTGCTGAGAAGAGTATTTGTTTCCTATATTCAGGAAGTAATAAGTTTTCTGTCTGCTTTCCATAGTGCTGTGTTGAAAGCAAAGCTTCTTACAGGTTCTTTTCCCTTTTAATAAATATGCATAGCAGAAGGAAAAATATCCTTCAGTGGAGTAATTGGCTATTTCCACCACATATTCTTGTTTAGAAAGTTTGTAATAAAGCTGAGGAACTTCTGTCAAGCAAAACAGTAGCAAAGGAGACAAATAGGCAACTTTGTGGCAGGAAAATCTAGTTTATCTGACGCAAATTTTGTTGTAGTAGGTGTAGATTGAAGAGACCTTTGATATCTATTCAGATGGAGTAACAACTGTTCAAACCAATGTAGCTACAGTGACCTTGAAATCTTCCAGTTCTGTAGTGGTACCCAACATTTTGTTATAGCATACTTACAGAACAGTCTATAATGAGACACTTGCAGGCCACATTTTCTGAGTATCATCTGCCTTGTACCAAAACTGCTGCCCTCTCATTCTTCTCTCTTGTGAGTGGTGACTCTTATCCCTCATCTGATCAGGTGAAACCACAAACCATGCATTCAATCTACACAGTGTATTTGCTGTTAGCATTCACTTCAAGTAAGAATAAAGATATTATCTGTGATAATGGGTAAAATGCTGGTTTAATGTTTTTGCTGATTTTAAGATTGCATTTTATGTTAAAGGATAACTCAAGAATGGTTAAGGAGAAATATTTGGTGTCTTTTTGCATGTACATGATGTCTGACTGAGTCCTTGTGGAGGAAAATCTTGATGTTATTAGATCTTTGTTGTCCTCTCCTGTGAGAGCTCCTTGGGATTTGGCTTCCTGTTTGCTTTGCCTTCTGGAAGTGTGTTAGCTCAAACAGGTATTTAAGACAATTTCCACCCAAGAAGCACAGGAACAAAAGTATCAGTAAATACCTAAGTATGTGGAAGAAGAATTTAATTGTCCTTCTTAGCTGTCTGAGATTTCAGGAGTAGTGATAGCTGTGCTTTATTATTTCTCTCCTATGCTTTTTGTTTCTCATGAGGGTTTCCTTAGTACTAATGGCTAAAGTCTGTTAAAGTCTGAGTATTCTTTTTAAAGTTTTCCATTGCTGTTGCATGTCCTTCTTGTCTCTCACTGCTGAATTAAAGGAGCAGCTGTGGTATACATGCAGTGAAATGGGATTAGGTATTTTCATTTTCTTTGTAGCTGATTATTCAATTAGAATTTGTTATCTTGGAATATTTTTGTTAAGATCTATGTTATACTGTCATAAGATTGGATTCTTAAAAGCTGCTGAAGCCTTCAAGTGTCTCATTTACAATTGAGGAGTTGCTTAAGCCTAGAACAGAATGGTAGCAAAAGGGGTCCTTCAACACAGAAGTTTCATAACTGACCTACTCTCTGCCAGATATGGAAGAGGCAAAATATGTGCTAAGGGGATGATAGATCAAGCATATGAATCCAGAAGTTTGTGAAAAGGCTGGCTTTTATCTTTTGTGAGCACCCTGCTTCTGAGAAAGACATAGACAATGAGAGTTCAACAAGACACCATGTTCAAAAATACTGCAACTTTTCAAAATTCCTCATAAGTTTAAGATATGCTGTATTTTTTTTTCTAATTGCTATATGCTGTCAGTGGTAACTGATTTCTTTTTGCCTAGGAGAAAAAGGTAGAAAAGTAGGCTTATCACTGTTAGGATTTCAGTTCAAAGTGGTAAGGGATCATGACAGTGCTTTATGTTTCACTGCTATCCAGTCCACTGCAGTTCTGCAATTCACTGCACAAATTACTATCTGGTTCATTGCAGGTTTAGAAGTAGAAGGTGAGCTTTCCTCTTCCAAGAAGTTTTTAGTAGGCTATCTCCAAACTTTATGGATGACATTGCAGTACAGTTGTTCTTTAGCTAGTGGTAAATCCATATAGAACCTTGTATTTACTGTAGTTGTCAGCTAATGATCTTAAGCCTGTTCTCTGTGTGAATGTCAGTGTTGGACCAGACCCAATGTAATCCAGTTTTAGGTTTTAAACAGTGACCAGTAGTGACTGCCTTGGGAATGTGTGTATAATTAGTGTGAATGAAACTTTTCTTCCAGCATCTGTATCTGCATGTTGTTTTCACAATCCTTCATTGATCTTTTTTCGTTCATAAATTTTAATAAATAAATTTCGTTCATAAATTTTTCTCTGAATGTGTTTAAACTCTAGTCTCAGTTAGAGATTAGTCTGTAATCTCACCCTGTACAGGGGGTGTTATGTACTGTGTAGAAGAAGTATTTTCTTTTCCTTTTAAATCTCCCTGGTAATTTCATTGGATGCCATCAAGTTCTTACATTTGAAAAAGTTAAGAATAATCATACTCTGACTGCTTTTCTTCCCCCTCTTCCTCCCCAGTAAATATGCCTTCAGTATATTGACTTTTAGTTGACTTTTTCAGATAGAGGGTCTTTGTTTAAAAGGACTTCTATATTTTTCTTCTTCCCTGCTTGCCTTTCTTTTTTTTGTTTATTGATTTGGTTTGGGGTTTTGGTTTTTGTCTTCTTTTTTTACTTTTGATTCATTTTATCTGATTGAGAGAAAAGGGCTGCCACTAAAGAGTAGGACACAGCGTGGATTTATGCAATTGCATAATTTATGGAGACTTTTGTCATTTATATTTTGTGGGTTTATTAAGTTGTTGCCTTTATGGACCTAGGTGAGGAATTTCCTTACATTGAGCTGAGATTCCGAGATCCAGAAATATGATTCATTCCAAAGTCTGCATAACAACTGGAGTGCTGAAGGCCTGTAAACATATGGCTTCTAGCTGGTCACCTCCAAGGTGAGACCAGGACAGAGATTAATGAGTAGCTGTTATGCCTGAATTTGTCTGAGATGCATGAAGTAGGTCTCCATATGTGCAAATGCTTTTAAGGAATGGCTTTGGTGTGCATACTGAAGGCACCACATGAAGCAGGCTTAAGCTAAGTGTCCTCTTCAGACTGAGGAAGTTTAAAACCACAGCATTTCCCCTCCTCCTGCATGCCTGAAATCAGCTTTAGGTAAGGTATGCTACTCATCTCCCATTGTGCCACTTGAAGAAGACAGAACGGTGGATCTTGATTTCTAAATCCTATTCCTGTTGTTGTGTATACCAGTTATCTGGAGAGAAGAATATCTTCTTCTCCTCTAGCTTTATGCCTGTCCCTTGAAGAGGGTTTAGTAATCTGTCTGTACCTAAAGAAACAACTCATTTATCCTTCTGTGTTTTGTTCATCTGGGACATGGTCAGTTAAATATAACCAGATATTTGTTTTCCTAGCAATTAAATAACTTCCAATTAGAGAGTATGCATCAGGGAAGAAAAAAAAAGACTGTGCTGAACCCTGGAAGAGTAGAACATAGCACGTTTCAGCCAGATTTTGTACTACTTCCAGCAGACCTGAAAGAGTCATGCACCGTTGGTTCAGGTTTATTTGTGTGTCTGTGTGTCTTAGTGTTCCTCTGTGAATCCTGCAGCAGCAGAGTAGAGAAACAGAGTATTGGGACTAGTGGTGTAAAGTTGATAATGTCTTCCCTAAAGTAATGCCACAGAAATTTGTCATGGGAATCTCTCCAGTGAAAGGATGTTGAAAGAAAGGTGAGTCAGTGAAATGGAAGAAAGAAGAAGGAATTTTAAGTAGCATAAAAAGGGAAGTGGGAGGTCATGTTTGTTTTTCTCTAATTATGATTTCAGGAGAGTAACTGGCTGCAAAATTAGTTAATTATCTTGTGTTTATTGTAAACTTCTATGCTTTTTCTGAAGACACCAGAAGTGCTTTTGCTTCATAAATCAAGTTAAATCAAAGAGCTTCCATTATATTTGTTACAGAGCTCTATAAATTGATGTCACAACTTGAGAAAAACACTTTTATCTGCAAGCACTTAAGAGCACTGCCACTCTCAGAACCAGGCAAGACATTAGTAGCTGGCTTGTTCAACTCCTTTCAGCTTTCATGCTGACACATACCATATTGAAGACGTGGGTTGTTTGTATAATACTTGGTTTGATCTTTTTTGTGGTACTTTCAGTACTGTTGAATCAATCAAAGGAAGTTATTGGTCTGTTGGGCATTAGCATACATTTAGATATTTCTGCATTAAGAGCTGTTCAGAGAGGAAAAGGCTTTTATGTCAAAAGGAGAGTAAACAGTATGACTGCCGCTGCTTTGAGCTGGGCTGTTACTTCTGACCCACAAGCATTTGAAAGCGAGCCTGTTTGTACTAGCATTTATTCCAGCTTGGGCCACGTCGTTGTGAGAGGGTCCTTCTTCTCCCTCTTCTTTTTGAATTTTCAATTTTTTTAGTCTTCAGCAACTGCGTAAATGCTACAGATGGGGAAAGGACTCTCAGTTGCTCTTGTGATGTTTGCTTCATTCATTGATTAGCATGCACAACTGAGTTGACTTCTTTCTCTCCTGCTGCACAGTCTACTGGGAATAGTAATGCTAAGACAGTTGGTAATGCTGAATATTCATAATTTGTGCATGACATGTGGATGTAACTTCCCTTGGAAACTTTTTCACATGAACTTAGTGGGAAAACCCAGTTCTGCAGAGGACTGACTAATAGTCTGGACCTTTTTCAAGCCTCATTAAATTCCATGAAGGATTAGTTTTTTGACTGGGTTTGCAGTGATTACTGTCAGCTACTAAATTGAGTAAAGAGCCACTTAAAATGCATCTGTGCCTCTTCTAATGTCTTAATGCTGTTTTATAAATGTCACAGATAAGTAGTGAAGCACAGGAAGGGATAGAAATGAATAAAAGTGTGTCTGAGATATAAAAGGCTGGGAAAAATTATTGTGCAAGTTAGCATTGACTGATAATTATGGCCCAATGTAATTAAAAAAGATTTTGTTCTTCTTGAACCCTCTGCCTTTTGGTCAGCATTACTTGTAAATGTGACATTACATTTTGGAAGATTCCAACTCAAATATATACGCTTAAGTTTCACAGAAAAATAAGGCTAACAGTCAGTTTTCAGTTCTCTAACTTCTTCATGCTCAGTTTTCTTAAACTGCAAGAATTAGATCTAGTACTCATTTTCCTTTATCTAGCAAAGATAAGGGAAAGAAACTAGAAGTGTCTGTTACTACAAGGTCTTTCCTTGAGAAGTAGGTTATGATCAGATGTTATGAACTCAAGAGATGAAGATGTTTATTTTTTGCTTGATTTGAAAATAGTAATTTGGAGAGTGGTAAAGATCTAAGTGCTTGAGAGCTAACTATCTTGGAAACAATCTTTGCCATGTGGAACTTTTTTCTGGATCAGAGCAGTTTCTGTTGAGTCTACACTGGCTGTCTAGCTTTCTCAAGAGATATGTTTATTTCTTCTGATGGATTGGCTTTTATGCCAGATGTTTAGGGTTTTTTTAAGCTGAAAAGTCTATGGCATAAAAATAACCAAGAAATTTTATAGTGTCTACCCAAAGAGCTGTTAACTTAAAAGTTGCCAGGTCTAATGTATCCACTGCTAAAATACAAAAATTTCAAGTTAAAGAAATTATGCACCAAGTTATTTATATGACTTCAATAGCAGTGGGTTATTCAGGCAAGAGAAAATGCGTGATGTTATGGTACTGATGGATAAGGAAAAGGCAAGGCTGGAAGGAGAATACTGTTTACCTGGGGAAGATGCTCCAATAACATGGGGTGATGATTACATGCAGGGGGAAGGAGATGAGATCACTTCTCTACTGCAGTGCCCAGTTAACCTGCTGTGTCTCCCTGGAGACCTTGAGCACACAAGGCAGCGTGTGTGCTAAGTGAGCTTGTTAGAAACCCAGGCCTTGCAGTGTGACAGAATCACATGGGAACCCTCTTCAGCAACTGTTTCAGTGTTTTAGTCCTTCTCTATATGATCTCTTTGAGGCTTGTTAGCTCAGTCCCTGATTTTCTGAAGGTTCCTTTCAGTAAAAGCCCTTTGATTCCTTGTAATCCAATTCTCCTAGTTCAGCATCATCTTCTGACCTGCTGAAGGTATCCCATTTGTCAGCATTTGGGTCAGCATTTGGGTTACTGATGATGTTGAGCAGGATAGAACCTCATGATACCTCAGATCATTGACGCTGAATGTTTGTCCTTATTCCTGTGAACTTTGTTGTCCATGAAGTATGATGTATTAGTTATGTCTCTAATATGTTAAAACTGTTGGCTCCTCAGGCTAATTGCTCTGCCCTGTACCAACATGTTGGTTTGTGTTTGGAGTGTTATTTTTACTGAACAAGGTGAACATGAATAAAATCTGTACTCCTAAAAATTAAATGGCAGGGCATCTACGGTACTATTATACCCAAGTGCATGTAGAGAATAAGCATTTTTTCTGTTCTATGTAAATTATTTGGATTATTTTTACATTCAGAAAATTTAGGAATTTGCTTTTTTTGGCATTCAGTGTGTTTTTACAGGTTTTTTAATCCAAATTGCTAACTTTGTTTTTTAACTCACAGTCAAATATGAGTTTAAAGGTAATTAGTACTTTGTGATCTTGATGGTTTTCCATTATACTCATGGGAGAGTTGCTCATATAATCTCTCTCCATCTTCATGAAGTGAGTGTTTTCAACGCTTTCATGTTAGGTTAGAGTAGCTGTGACCTCCTGGAGTTTTGTGGTTTTGATTATACCTTGAACACTACTGCCAGCAAACTCCTGGCAAGGCTACTCTGACCCTGTTTGGAGAAATGGGGTGTAGAGAATTGTATAGATGTGTACAAAGTGTAATCACTTTCAAGATGTTAGTTTAATAAAATGTGGTGCCTTGAAGGTGTGTGCTGGTAGCCCAGCAAGACAGCCAAGCCTTTTTGGCTGTGCCATGCGAACTCGTATGGTGGATTCTCATATGCAGTTGTCAGTACCAAAACAATTGGCACATCTGCTTTCAGGAGGCTTGAGTATTGAGCCTCTTCTGTATTGCCCCCATCCATGCCCCTCCACCTCCCAGGCTCTCAGGCACAGTTTGTTTAATGGTACTGTGTACACACTTTGTCTCCTGCAGTGTAGGCTTGCTCGTAGAAAACATTCATTTTATGTCTACTGAGTCTGTTGAATTTGAGCGCTTTTCACATTGCCACATCTGCGTTCCACTTCTGCAGTGTATCTTGAAATCTTGCTTTCCAGTTGCCAGGTCATGTTTGAACGTGGGGCTCGTTTTTTACCTCAATACCTGTTTGGCTATAGGATTTTTTTTTCAGTGTGTTGTAATTGAAAATGAATTGCTGTTACTTGAATTTTGCCAGTATGTGAAACATATAACCTTATCAAGTTCTGATATATCCTAAGGGGATTTTACTGAATTTAGGCTTCCAAATCTTAGCTTTTAACTACGAGATAAATCAAAATGTACTGTGTAAATTGACCGTTGACTGCATGCTGTTACAAAAGCCATATTATTAAGTCAGGTGTACATGCATAGGCTCAAAGCTGTTCTCTAGACAGAAGTTACTGTAAGCTGACCTGCTTTTCATGGCTGGATTTAAAAAAGAAAGCATCAGCTTAGCTGTACTGATACGCTCTGGTACACATGGAGAGTATCCTATCTAACTCACAAAAGCTGCTTTTCTGTTTCCTTTAGAGCCCACTAGTTTTTCGGCATGGGCAACTCATCATTTTTCCTCCTGGGTTTTTTGCTTCTAATCTTGCTTAAGTCATGAAGAGCATCAGCAAGTACAGTTCAACTTCAAGCAACTCCTTTTTTTGTCTCAATTTTTATGATATCTGTTTAAGGAGATGTTTCATGTGATCTTATTTAACTGTTCGAGTTGCAGCTGAGGCTGCATGACCTAGGTGTTACATTAGCAATAAATAATAAGGTGGCTTTGTCTGATACTTCAAATTTCATTGATGCTTGTGACTTGAATGTGGTCAAATTCAGTATTGCTGTGACGCTAATGGTCTGAAGAAGCCCAGTGTTTAAAAATCATTGTAGCATTTGGAGAACAACTCTCTTCTAAGGCTGATCTGGTAAAGAAGTATATATATATATATGGAAGAAATGTGCTCTCCTGTAGCTCCAGTAATGTGCTAGTATTTCACACTGCCTATCAGTTGCCCAGCAATTCACCTTAAAAGACCACAAGTTAATAGGAAAGGTCTCATTATAATGCCTGCTGAAATGTTTCAAAGCTGATTTTCTATCCAGGGAAGAAGGTCATTTAGGCAGTGTGCCTCTGCCAGCTTTCAGGAGAAAGTTTACATAAATGCACCTATTTTCTCTATGCTGTTTCAAAGCTTGCTATGTGTAATTATTCCTGTGTCTGTCTTTATTCCCTTAAGTAAAAAGAGTAGTGGAAGGCATGATTCTTCTTGGCAACTTAGTACTAATTAAGTATGTCCTGTGATAGGTGGACATGTATGTTACCAAACAGGAAGGAACTGCAGCATTTTGTGTTCTTTCTGTAAAGATGAAAATGTTTGACATTCTGAAGACCTGGCTCCTAGTTCTGTATTCTTAGCTGAACTCAGGAAACAAAATTACTGGCCTAGTTTATTATATTAAGCAAAACATTTGTGATTTTTTTACCTGTCAACTCCACAGAGCACAGTCCTGTGTTAAGCTCTGTCTGTACAGATATGGGTGATCCTGTGATTAGGAATATGGATGAGAAACTACAAGTCATATGTGAAAAAGGAAAACAGTTCTCAGAGTTGAGACAATAAGGAAATCAAATTTCTTTGATGCATTTTTTTGTCAAAAATCTTGAAGATCCCTTTCAGTAATATCAAGGTACCCGGCTTGGAGCTTTCAAGAGACATAATTCTGAAGTCAGCAAAAGTTTGGGAAAAGAAGAGGGAATTAAGGCTTTTCCTTGTGTGTTAAGCATTTCAGGGTGTGTACATATACACTGTTAATAAGAGCTGTAAGGAGCGAGTATTGATACTGGACTGTGTGTGTTGAAGGGAAGAGAGGCAAGGTCCCATTACTTCATCCTGGGCTCTTGAAATAATCCTTGACTGCACCAAAATGCCTGCACAACCTTCTGGAAACAGTCTGCTCAGGCAGTGTGGCAGAGGTGAGACTGGTCTAGGTTGGCCTCCTCTTGCCCAGCAGTTGGCCACACTATTGCAGCAAGTAGTGTGCTTATGCCTTGTGTGACAGCCTGTGATGCACTGCCTTGGTTTCATATCTCTTCTCTGAAACAGGGTCCTCATCCTTGGAAGGAGCTTGGCAGTCAAGGGTGCAGGGGACCAAATATGTCTTGTGTTCACTCTGCCATCTGTTCTGTTTTGCACTTACAGAGGCAGCTGCTAATTGTCAGTGTGGTTTTCACAAACCACAGGACACTTCTGTGTCCTAAACAAGATATGTGTATATACTGAACCATGTGTTTGAGGGTTACAGATTACCCTAGAAGGTGGTTTTGTTAGTGGCTGGCCATGTGCTGAGATGTTACTACCATGTCTTCTTGATGTAAATTTGGTCATATGAACTGAAGTCTAGGTTGTGAATGAGGACTACAAAATCACCCTCTTGCCCTAGATGCTGTATTTTAATGCTGTCATTTGACCATGGGCTTAGTGAATAACTGACCTTGCTAGGGAAAGAGTGAGGAGGGGAAGGAGGAAAAATAAAGGAGTGATATTCTAAAACAGTGTTACTTGTATTGAGTCTGATGTTAGAGGTTAATGTCAAGTTCCTTTCTTTCAGCCTGTATTTGGGAGTACTGAGAATGCTGTGAATGTTCTGCTCTAAGTTAATACCTAACCTGGTTTTGGACAGAGCACTGATTTAATAGTTGACTGAGTGTGAGCCAATCCCAGTCAGACTTTCAGTTGTCAATGGCTTTCCTGTATAAAACTGGTCTAATTTCTCTTTTGTTTGTAATCTTAGTGGGAACACCCGGGTGCTTAAATTTACTAGGTGTAGAGAGACTGTGGAAAATGGAAGGACTTCGCAGGCATTTTGTTCAATAGAGACTGAACTTAAGGAAAGGGTGGGAAATAACTTGCATTTTGGTGGTGCTGTAATGGAAAATTTGGGACCTCGCCTCTCTTCCCTGATACATGAAAACCCTGATTTTTCAGGTATACTGATAGTTTTGAAATTGAAAGGCTTCCAATTTTACAGATTTTGCATAGTGAGTCCTCTACATGATTGCATCCCTGTGATGATAAATAGTGGGTAAGATGTCCTGCCCCATATTGTGTTTGTCCTGTTGTCTGTTCCAGGAGCACGTAATTCAGAGATGCTAGGCTTTTGAACTGTAACATGCAGTTGCAAGTTGATCATGTATATGCATTTTTATATTAAATTCCAGGAAACATTTCACAGAGAGGGAGAAAAATAAATCATGCGGAGTTACTAGAATTCAAAAGGAAGAAAAAAATCTGTCATTGCTTGTAGTACTGCTGAAATAGCAAACTCTCTCAAATCTACTAGCTACAGATCCCTTCATCTTCCTTCCATATCAGTGTTTGTAGTTTGTTTCTTAGTAAGAAAGCAGCAATAGTTTACAACAGTAATGGTGTCCAAAGCGGCTTTATTTTTTATTTCTGAGCTGTAGTTGAATGGAGGAGTAGAACACCCAACAGACTCCTGAAGGGAGGTTACCAGGAGGTGCAGCTCAGTCTCTTCTCACAGGTGGCAAGTGACAGGACAAGAAAAAGTGGCCTCAAGTTGCACAGGGGAGGTTTAGATTGGATACTAGGAAAAAATCACTGAAACTGTGGTCAGGCATTGGAACGAACTGCCCAGGGAAGTGGTTGAGTTACTGTCCTGGAGGTATTTAGGAGATGTGTAGGTATGGTGCTTAGGGACATGACTTGGTGCTGGACTTGGCAGTGCTGGGCTAATGGTTGGACTTGAGGATTTTGGATGTCTTTTCCAACTTTAATGATTCTGTGATTCCATGATGGCTGTGTCCGTTGTGTGACTGATGCTCTCACAGTATTGCTGCTCTGTTTCTAGAGGTGGATGCTCACTCTGGTTCTTCCAGTTGATCTTTTGGCTTCACCACAGGGCAGAGGCTTGCTAAATTGGCTGATGTGCTTATTAATTGACATAGTGTCAATTGTCAGTTTCATCATGTGTTGCAAAATTTTGTAAACAACTATGCTATGTGAAATACACAGCTGCTGGCTCTGTGTGCATGTCGTCAAGGTTATAAAAGGACTAATCTGTATGTTTTGCAGACTGAAAATTTTTTGCTGTCATTAGAAAAAGACTGGTTTCTGTGTTGCATGAGAACTTCTCAGGCTGATTAGCATGGAAATGAATGTGCCTTAATCAGCTTGGGGTAAAGGAAGCTCAAAATTAATTTGTTATATTAGTTTCATTTTAAAAAACATATAGCTGTTGCCACAAGTGACCATTATAGTGAAAAATGCAAACAGTCTTTCATTCAACATTGTGTTTATGCCAGCTCATCACTTTCCAAATAATTTGTTTTCCAAACTGGGTTTTCAGTATTTAATCTTTGCCCCATAAATCAGATGGGGGAAGGGCAATCAAGACAGAAACATGCAGGGAGGGATATCAAAGAGGAAGAAGATGCTGACTTGAAACTTAACCCTGTGTTCCCCAGAACATTGTGTTTATGTTACACTGCTTAATACCTCAAATCCAGCTTATAAAGAGATTATTTCCTAGCCCTTGTCCTCTGAAGATCATTTCAGTGGCAACAGTGAAAGGCAAATGAATTACTGAAATATGCAATGCGAGTGAGAAATTATCTAATGATGCATAGGTTAACCCCACCCCCAAATAATTAGCAATCCCCCCCTTTTTTTTTTTTGGTGGTAAAAAGATACTAAATTCATCTGTGTTCTTCCTGTTCAGAAAACTGAATAATTCAGGGCCTTTAAAACTACAAAGAGAGCTCTATATTAAGAAGGCATATCTAATCTATCTCAAGTGATGAGGAAGGAACTGCTTTGGTAACCATTAAATTAAAACACTGCCCCATGTCCTGTGAACATGTGGGTAGAAGCGTGCATGTGTTTTGACTTAGAGCCCTGCTAGGCATTAAAAATACTCTGTTCTGGGTAACCTGAAATTTAGAGGTAATGTATGTTGTTCAGAAAGTCAAGTGTGTGACTGGCACACCAGTGAGATTGAAAAACTGAAGGAAGATTTTTTTCATATTTATTATAAGGTGAAATGACACTCCTGATGATAGGTGAAGTAGGATGTAAAACTCCTTAAAATAATTAAAAAAAAAAAACTTCAAGCAGTCTGATAAATTTGGATAAGTGAAGCAGTTTTAAGGACTGTCTGCTCAGGAAAAAAATAAGTATGGAGGAGTGAGACTGCAAATGAAATAACAAAGGATGATGAAGCTGAGGTTGTTCTTACAGGAGCCAGTAGAGGTTTGATAATGATTTCTGATTGTCTGTTCAACAGAGATGGGGCTATAGAAAAGTATTAGCAAAAGCTGGAAGCAGAGTGAAGAATTGAAGATTTTAGAAGAAGGGAAGCTGTGTCAGTCAGTGCAGCATCAGATGGCCATGTCAGGAGGAAATTGGCATTCTGCCTTACCAGAAAACAGGAGAGCAAGAGCCTGTGTACTTGATTAATTTAAAGGTATCCAGCACTGCAGTAGTGTAAAAGAAGGTATTCATCCTGTGAAATTTTACAACTTTTCCATGTGAACCACTTACCTTCAGCTCCATTTACCTTGGTTAAGAGAAAATGGCAGTTTTAAGGGGAGATGAGCTACAACCTTAAAGGAAGTACGTCTAAAAGCCAGATGAATTGCACTCTGGAAGTGCCTGCTTCTCTCTGACTATAAAAGGAGTGTGGCGTGATTAGTGCAGATAAAGATGTCTCCATTGAAGATACTTGCATGTAGCTGGATGAATTATTTTGGTGCTTTTTCTGAACATTATTATCCCATCAGTTCACTCAAAAACATAAGCTGACTCCAAAAACATAAGTACTGCACCAGAGCCAGTCCTATGAAAGTTGTCAACAGGAGAAGGAAGTTCAGAGAAATGACTAAATGTGAAGCGTTCAATGGAAGGCACATTTTGAGTCAACATGATGTGTGCTTTTGTTCATTTTTCTTCTGTGGGTTACTGTATCATTACAAGATTATCCAAGATATCCCATGGCATCATGACTGCAATTCAGGCCCAACCCTTGTTTGGATGACACGTGCTTAAAATCTGCATGTGTCAGGTGAAATCAACTGTGTAATTAAGAACTGCTAAATATAATGTCATGGTAATGGTCCTTCTTTTTTGAGCATTACTTTTAGTGGTGTATTAATTTATCTTACTTTTTTTTCTGGGAACCATTGCATACACTCATGACAATGTTATTCTCAGCTTTCTGGGCTGTCTCTGCCTTTTCTGTCTCTATCATCTGTCTTTTCTGCGGATGAGGTCACCGAGCTTTTTTGAAGTACTAATGTATTTTATGATAGAACAGGGTAAAATCATGTTCACTGCAATAAAGGTAAACTGTTAAGGGTCTTTTGTGTTGCATTAACAAGGCATTTCAAGGAAGTGGGATATCAGTTTCATGTTTCATGTTAAAGACATTGATGTCTTTGTGTTTATGCCTGTTATGGCATGGAAGCAGAAAAAGGTAATACTTGAAACAGCTTCCTTCCTTGCCTTCCTCTTCACAAATGAACATTAAAAATTTAAAAGCATGGGTAAGAGTGTCTCCCGAGTATTTTGTATCAGATTAGGAGTGTGGAAAGTATGCAATCTTCAACATAAATACTCTAGCTCCTTGTTTTTGTGGAAGGGACCCACAAAAAAAAATCCCCAGAAAACCCAACAGAACACAGGAGACAGCTGTCAAAAGCTATCAAACTTTGCCTTACTTAGGTATGGAAGAGCTTGTGGGACTGACTCTCTTCATGGCCTTGTAAGTCTGGATATAAACTGATCTCTTAAAAATTACCTAATCTTCCCCCCTTCCTCTCTCTCTCTCTATATATATATCTAAATGGACTCTGGTAGGATTTACTTACTTTATTTTTATTGATCATGTATTTTTTTAATAAACAATTGATAGTCTTATTTGCTAGTTCTGTAGCAGAGTCCTGTCTTTATTTGGTCCTTTAGACTTGAATGCAGTAAATAAAACTAATTATTTTCTGATATACTGCATTCTTAATTCCCATCTGGGTTTATATCTGTATATTTAGACATATCTGCAGTTATGCAGCTGTAGTTTAAGGGCCTTGTGTGAGAATTATTATTTACAGTTGCCATCAGTTGCTGTCATACATCTATAACTGAAATAAATGCAGGTATGCATGGAGACAGAATTAGGAAAACCACTTATCACTTCCTACTGACAAGATCTTATGGAGTATAGCTGACTGCTGTGACACAGGGATGCTTGTGCTGATTGTGTCCTTCTTTTGTATTTGTGACTGCATCCATCTTGATATATTAGATGGACTCTGGGAATAAGAGGGGGACAACCCTTCAGATTGCACAAAGTGTGCAGTAAAGGAATTAATTGTTTTAAAGCAGTTGAAGTACATTAAAATTTTAAGTTAAAGTTCTGTTGCATTGCTTTGCTTGGTTAAAATTGATGGTTTCATGTTTCTACTTTTGAGGTTTTAAAAAATTTTGGTACCAAAATGAGTTTCTAAATAAAACGTTTCATACTTAGTTTAAATTTTCACCACTTCACTGTTGGTTGGGGGCTTTCTGTAATTGTTGGGAGGAATTTTTGTTTGGTTTTTGTTTGAGTTTTTTTTTTGTGAAACTTTTCACTAAATTATGACAGAATTTGTGAATTGCTCTGGTTGTCCCATAAAGTATTCCTGATGAAAATAATTGAACTGAAATATCTTTCATCCAGTGAAAATTCTCTTAAAAAATAAAGTAAGCCTGAACAAACCTCCCAGTGAAATGCTGAGTGGAATTGTAAAATACCTCAAGTTTGAAGGGACTCAATAAGTCCAGCTCCCTGCTCTTTGCACCTAAGACAAGATCATACAAGTAGAATTTTTCTGAACAGACAAAACATATCAGGTAAGAATGTTGCTTGTTAAAGAGTATTCAGGCTAAAGAAGCAAATGCAAGGTAAATGCTTAAAGCCATTGGGACCTGATCTGCAGAAGTCAGTGGGAAGCCACTGACATCCTTGTTGGAAACCATCTGTGTTACTGCTCTGTGCTGTGCCCTATGCTATTTTTTTCATGAGCCTGCTTAAAGTTCAGTATTTCCTGATATAACAATACAGTATGTTGTTACCTGAAAACTACTCACCCCCTGTCTCCTTCCACTGTTTCCTTATGAATTAGGTCTTTATCTTTCTGAGAATCCCTGGCTCTGGGCTGTATTTCTCTCCCAGCTGCTTCACAAGGTGTGGTTCTTTGTGCCCTCTCTTGTCTCTACCCATCCCATTACAGAGAAAGCAATGTGATATGAGGGCATCAGTCATCTTCAGGATGAAAAGGCCTTTCTGTATTAATCTGTTAAAGGTGCTGATAAAGACTAAGCAAGTTTGAGACTGATCAGAACCTTCTGTTTTCCATATTAGCTTTTCTGAGGGCAAAGCTACCAGAAGGAAGTCCCAGAGGTGGGCAAGGAGCCGCTCTGCTGCATGACTGACACATAACTTTATCTATGCCTGCCATCATCCATGGACACTTTATATTGCACAGCCAGATGCTGAATGATAGGCACTTTATAAAGGTGAAGTCTTGACCTCAGGCTCTCCTGTAGCCTATGCAGGCCAAACTCAGATTGTCAGGGAAGGAATTCAAGCAAAAATCTCAAGACTTGATCTTATCAGAGTGTAGCTATCACTGCAATTAGTGATAGGTTTCAAGTATCCTGACTTCTTTTCCCTCAGGTATGTGTGAAGGAGAGAATCATATGTTGTCAAAGACATTTTTGAGCAGAGGCAATAAAAATAACTTCTGTATAAAGGAAAATGTTTTCGTGAACTCTTGAGTGGCAATCAAAGAACCTTTATAAGAAGCACTGCTGTCTGACCAGGGAATGAATACAAGAGTAAGCTGAAGATTTTGATGCAACTAATGCTTTATTCATATCTTAATTCTTATTTGGGTGTATATCCAGGCAAGGCTTACATCCAGATACCATTTCAGTGAGCTCTGCAGTGAAAGCCAGGGATCTTCCATCTAATGATACATACCAATTCTGTCACTGCAGATTTTTTTTTTTCAAAGAAGTTAGTTCTTTCCTTGTGCTTTTTACTTTGAACTAGTGCATTTGTCCATAATCTTTGTGAACTTGGCTATACCTGGGGGAGCTGTGGTTTAATAGTATCCTGTGCTATAATCTTCAGTTCTTCCTGTAGACAGCTTATCAAATGTGTGGGATTGTACCATAGCTCTGATCATCTGGCTAAAGGAATTAATGTCACCTAATGCAGTGTGTTGGTGCCAAACAGATTATAAGGAGGCTGAGTCAGTGAGCTGCGGGAGGAGATGTGTAAAACCCTTCAGGAAATCAGTAATCATCTCAATTTGCAGCTTTTGTAGCTAATGTACTGTATGCAGCAACGAAATGTGTTCTCTTGGAGCTGAGGTTGTACTTGCTGTTGAAGTGTCAAAGAGGATGCTTGTTGTAGAGCTGCTGTTTAGGAGAAACAACTATAATCAAGTAACACTTTGTCCTGAAATGGTCTTAGATTTCATTTCTTAAACCAAGTCCATAAATATTTGTGGTATTTAATGTGCACTTCTAGCATTTCCAGTAGTTTATTTAGCCTTACTAAGCATATAGGGATGTTAAACATTCACTGGGTGCTGCATAACTGTGGATATAACTTACTTCATTTGGTTAAGACAGTAAAAGCATACTCTGTGTACATTATGTAGCTGATAAAATGCATTTTTATAGGGACATTCCCTTGACTTGCCAAATAATGGATCGGTAATGGCAAGGTTGAGTTAAAATCTGAAACCACACCTGCAGTGTCTGCACAGAAGTGAACACAGGCTGCATTAGCTTGCTTGACATGTCCCAGCTAAACTGCACTAGAACAAGCTTGAGCATCTCTGCCACATTCTGGTCATGTCTGAAGTGTCTGTAAGACAAGCTGCTAGTTTAAGCTACAGAGTCAGAGATACTGTTCATATTTTGTCTTTCTTCTTCCCCTGCTCTTTTAAGCATATTTGAGGACAGGGCAGTTCTTAGATATTTCTATTGCTATGTAACTGAAAAGTAATGGAACGTAAGTTGAAATTCCAAGCGAAGTCTATGTCTGAGAAGGCTGTTAGCAGGTATGTGCAGTACTTTGCTGTGAAGAAATAATTGCATGAGGGGACTGCCAAAAATATATGGTCCTGTGTACTGGAGGTGCCCCTGGGGCTGGTAATGGGGGTCTGTGCACTTATCAATCCAAATCCTCCACAGCTGGCCCCAAGTCCCTCTGGAGTTTCCATTTTATGGCTTGAAGTCCCTTTGACTCCTTGCTCCATACTTTGGTATTTTATTACGTGAGTACTGAGGGAGAGGGAGGAGCGTGTGTGTGCATGTCTGAGAGAAAAGTTAAAATTTGGTGTAGATGATACTCAGAGCTGATTTATAATTGAAAACCAACACCTTTTGTGCTCCATAGGTTGGTGTTGGAGTTTTGTGTTGGTAATTTAACTGGCCCTATGCAGTGCCAAGTGGTGTTTTCACTGCCAGGTGAATAATAGATCAGTGCTTAATAGATCTATCCAATCATATTAAGTAAATTTTATGGTTTAGTTAACTTTTTCCTGTATGGCTTTTAGGAACAGGACAGCTGCTAGACTTCTCAGGTGGTTTAGATCATGTGTGAAGGTTGAGCTTAGCAAGTTTCTTTTTCCCCACATTACTTATCAAGTTAATTTAAGAGTGATTTACTAATAAAACACCTATTTAGGTATTTACTAAACAAAACCAGGGCCAAAAAGCATAATGCTGAACAAGATAACGCTGCATTTTTTTGATCAACAGTGATCCTGTGGGTATATTAAATGGCTATTTAAGTTGCTCCCACAGCATGTAAACTCTGAAAAAAAAAAGCCATGTAAAAAACCTCTGTCTCCTGTATTTCCCAAGCTCCCTATTCTCCCCCTATTTTAATAGGAAAGCTTTTAGATATCAGTTACATTAAATTTTTTTGAGTGGTATGTGGCTGATTGGAGACGTGGAAAAGTTTTGTCTAAAGCTTTATTTAAGGAAATACAAAATAATTTGGAACTTTAACTAAAACTGATGGTGAAAGGAATTAGGGTTGTTTGTACAGATGGGGTTAGAATGGAAATATTTAATCTACATGTAGGTATTTCCAAAATACTTCACATGATTTGGTAACCTGATCTGCCTTTTCCATGACAAAAGGGCATTTTGGATGTCTTATCCAATTTAGAAACCTAGTTATGAGTATTTTTCCACTTTTGCCTGGTTTAGACTAGTTCAACTCTGAATTTCATGAATTTTATTGACTTGAAACTTCTATAAAATGAGAGAAGAATCAGGTTAAAGTAAATGCCAATAAATCTGACAAGGATATTCAGATATTATGGAGTCAGTCTTTTATTTTTGTGTTGGAATCGAGTAACGTCATCACTGCAGTCAGAGTTGCACCAGCACACAAGACATAGGTGAGATCAGGAAGTGGCCTTGTGCTTTCTGATCTGACCTGCATATTCTGAGATTGGAAAGATGGCTTGGCAGATGGGGAGGTCAGCTGGAGGAGGGAATGGAATCATTAAGGTTGGAAACGTCTTTCTAGATAATCCTAACAAGTCTACCACTAAACTATTCCTTCAGTGCTGCATCTACATGACTTTTAAATATCTCTGGGGATTGTGACTCCACCACTTCCCTGGGCAGCCTGTTTCAATACTGGTCAACCCTTTCCCTTATTTTTTTTTTCCTCATATCCAA
Organism: Aegithalos caudatus; assembly: GCA_013389925.1. Taxonomy (NCBI): domain Eukaryota; kingdom Metazoa; phylum Chordata; class Aves; order Passeriformes; family Aegithalidae; genus Aegithalos; species Aegithalos caudatus. The sequence goes on along the minus strand of WEIU01014014.1, from coordinate 24,340 downwards.
TCTAAACCTCCCCTGGCACAACTTGAAGCCATTTCCTCTTGTTCTTACCATCTTCTACCTGGGGTGAGACACGCCCCCTTTGGTACCATCTCCTTTGTGGGGGTTGTAGAGTGTGATTAGGTACATACCCCTGCCTCTTTTTCTCCAGGTTGAACAATCAGAGCTCACTCAGCTACTCATCATAAGAGTTGTGCTCCAGACCCTTCCCCAGCTCCATTGCCTTTCTCTGGACATGCTCCAGCACATAAATTATTTTTCTTGAATTGAGGGACCTAAAACTGAACTCAAGGTGTGGTCTCACCACTTCCCAGTACAGGGGGACAGTCACTGCCCTGCTCCTGCTGCCCACACCATGGCTGAGCCAGGCCAGGATGCCATCGGCCTTCTTGGACACCTGGGCACAGCTGGATCATGTTCTGCTGCTGTTGATCAGCATCCCCAGGTTCTTTTGTGCCAGGCAGCTTCTCTTCCAGTAGTGCTGCCTGGGGTTGTTATGACCCCAGTGCAGGATCTAGCACTTGACCTTGTTGAACCTCATACAACTGCCCATGGTCCATCAATCCGGCCTGTCCGGATCCCTCTGCAGGGCCTTATTGCCCTCCAGCTGATGAATATTCTCACCCAATTTGGTGTCATCTGCAAACTGGCCTAGGGTGTGATCAATCCCCTCATTGAGATCACTGATAAAGATGTTAAATAGAAGTGATGTAATAATAAACTGTGGCTGCAGTAGCTTTTGCAAACCATTGAAAATGTCTCTGAATCTATTCATGGTCTTTCTCCTTCTGGATGGTGATGACAAGCGGCAGGGAAGCCTGCGCTGTTAATCTGTAAACTGTCATAGTTGAAGAGGAAACTCACTTAGATGTTCCCAATATAACATCACCAGTGTTATGCCAGTTAGGAGGGACTGGGTGAGGAAAACCTTGAAACCTTTTATATAGATTTGGTCTCTTTTGCATCAACTGTCAGCAGGTAGGTAAATGTGAAACTATTTTTAAAGCTACTTTTTTCTTCTGAAATAGTTTGGCATGGGTTCTGAAGCTTAGTTGTTGAGTAAAGGAACTTCCCAGCAACTGCCTTTGATTACTTCTAAATGTAGATTACAGCTGTTCTTTTGGGAAAGGCACATAGCTCAGCATGTGAGAAACTGACACCTTTTTCTCTCTCCTTTTCAGAGTATCTCCTCTACAGAAGTCTGAAATAGTAGACATGGTCAAGAAACACGTCAATGCCATAACACTTGCCATTGGGGATGGTGCCAATGACGTAGGAATGATCCAGACAGCTCACGTTGGAGTGGGGATCAGTGGCAACGAGGGCATGCAGGCAACCAATTGCTCGGATTATGCCATTGCACAGGTCAGATGCAAGAACGAGCATCTTGTGAGAAATGCACCGTGTAGCCATGTAGTGCTCAATTGGCTGCTTCTAGCCTTCAAGCTACAAGCATGTCTGATTGTTTCCTTTTCCAGGCAGCTGTCTAGAACATATTTTGGATATATTTTGGGTATTTGTTTTGATTTTGTATTCTTCAGAGCTAAGCTCCACCTCTCTCCAAAGTTTTAGTTTCCTCCTGACAACTGTACAATATCTTAGTTCTTCAGTAGTCAGGGGGAAGCAATTTCTGTGATGCTTGTGTTAATATGCTTTTAAGTAATTGATCTGTCTTGGTGCAAACTCTTCTCTTACTATGACTAGGTGTATGAGAACTTGGCTGTTTGGCAGTTCTTAATTTGAGGTGTCTCCTGTATCTTTATTTCCCCCTGCCCCCTGTGTTGCATCCAAAAATTGATCACAGTTCTAGAGAGCTGGCCAGCATTTTCATTTTACATATGTTATTTCATTATTGTTATTAATGATATCATTATTAATGTTATTATGAACATTATTTGGGTGAATGCTCCTAAACTCATTAATCAAATTCAGAACTGATTACTTCAGCTAAAAAGAGGAGTTAAAATCTTTTTTTGTTTGTCTGCTTTGCTGAAGAAACCACAATTTAGAATCAGGATTTTTAAAGAAAAATCAGAAAGGAAAAAGATGCTTCAGTTGCTGAATATCATCTGAATACTTTTCACACCTGAGATGCTCTCTGTGTCTGAGACCGATGCAGGACAAAACCAGATCAAGCTGACAGGAAGCAGAGACAATCCCTTGTCTCCTCAGTGACCAGAGTTTCAGCTGCTTCTGGCAGGGTGTGGTCAGATTTGTTCTACCAAGTGACGTGAAATATTACTACCATCTTTTGATAGCTTTTGAAGCAGGTGAGGATTTGAAAAGGCCAGGATAATGCTTCTGTATGCACAGGTAACTGTTTATTGTTTGCTGCTGAGAAGCAAAGTGGCAGTCATGTATTGCTGCGCTGTTCTGACCTCTGATGAAGAACACTCAGTTTCAGGTTTGAATAACAGACACCTTTCACAAAATCTGTCTTGAGAATTTTAGCCAGTTTTACCAAGTTTTTCTGTCATAAACAGTAGCATATTCCAAATATATACCAGTGTAGGAACTGCCACAGTCATCATCTCTGGTATCTGGTAATGAGTTTTATATTTTTAATTTCAGTGGATTATATATAGCTTCTGCTATGTAACTTAATGGAATGCTCTTTACTTGGACTTCCTCAGATGATTTATTACTTCTGCTTTAGTAACTATGCATAAGCAGCAAGAGTTTTATCTGTAGAAGGCCCTACATATGTAATTTCTTTTGTGTCACAAAAGTGTTAAATCTGGAGAAGTAATTGAACCTTCACGTGTTGCTTTTGTTTTAACAAAACCCACTGTATTTCAGTTTAGTGTTAGAACATGGAAGTTGCCCTTGGTTTAAATTCCAGTCAGTGAGTTACTTACAATAATGATGAATTTTTTTTTAGTTCAATATGAAATAAATGCTGGTGACACTGGCACAGAATTGCAGTGCTCAAAAATCAGTGAAACACTGTGGAAATATATTTTTTTGTGGTTGTGTAGAAGAACTTTGTACTGATTAAATTAGAAAACATACAAAAAAATCCCTCTAGTAGAGGAGGGCAGTACTGTGTGGTAGTATGTGCTTAAAAAAAAAGTAAATTAGTGTTCAAAAGAAAAACTTGATCTCCGTGGAGTGTATTTCTTTCAGCAAAGACATTTAACTCCCACTAAAACATTACTGTATGTGCATGCCTTGAAGGCAGAGTATGTTCTTATTGAGTAATTTAAGACGGCCACTGTAATGTAGCATCTCATGTTTAAATGCTATTTCAAATGCAGTGCTGCCAGAAGTAGGCACTTAGAGAAGAGAGAGTCTCTATATAGGTTCATTTGGGATTCCACGGAGAATCAAAGCATAAACCAAACAAAAATAAAAAGCCAACTTGTGTCTGACTCCACTTGAAATAGCTTCCACAGGTGCAAGGAGCCATCTGTTTGAATCATCTTTTTCCCTTGAAATGATACTGTACCAGTGACCTCCATTTAGAGAATTCCCAAATCAAATGACCTAACTAGTTAGAGAGACAGTAGTAGACTTTAATAACTTTTTTTTTTTTTTCTCAGTAAATAGCTTTATCTTAATCCAGAGAACATCTGGTGTCTAGGGACTGTTTCCTTTCCTAATTAAGGAAACTTCTTTCTTCAGCAAATGTTCTTGTTTCAGTTTTTTTCTTTGGAAAAATTGGCTTGTTTTGTGGATGCCTTTTCACTGTCTTAAAACCCCCCCAATATGCCATCACCTTGATCTTAGTCAAGGTAGATTCTAGAAGGTAATCTCTGTATTATGTAGGGTGGATTCAGAGACGATTGTAAAAACTCAGACTGTTTCACAGGTAGGCTGGCCAGGTAGTTGTAATGTTCCCTGCTGATTCCAAGTGCTGTAAATACAGGAGCATCCAAACAAGGACAGTGTCTTGGTAGAGTCCCTGTCTGTACTGCTCTGTGCCAGTAGCTGTGTATTTGCATAGTATCAGCATCAAAGCAAATTTAATTCTTTGCCATGTCATAATGGGACTCTTCACCAGCGTGAGCAGGCTCAGTGTGTTCTTTGGGCTCTGAGTATCTTCCTCTCATTTTCATGAGAGCACAGACAAGAGCAATTAATGGTAGGAATTTTTGTTGCTTGAGCTTTCAAGAAGGCCACATCCAAGATGGTCACTTGTTAGATTCAGCAGAGAGAGGTTCTCAGGTTGTGTCTGACTATTCACCACAAGAGCTTAGTGATGACTTGTAAGGGCATTGTGGCAAGTTTCCCATCACCTTGGTGGTGTTTTGTTAGTGGTTTTGATGAGGAAAGTTGTAGCTCTCCTGTATATTAACTTGAGGCATTAGGGGTCTAACAGGTCATCTACTCCCTTGGGGGTGTTCCCAGTTACAGCTCTAGCTCAAGTTAAGCAGAGAACAGAGCCTGGTTCACTTTTGTTTTTTCTCCTCTGCTGGCATATCCTAACAAATCTGAGTTGCTGATGCATGGGAGAGAGGCTGTCCTTACAGGATTTGTGGTTCACTGATTTCATTGCTGGAAAGCATGGGAGCAGAGCTGCCCCACAACAGTCCTAAATCATTACTGTAGCTTTCGGTTTCAAATAAGTTTTGGTTAAAATAAATGGTCTAGAATCTAAATTTAGGAAGTCAGGATTTTCCTGTCAAGTCACTTTGTAGAAGAGGAAGCAAAGCAAATAATTACCTGGGTGTCCAAGGTCCCTTCAGGTACACAGGTGCTAAACAGTAAATACAATCATCACTTTGAGCTGTGGGTAACTGGGCAAAAGAGGAATGCTGCAGGTCATAAAATGTTCACTAACAAAGCCAAGACTAGAAAAATATGCGTTTCCCAGTCTGGATTACAACACTGGCTCCATAAAAGTCCATTTTCAAAAGCTCTGAATTTGAGCTCCATTTAGCATTAATAGGTACACAATTATGCAAGGTTCCTTAACTTGACCTTTTTTTGCAAATGCTGCTTTATACACTGTTTTATGTAACACGTAGTCACATACATTTTGTGGGCAGAAAATGTTAATGTAAGTATCTATTCTCTATAAATGCATTTTTTGTGTACTTTATTTCAGCTCAAGACAGTTTTGATTATTAGGCTGGTCATTTTACACAGGGAAAGGAGATTCTGAACCTTGTAAGCCCTCCAACACTGATTTTGCCATCAGAATGACAATAACAATTGAAGACTTTTTGCCATTTAAACCTTCAGAAGTTTTGCTACAAAAGACTGTAGCTTTAAGTATTTTGAGTTGTTTTTTGCATATATCTTGTATTAAGTTGTTTAAATGTTGCACTTGAACAGCTTTCAGAGCTGATTTGAAGGGGTTTTTTTTTTGATTGAGAGCAGGTGTTTACTTTCAGTTTTCTTCAAATATGTAAATACTTCTTTTCTGTCTTTTAGTTTTCCTACTTGGAGAAGCTATTGTTGGTCCATGGTGCTTGGAGTTACAATCGAGTTACCAAATGCATACTGTACTGCTTCTACAAAAATGTGGTTTTGTATATTATTGAGGTAAGAGTGACTAAATGTATGGGTCTTACAGGTGCTTATTCCTTAAATCATCTCTTGTAACAAAAGCTCACCCAAATAGACTGAGCAAGAAGGACTGCCATTTTTTTTCCATGTTTAACAATTTAAAATTGTTTCCCTCCTCAAATCAGTTAACTCGAATCTTTTAATGTTTGTAAAGGAAGACCAAAGGTTTTCATTACTGTGAAGCATTGGATATGAGATGTAAGAGACAGAGTTAATTCCTTAACACTCTTATTGAAAGCATCTTTGTATTCATGGAAGCATTTCAATTAGTGTTTTTATTTATAAAAACTTGAATTTGGGAGCTAAACTTAAATCAAAATTTAATAGCATTTAATAGGCAAATGATAAACTATGAAAAACTACAGCTGTTGTTTCCAAGTTACAGAGATCATAGATTATCTGGAGCTGAAATTAGTTTGCTTTGTTTTTTGTAAAGAGATAACAATTTTGTAAATGACTTTCATTTACAAAATGAATCAGGTTATTTCATTTAATAATTTAATGATTAAATGAAATAACCTGATTAAAACGTAACTGTATTTTGAAAATGGTTTTCTGGAAGATGTCAAGTACTGAAATTGGGTTTTAAACAGGGCTGAATACTGTTACTGCCATTCCACTTCAGTGTGCTTAAGACAGGAGTGTAGTTCTCATGCTGCAGAATATAGTCTTGAATTTAGGATGTATCAGGAAGGGATTTTTATAATGTGCTGTTGTCTAGTTAGAAATACTCAAGGAACTTGAAATCAGTGGTTTGATCAGTTGAGTATCAAGTGATCACTTAGTACAGAAATTTCTACACTGTTGATCAGTTTTATTAATATATGTGCATATATATTAAATTTCCTTTATCTTTGTACCGTTGAGCATCCATGACTGAAGTTAACAGGAAATTGCAGCATTTATAATTAGGCAGGTGGTTATATCAATTAGAGGAGATAGTGTGTGAGAAATATTTTGCTATTTAGTAAGTCATATAATGATAAGAGTGGTCAGTATTCCTGACTTCATCAGGGTTTGATCATCTTCAGTGTATGCAGTTAGAGAACAAATATTGTCCACTAAGTTTTTCCACTTTACCTGTATGCTGTTTCTGAATTATCTGGTATCTGTTAGAATTTCAACACACATTAGTCTACTGCAAGAGCGTTATCCTGCACATCATATTTTTAGTAAAGGTTTTTACACGCTGTTGGAGAGGATAACAGTATTTGTTATTGTGCAAGGAAAATAAAAATAGCTTTTAAATGAAGTATTCTAGTGTATTTCTTACTGAGCATGGCTGGCCTTTCCTGGGGTTTTGCCTGAACCTTTCAGAAAATGCTTAATATCTTCATGATTTCCTGCTAGGATTTTTTTTTCTATTTGAAAATTAGTTTTGGAAGTCTTGCTTCTAACTTACTATAGTACAATGTGTCTTTGTTTCTTTCACTATAGTCTGACAAGTAGATTGAGTTCTGCATCAAATGTTGGATGACAAAACTGTGCCTTCCCATATAAGCAGCTGTGGCAAGGGGTTGAATACAACTGGGACCTCCATCCTGAGGTAGCTCAATTATTTTACCCTAGGGTGGAATTTTATTAGCCAGATATCTCTATATGATACATGAAATCTAAGTCTGCTCTGACAATATGAGGTCAGAGGTTCTCTCCACTGTCTAAGGCTGTGTTCGGTTCTTTCTGCACACTGTCCTGAGTCAAGTGAGCTTTTGTGTCTCCTCATGTCCATGACTGAGGACGAGTCAGTTCCATCCAACACCTGAGCACTGAAAAATGTGTTACAAGATGCAGCCCTGCACCTCAGTTACCTCTCTGTGCTTGTGCTGCATAGAAGTTGGGAGCAAGTTTAAGGCTTTAAGGGACATGAAGCGACAGAAATAATCCTGTTGTCCTGCAGCAACGGGAAGAGCTCAATTTGGTTTTTCCTGGTGAGTTTCCTTTACTAGCAGCCTTAAGGATCTTGCCCTCCAGAACTGTGTAAAACTAGCCAAATTGCCTGGAAACCCAAGAGACACCAGTTTTGGTATCCTAGGGATAAATGGTACAGAGAAGAGATCTTTAATTCCCTCCTTAGCTTTACACAAAGGAAGAGAGGTTGTTTTGTGTATGTGCTGTGAGGCTTGGCAGTGCTGATCAGTTCATCATATGCTCATGAAAGAGATGCTCCATGAGAGAATAAATTCTCCAACTTGAGAGAATGGTAGTTAAATACCTGGCACTTCTGCACTGTCACTTGTGTATATAGTGTGTTCCTGATTGTTTCCCAGTGCTCTAGACAGGTTTCTGCTTGGATATGTGGTGAATGGGGAATATCCTTTTAGCATCATAATGAAACAGGGATTTGTACTTGAGTACTTCTTAAGTATCTTCAGAAGAATTGTACTAAGTAAATATTTATACAGTTGAATGCAAAAGCACATCATGAATATGACTGCCAGTTATACCTTTATTACTGTATCTGTTTTGTTTCAGTGGAGTTTTAACACCTGAGGAATAGATATAGTAAGCCTTATATAAATGGCTTTTGCAGCAGAGGCACTGAGGCTATCATAACTTTTATTCCCTGATACTTTGCAAATACCAGAGAGAGAGAGAGCTGGTGGTCCAGCTTGGCAACAGAATATCTGGACAGAACTTGCAGAGGCATACAAGCTAAGGCATTAAGATTTAACTTAATAACAATGGTAAATTCATAAGAATAGCATATTGCCATCTCTTTTCCCAGCACCCCAATGTTGGTAGACTAAAACCCCTCATACAGTAGAAGTTCGTCTTGATAACAGTTATGTTCACTTAAACTTGGAGAATCCAAAGTGCTGCAGCTCTGAAACATTAAATTTACCAACTTTTTTTTCATGTTCTGGGTTAAAATATAGAAATTGGGGTTTTGTGAAAAGTGTACTCAGGTAATTGTTGTCTTGGGCTTTGATGAAATATCATCCTAGGAGGTGTTGTGGGGTTTAGGCTGGTGCTTACCTTTCTGCAATGGCTGATTCTTTGTGGAGAGATGAGGGCCCAGGAACTATTTTCAGCTTCTTTGATGACTAAAATATGTGCCTACATTGAAATAGTTCATGCAGCTAGAGAGGTGGTATAGCAGACAGGCCTTGTGGTCTAGTGATTGCAGGTGAAATGGAGGTGAGAGTGTATTTTCCCTTTCTTTCAAAAAGGCCCTCCTGGTATTTTTCAAGAGGTGAATTTTAAGTCATCAAAGGAATAATAAAGGTTAGTGAAATCTGAGAAGATTTTGTCTTGGCTTAATGGCTGTAAACTCTGTTCTTCTCCTTTCTCTAGCCTAGTCTCTCCTTTACCATTTCCTCATGACTGTCCTCCTGTCATTCTCTTGATTTCTCCCTTTGATTTTTGAAAATACAGAGCTAAGTGGACTATAAATAAAAAGCACAAAGATAAGCAAATCCTGGAAATTCAAGTATTTTTGGTGTTATTCTTAGCTTGATTCCTGAACCCTTGTGTATCACTGTTTCCAAGGTGCTTCAGGGTAAAAGGTTGAGGATCCTTTACTTATGGACTCACCTGTCAAAAGGAGTGAAGAATCTTACCTTTCCATCCACAGAGCTGGTTGATAGATTAATTGCTACTTCTTCCCCACTCTTGACTATCCATGCTGTGACCGTCCTAAGAGTCACAGGGGAATCTACAAGGAAAGCTACCAAGATGGCTGCAGGGATGCAATGCAAATATAAAGCCCTCTCTTTGGTGTCCATTCCTGCATTTCCCATGTCTGCATGCACTAGCAGTGTCCACTAAATCTGTTTCTAAGGAAAGCCAACCATTCAGCATCATCCTGAGGCAGAAGATCAGTGGTTTCACCTTTTAAAGATTTGACAGAAAAATGCCTGGGCATACTCACAAAAATACGATTTCATTCAATTACTTATGTAGCTGGCTTCAAACTGAGTAGTAAAACAAAAGATCTGTTTCACATCTGTTGAGCAGATACGTTTAACTGGAGATGATATAAAGTTGTTCTGTTGCCATCAGAGCTTTGAAATATAGCTGATTTCAAGTGTAAAAGAATACAGGAATGTTGCTTTCATGTCATGCTCGGAGAAGTAGAAACACAACAAGATCAAAGGTAGTATCAGAAATACCAGATAAGAGACCTTTGGGAATGGTTCTGTGGAAACAGTAGCATGGAAGATAGCTTTCAGGCCAACTCAGTGTGCAGGAAAAAATGTGCCCAGTTCTTCACTGGAGCGTGTTGGTTTTGCGAAGCATACTTAATTTGAAGCACTTTTGTATTACACGCACACACACACACACACACGCATATATATATATATGCACACACATATATATAGTATTATTTATATTACATATATTCAGTATATTACTGAAGGAGTCAGCAGTGGGAGTAGATGGTCCCGTGTCAAGGTCTGGCAGTGGAGGGCCATGACAGAGAAATAAATGGCAAGTGGGAAGGGGAGAGTATAATGTACAGACCTTGGTTCCTGCATAATTTTAATTTCTACTTTAAAAATCCAGAGATATATTTTAAAGTCTGGATTGGAATGTAGATGCTGAAAGGAAAGTCTAATATGTGAGCACTGTTAAACAAACAAGATAAACATACTAAACAACAAAACAGCAAGATCATAATTTTTCTTCTAGAGCTGAATTTCCAAGTTTCAAAAGCTCTGAGTAAATACAATACCTAGATAAACGTGCTTTTAAGTAAGAGGTGATTTTCTGTGTCAGCAAGGTCTGGCAATGAGATGTTGCTGCAAGAAATCTTGCATTTTTTCCCATCAAACAAAACAGGTGTTTTAAAAATATGGAAAGCAGGCATGGGAATTTCAACTCTCTTCTCCAAGTGATAGGCAGAAATGAATGTATCTGTTATGGTACTAACTAAAAAATATACAGCTCTAATGCTTGTGTGTGCTTATCCCTGATTTATATGATCTGACTTTAACCTACATCTCTGTGCTTTCTGTTTCCAATTGACTTTGCCACTCTTAGGTTACTTCCAGGCAATAGAAAACCTTAAGCATGGGGATTTTTGCAGTAAATTGAGAACTGAAGTATTACTACTGTTGTCATATAAAGCAGCTTTCTTAAAAAATAAAAGCAGTCTTTTCCCCAGTCTTAAATTCAGAATAAGAACATCTGCTTGCAAAACTTTCTAACAAGGATAACAAGAATAAAGGTAGCTAGCTGTCTTGTCGTCTTATTCAAATTATTCAGTTGCCCGTTCAAATACTTCAAATGCCAGTAGGCATTTAATAATAGCTACTTCTGTGCATGTACTCAGTTGGTGTGGTAAGCTTAGCACAATGCTCTTCTCATGGTGAGGCGAAGGAGGAACGTGTGTGTGACTTCCATTTTATATCATTTGAGAATCTAGATTTGGATTCTCACAAATGCATGTCCTGAATAAGTAACTTATTCTCTGTAGACAGGTGCTTTCAGGTAGACAAAAGGTGGGATTCAGTGTCCTGAAGATTGGTATGAGGTTTAAATTAGGTACCTGAGAGTATGTAGTGTCCATGTAGATAACCTTTGTGGAGGCTCTGGGCTCATGGAGAGCAGTATGGGACTGGCAGGTATGTCACAGGACCTGGAACAACACCTGTCTAAAGCAGCAGTACTGGGAGGTCTGTCTTAAGGTAACTGAATCCTGTCCAGAAAGGGAATTTTTTTTTTTCTCTGTTCTTATTTGGTTTTGAAGCGCGTAAAAGAAAAGAGTTCCAAACCTCTCAGCTGGGGTAATATTAATCAGTCCAAAAAGTGCAGAATATTTATGATGGGTATAGTACAGAACTTGGAAGATGTGGAAAACACAGGAATGAACACAGTGTGAGGAACAAAGCTTGTGAAACGCAGCATGGTATTTCGATAATATGTGGAAAAACGGGTCTTACATATGTGCTTATTTTTCTCTTGCACTGTTCATCAGCCTTGTACACAGATTTAACATGCAGAAGACCTAGGGCAGCACAGGACACAACCCCTTCCTGCCCACCAAAAAAGCTGATTGCAGGCTCCAATTCAAGAAAACATTCTTTAGTAGCAATAGTTACAGGAAACAGATTCTACAAGGAGCCTGCCCAAGTTCTTGGAATATTGTGAAATATATTTTCCAACCTAATCCAAAATTGTCCAGATAGTGCTTTGCTTTTTGTTCCTAAAAATATATCTGAATTCTTTACAGTTCCTGGTTTATATGCTGCTACTGACAATTTGTTCTCTATTTCAATCCCCCTCTTGTCTGAAGAAATTCAGCATTGTGTATAGGCTGATCTCATCAACTTTAATCCATGACTGACTTCTTGTTTTTTAGCTTCCTAATTGAGCATGTTAATCCCAAGAGTTTCCAAGGAATCAGTCATGAAGATAAATCTGTGCTAATTTTCCTTTCTTTTTGTAGTGCTATACACTGCATAGTGAATCATGGGAGAGCAGTCCATCTTCCCAGAAGACCAAATTGGCACAGCTGTGTAACGGCTGGGTTTGATTTTTTTCCAGTCATGATAGAAACTATCAGCAGTGCTCTGAATTTATGAGCACTGCCTTGATTATACCCTGAAACCAACACAACCTGTAATTTTTTAACATTCCAGATATTGTAAATGATAAATCAGGTTCCTTTGCATGGCCTCAAAATCTCTAGATGAAACACCCATCAGGTTCAGTACACACTGCAGTAGATCAAGAAGAGATCTACTCTATTTTATTGGATACAGAGTATGTTGAGTGCCTGGATCAATTTCTTGTATACATTTACATAAAAGGAATATGAATGGCACAGTGACTTTTTTCCCCATTGGTAAAATGTATGCTTTATTTGGTGTGAAAAATCTTAAACCCATCATTTGGTGGGCTTATATCAAAGCAACGATAATGTTGTTCTCTAAATTTGAGGACATTTCAGTGTGAAGCATTTATTCATCTCCAGAACAGAATGTTCTTCAAAGCTGGAATCCTCTCATCAGTAAATGATTTTTCACATTAACTATGTCACTAATAAAAATACAAGTTCATGTTTGGAAGAGAGATAGCCTAATGTGAAGAAGCTTTTACTAGGGAAGATAAATCTATACTATGAAAGTTAGGAAAATCCAAGCCTAGGTTTTTTCATCACAAAACCAGTTTTGAAATTCAAGAGTTCATTGTTGATAATTTTAGCCCAATTTCAACCCAGCTTTCTTTCCAAAAGCTAAAAGTTTTTACATAAAATGTAACTCCTCATATGGCCTTGAGCATTGACTTGAAAAACATTGACTGCTCTGACTCAGTATTGGATAGCCTGTTGTTTTAATAAAAAATACTTTAATCTAGGCTAATTCAGTGCACATGACATTACTTGTTGGTACAGAGAAGGCTGAATTTCAAATTTGTGTTGGTGTTGAAAGTTTAAATAAACCTTATAATGGAATTACTTTTGCTTAGCACTTGAATGCTGAGTTTAGCAATGCTGCTCTGCACTGAAGGGGTGATTTTGAGAGAGTTTTTTAAAATCCAACACTACAGATACAACAATGCATATATTGTAATATATATATTCACAAATATATCCTTTGGGCCTGTGCTGATTTTCTTTCTGGCCTATACCTCCATAAATGGATTTCCTTTAGTAGGGATGTGCCTCATCTGCATGGGAATGACTGAGAGCAAAGTAAAATCCTATGCATATTGCATATGTGGAGCAGGGTTTTTTTGTCTGTTTTGCTAGATAAGCCATGGGGCTGTCATGGTGAAGATGTGTGGTTTCTCCATTTCTACCTGTGCCTCACTGCTCAAAATAGCAATCTTCAAAATGCATTTCTATAGCAGTTTACTTGCCTTTCATAGAATCATAGAATAAGCTGAGTTGGAAGGAACCCACAAGGACCATCGAAGTCCAGCTCCTGGCCCTGCACAGGATATACCCAAGAGTGACACCACGTGTCTGGGAGCATTGCCCAAACATTTCTTGAGCTCTGTCAGGCTTGGTGCTGTGACCACTTTCCTGGAGAGCCTGTTACACTGCCCAGCCAGCCTCTGGGTGAAGAACCTTTTCTTGGTATCCAACCTATGTCAGGGGATCCCTGACAGAACTTCATGTCATTTCCATGGGTCCTGTTGCTGGTCACCAGAGAAATCAGTGTTTTTGAGAATGGTGATGCATAATGCTTGGAAAGGAGCATGAGGATGTCTTTCCCTGGTGCCTGTCAGTGACTACTGACTATTTGGAGCAGCAAGTCTAATTCTCCTGTTTAGCTTTGAGGCACTGGCATTAAAATGGCCATGTAAGTGTGTGTGTTCTGTTACTTAAATACAGTTTGGGAGACTTCAGTCTTCCAGGGGAGGGAAAAGCAGAATTACTTCTACTCAATTAGCTGTATCTGCTGCAATTGAACTCAGATGTCCTCGTGTTTAAAGACACTGCTTAGGCTAGGTGTGAAAAGGAGGTTGCTGCGGTTCTTTTTGCACAGCTCTTGGTAACTTGGTAACACACTTCTCAGAGTGACAGAGGGTTTGGAAATGCTGCAAACAAGAAATAAGGCTGATTCACAAGTCATGCTTTTGTGCAATTTCACAGTGTGGAATTCAGCTTGTAGCCCACTTTTGGAAATGTGTGGTGGCTTGCCTGTGAGCAGTCCCACTGAAGTGACTGAATAGTAATTGCATTTTCTACTTTCTGGGTGGTTTTTTGGAAATAAAATTAATTTATTTGTTCCAAGCCACATGCTAGGATATTGTTGTGTGTGCATAAGAAGTGCTGGTCTGTGTGAGCTGCATTTCCCTTGCCTGAACTGAAGTCTGCCTGGCTGCCAGCTACTTGCCAGCAATAAGGTCAGTATTGGTATTTTTTGAGTGTAACAGACTTGATTATGACATTGAAACATTCTGTTTAGTCTTCAGTTTTATCATCTTGAAGCATTTTACTCACACTTTGCCTCCTCGTTCTTGGTAAGTTAAGCAGAAAAGCTAATTTTACCTGAGCTCCAACAGCAGTCTCATTTGCAACTGTTCCTTTCTAATTGTTGATAAGCCATTTTTCTGGCATCTTTAGAGGCACTGCTGGACTCTGTTTCTAAAGCTCAGATTTTCTAGGGAGTCCCTTTAGTACAGATGCATGCAATCAATGAATTAATAACTCCTGATGTCTTAATACCACTTCATAGACAACTCCAAAATCCTTCTGAATGCTAGCTCAGGAATGTAAGGTCACCAAATTTTTGGAATATAGAATTTCTTTTCAGTAAATGTATCATGAACTGAGCTGGTCCTGATTATTTTGAGGTTTCTTGGGTTTATGTGCTCATGACCCAAAGAAGCTAGGGCAGAGAATAAATTTAACTGAATGCAGCTTCCATTTTTAAATGCTGCTAGAAAATAATTTTGCCATTTTACTTGGATGAGCACTAATGATAAAAATACCTCTATCCAGTTTCACTAATTAACCACTAGAGATTGTTTTATCTTGGGATGCATAAAAGGCATCTGTAACCTAGTTAAACCCATCTGAAGGATTTAAAATAAAACGTATCTTAGTTTGTCAAAGAAGAAATCCAGAGTACAGCTTTGGAGTGTTTGTTTGCTCAAGTTCACGGTCTTGAACCAAATTTTTACTACAGCAGGGTCAGAGGTAACAACTATGTTATGTCTTCCATGATCAGTATGCAGAGTAAATCTGGATCAGCATAGGTGGTGCTTTCAAATGTGCTTTTACAGCCTCTTCTACTGTAAAACCAGTTCAGTGGTTTGACCCAAGGGATATCTGCCCTGTCAGGAGATTGAGCTCTCTAGCTAGAGACATTAAAAAAGGTGCTGTCATTCAGTGTCCTTGGGAGTCTCCCTTTCAATGTGGGATTGCTGTATTACTTAACTGAGTAGGCATTAGGAGGCATTGGCCTGTGTGAAAGCTTTGAATACCCTGTCCAAAACAGGTTATCTTTTCCCTCTGTACTGAGAGGTTAACTCCTTGCAGACAGCTATGACTGTTGATATGCTTCTGGTTATTTCTGTGTTCCTGGAGAGTATGCAATTGCTTTTTGCAACTCCTTTAATCTCCTCTATCTCTTTTCAACAAAATCATTTAGAACATGTTAAAATGCACTAGAAATAGCAAATTACACTATTTACTGTTAGTATTACTTTTGAGTTATCCACTTTTCTTTATCAAGATGTCAAAAGTTAGTCTGTTGTAGCTCCTGCCCCTGATATCCCATTAACAATTCATAGTATTGTCTTGTTACTTCTCCTCTTCCTCACTATTTTGAACCTGATTCCTTACATGAGTCATTGCAATTTGAGTGTAACTGCTGTGAAATAAAGGCATCCTGGACCAATGGGTTTGTTTGGTTTTTTTGAATCAGGATTCACAGCCCAGTGTAATGAGGTCTGTGGCAAAGAAGGGAGAGGAGATTCAGGACTAATACTTGAAGACTGAGACAACCATCTTCTTAACACATTTGTGGGTATCCTTAAATATGAAATATAAATGTCAATATTCATGGGTTTATGCTAAAACCCCAAAACTATACCCCAAAAGGTAGAGGGGCCCATTCTGTGGAAAAACTAGAGCTAAGTGTTCTTGATGCATGGGTGTATGTTACAATCTGTTTCTGTTTCATGTCCAAATACATGAGGAACCACTGGTGGCTTCCTGCTTTCAGAAGAGTGAAGAAGGTCAAAGCTTGGTCTGACAGCTTTTAAATGTGACAAAATTATTTTGCTTTCTTTCTTCTTGCTGGATTTCTTTCCTTAATTGCTTTTGCATGAATGCATTTGGAAAGGGAGGAGATGGAATATATTAGCTTTAGCTGAATCTAGCTTCTGCAGGGATTTAGAAAAAGTATGTATTATGAACAGCATAGAGTGTTAGAAAAGACATCCAATACTGTGTTTTCTCATCCGACCCAAATAATGCTATCTTTGTTAGTAAATGGCAATGCAGATTGATTTTATTAATGGTAACTGACTAAAATACATGGACAGCTTAATAGCAGAGTGAGCTTAAAACCACAGTAGTCAGTAACACCTGAACCTCCCAGCATTGTTTGTGATGATGGTTCCTGTCAAATTCAATTTGGGTAGAAAAGTGAGTCTCCCTTTTCCTTCTGCTAACAGTGTCTTGACCTTTCTCCCTTTTTGTTGCCAAGGAGTGACAGGTGTCTGGAGCAGCAAAGCAATGTGACACTCAGCCTGTGCTTTGTGTCAGCTCGTATTCATTAGCCTTAGAAATGACATGTGGATTTGTACTACTCGCAAATGTGTTTATGCCCATTAATATGTCCTTAATAATGGACAATATAGGGATAGGCTGTTGAGTTGCTGTGCTTTCCCCTGTTTTTTGGTTTGGTTTTTTTTGGTTTTTTTCGTTTGGTTGGTTGTTGAATATATAGGAAAATCTAGGAAATGTCAATTTGTGACTTCTATAGTGGCGTTATTAGTCCTTGTTTTTCTGCTGCAGTCTGTGTTGGTGGACCCACGCCGGTTGTGCAAAAATAACTGCAGTTGCTTTCTCCACTTTGTGCAGTGCTCACCTCCAAGGTGCCACTTCCCTCAGAAAGTCCCAGTTCCTTCTGCTGTGTCATACATGTTGCTGTACCTGTCACTGGGCTTTCACCATCACTTGAATCCACAACTGGGCTGTGCTTTAATCTGACATGAACGTGCACTGCCATTAAAAAGGGCAGACTGGTCTTCATTTCTCCCCAGGGGTGTGTTCTTTCCTCTCTTCCTTGCCAAGGCAATAGTGTTTGCACAGCTGCAGGATGGGCTCTTTAAGGTTAGAATTCAGCCAGATGACCTTCCTGATGTACACAGGAACTCTTGGACAAGAGAAAGAACCAGCTCTCTGACAGAGGTATAGACTTTTGTCAGACTTTACATGTTATTTTAGTAAGCTAAGATGGGAGCCTTTGCTTATGTATATTTGCAGAAAAGACAAAAAATTTGGAGAGGTGGAGCAAATGAAGGGGATGAATTGGTTTTCATGATATCCCCAGTAATCTCCATGGCATAATGGCTTGGGAACTTAAAACGAACCAATTTTTCCCTTTTGGGCTGTCAGGGTATCTTTTACTCAAAGACATTCCAAACATAGACCTGGGGAAGAAGAGGGGGAAGGAAGTTGAAAAGTGGTACTTGATCCCAAAGACATATCTGAACAAAAAAACCTTTCCCTATGTCTGTCACGTTGTTGATATGCATAAAGAAGCTGTGATCTCTCAAAAAATGAGAATACATCAGAGGCTGTCATTTTAGCAAAATGTATGCACGATTACTGGGTTTTATGATGTGTGATTTGTGGGGTGTATGTATGTGGAGATCTTTAAGAATGTGTGTTAGGCCATCTGGGCAACAAGAAGGAGCTGGTTTGTGCTAACATACAAGTTAGTTCTGCAATGGAGGAGTGATAAAATGATAGCAGAGAAAGCTCTGGCAGACTTTATTTCTCTGGAAGCAGTTACTACTACTTTTTAAGCAGCCCCTGATTTATGCTGAGTTGAAATAAGAAGGTAGGAGCAGTAAATCTAGGGGAAGAAGCAGGAGTGTTACCTGAAAACAGGATAGTGCTTCAAGGGATGCCAGACGTGAGAGTTGCCATTATCTTCAAACTGACTGGTACTGCTGAGAAAGCATTGTAAGGAAGGCACGAGAATGGAAGTGGAACATTTTACAATACGGATTAGAATTGGAAATGTAAAAAAGTTACAAGTAAGCCTGGCAAACCTTCCAGTCTTGGACTTGGTGAAGGAAGGGGAGTGTGTGTTGGTGGTCTGTGAAGGGTCTCTGTGGGGTTTGTAAGGACCAGTTTGGTTTGGGGGGAGGGGAGGTAGCATTTGGACAGGCACAAAGCTCTCCCTTTTAACTTACCTTCTTTCCTGAGGAGAACAACTGTTGTCTCTTCAGCAATAAATGGCCATTGTTTGCCTTTTAAAAAGGATGACACACAGAATAAAGCAACTTTCAGCATGCTGATTTTGGCACCCAGATACACTGCTGGTACCCACATTGTTTCTAATGACTGAGTCTTATTCCTGGTCACTATTAGGATAACCATGCTCACTGAAAACTACTCATGAGCATGAAAGTCTGTCTGCCCAAAAGCTTGATTTTAATTTTTTTTATTTTTTGGTATGAACAAAGGTTCCTTCTAAGCAGGTTGCCAGATCAGTAAATGATGATCTCCTGAGAGTTCTCTTCTAGAGGAACTCAGCACAACTCTGCTGGTCACTGCCTGTCACTCTTCATTTAGCTGACTGCATCATAATCTCAGTGTTGGTGACTGATTGGTTTCTTGGGTGGGTGTTTTGGTTGTGTTGACTGATTCTGTCTTCCTTCTTGTTTTACTGCTGTGTCAGTGGGGAATCATGTAATGAGAAATTTCACGTGCTCCCTTTACCCACATTGGTGTCCACTTGAGATTGATTACTAAATCTCTTACTGCTTTCTTACGAAAATGCAATTCTGCACTTTTTTGTTGCTGCTCCAAAGCAGCAATAAATGATACAAGTGCTGGGTACAATAAACTCCACTTGGGGTTGTGAGCCCATGGTTAAGTTTCTCATTTGTAAGGAAAGTTGCTGCTGCATACATTTTTATAACATAAAGTCTAGCAGTACTCCTACATCTGCTGTCACCTTAAAAAATCATGAAGATAAATAAGACTTTAATTATCATATTTCTCCATTTGGAGGTATAGCTGGAAGCCACTCTGGTGGGCAGCAAATGTCTGCTCTCTTCTGTTTGAACAGAGGCACTTACTATTTAATTCTAATTAAATGGCTACAAACAGATCTTCACCTGCCAGGCTTCACTTATTTCTCCCTCCCCCACTGGCATCACTCACATAAACTCCTGTAGTGAATATGTATCTCATTTCAAAAAGCAGTTTTGACAGATGGCTGCCTGCTTAACAGTATATGAAGAATATATGATTTTTTTTAAATGACCATTGTACTGCATTTAAACAGCTCCTGCTTCCATTGCAAGTATGTAGTTGTACTGGCCTTGTCTTGTGGAGTTTGGTACTGAGAGCAATCTTGTGAGATAACACATAAAATAAAATTTAAAAAGTCTTATCTCTTGTCAACACTTGCAGAGCTCGTGTAAATTTTGCAGGTTGTACAGTTTCCCCACTGAGTGCCTGGCTCATGTAGCAGTGTCCCCAAAATCATGAAGGTACCTGGTTTTGCCAGACTGTTCTAGGAAGTCTTGAAGAATAATTTGGGGTAATACCAACATTGTTCAGGTGCTCACTGTTATATCCTCTGAGACTGATTGCACTACATCGAAGAATTAGAGGTTTAAGGCATTGTCTTAGAAATGTACATGTTGTTCTGTCACACTTGTAGGTTTTTTCCTTCTAAACCATAAAAGGCTTCCTTCTGAATTGAATGTTTGTGTGTGCACCACCTGAAGGTGTCTTGCTTTATCAGCCATAAAAATGTTTAATGTCTGCTGTAAAGCGCAAAGGTACCTTTATAAAAGTTGTCAGTCACAGCTGTTTCACCGTGTTGGGGAAGAGGAGCAGGGAAAAAAACCAAAACAAACAAGTACTAGTAGTAGTAGTACCAAAACTTAAACAGACTTACAGGTCTCTCTTTAGTGCTTCAAACAGCTGGAAGTCCAGCACAGTTCCATCTGAGAATTAATAGCTTAGCATATTTTATCAATGATTAGTGAATTTCAGCTATTTCCTGAAAAGCATTTTTAACTGAATTCCTTGGATGCACGTCTCTTTGCATCCTTGATGTATTTCTCAAAGAGGAGCTATTTCTATGTTTGCATTACTCTTGGTTAAATCTCCTCCCAAACAATTTTGAAATCCCCACTGTATGTACAACAGGAGACTATAGTTGCAGTGTGTTAGACTTGATAATTCCCAGTATTCCTCATCTTTAAAAGAAATCAGTTGCTAATTAAAATTTAAAAGGAATAGAGTAAAACAAGCGTATTGTAATTAATATTTTCAGTATTTCAATTTGTGGTGGTTATTTCCCAAAATCTGAAACAAGAATTATTTACTGAATTTTATGATATGAATAAAGTCTTCTAAATTATTTCTGTAGCCTTAGGAAAGTTAGTCTGATGCAGCCAAATGATTGCCTCTGTGGTATAAAATGTTCCTACCTGGTGTTGCTGAAAAGAAAGTTAAAAAATTCAGCCATCTCACTGTTTCCTTTTTTCCTAGAATGACAACTTTTTGCAGGAACAAGTCATTTGTGGTCACTTCTCTGTTGTACTGACACTGGCTTTAAATAGTAATATAAAGTTTAAGGTAAACTACTGACATAAAGGTCAAGAAGAGCTTGAAGATACTGCATTTTGGGTTTTTTTTCCCTAGGAAATATGCATGTGTTTGAGATGATACTGATTTAATGTTGGAAGACAGAAGGCCATCTTGTTGGTAGACACCAGAAAACTGACCTTCAGTGCCATTTGTTTCCTGTAGTCACTTAAATTAGGAGGGAAATACCATACTTCTGTTTGGGGAAGAATTGGGGCAGTTTCATACTTTTTTCTGTGCACTGGTGATATGTTATCTCTCAAGGCTGTTTGCTTGTCTTTCTAACCTGTTTTTGGACATGTGCTTAAACTGTAAATGAAGAACACAAAAGCCTAATGCTCCTGAATATACAAAGATCTTATTCCATAGTGTTCCAGTGCACTAAGTAATTTAGTCAATAATATCCAAACACACAACTAGGGAATTCCTGAAGGATGACAGATTGTCCTTAGGGTGACACAAGATGTACTGTGTGTGCATTTTTAGTCAGAATGAGTCCCTCTAGAGCCCGAGGAGTGGGGTGTCTTAGGAAATGCAGAAAACGTGAAGAAGATGCCATTCCAGCTAAACCCTACGAGAAGGTAATGAGCCCTACAGGTTCATTGTCATGCCTGTGATAGTCTCTATCATGTTACCACTGGTCAGGATTAGGAGGATCTCTAAACTTCTGGAG
>WEIU01014013.1:117082-140415 GCA_013389925.1 Aegithalos caudatus | reverse complement strand
TATATATTTCCAATCCATCAGGCTGCTTCTTAGGTACCATTATTGTGTACAGCTGTCATGACAGTACGAACACAAGGCAGAAGTGAGCTGCCTGGTACAGTCTTACTTAAATATTACTCCAGCCTCATCTGTGATTTAGTTGCTGAGCCTGAAAGATCTGAGGACGCGGATACCAGGCCAGCCTCTGTTTAGCTTGGTCTTGGAGTGGAGAACAGGAGAAGCTGCAGGAACAGGAAAAGCTGGAGCTACACACTTCACCATCAGAGACTTTCCAGGGAGATTGCAATCTCACTGAAACTCATCCTTTCTCACAGCAGGAAGTCAAAGAAAAGCCAGGACATTAAATAGTCAGAAAAAACCTCAGCCAGATCAGTTCTTAAATGTAAGCTGCTTTTCTTCAAAAGCACAGCATAAATATTTCAGCAATTCTTCTGGTATTAGAATTACCCAGATGGGCTGAGGTAAAAAAACCACCTCAAACAAACACAATGCGCCAAATTGCATTGTATCAGATTGCCTCTGCTTGTGGGGTGCACATCAGAACTGCATGAATGGCAGCTTGGATTGTATGGGAGGGTCAAGTTCTTGTGTTATAATAAACATTCCATTGATTTCAAAGGCCTATTAATTGTTTTAGTGATGCAAAGAGAGCTGTTGACTTAATTCTGACCAGTAGTGCGGGGAATGCAAAAGCTGGGAGCAGGGCAGATGGAGATGGCACTGATTGTGGTTGGAAAAGGAAGTCAGGCCAGTGGTTCACTTGGGGTCTTTGGCCTTATGGAATGGGCAGTCTGGGACATACATGTCTGATAGGGGAGCAGGGAAAGGTGAATGACGCTTTTCTCAGCCTGCCACCAAAGCAAACATCTAAAAAAAAAACCCAAAAGGCATTCCTGAACTTGCACAACAGAAGAAAACATGTGAGGAAAGCAAAGCCCCTGTGCCCGGCAGACACTTCTGTGGAAGTATGGGCACACTGTCTTGCTGGGCAGGCTCCTGTCCTTGCCACAATGCTTGTATGCCATGGCTTTGCTGAAGTGAAGGTAAATACAATCCATGGGATTTAGGAGAGACCTGGCACAGGAAACTAACAGCAAAGCAAGGGGAAGGAACAGGTACAGTGTGAGATAAAATGAAGAATGGAAGAGCTGTGGGGTGGCAGCAGTGTTATCATGTTTTTAAGCCACAATCTAATTAAAAGAGATACATAATTAAAAAGAACCAATTAACCATTTTGTAATTAAATACAAAAATAATTAAGCTGAAATTGAGCACGATAACATCCAATTGTCAGGACAGAATTTATTAGTACTTTAATCTGATGAATTATTTTCATTGTTCTACTGACTGCATTCCTGCGGAAAGAAATCGGTCGTTTCTGTAAGAAGGGACACAAGTTATTATTCCTTGTCCTTTGTGCTTCACGAAACCTGAACAATGATACAATGAGTATATAAACCATGATTTCCATATTTCCACAGAAAGGACTGCATTTTTGTCAGTGCCCCAAGAATTTTGTATAATAATCTACGTTTTCCATCATACTTGCTTGCAGCTATTCGGTCCATGTAAAATGTAAAGCACTCGGCCTAAAAACTGACTTTATTGCTGCCTAAATGGTGATGTTCTGTATGGAATTTCAGATCAGAAGAAATATGTACATAGACATGAAGTACATTACAGTGTAGCAAGTAAAGGAAAAAAAAAAAAAGATGGATTTTGAGAAGCAGACCCTGAGCTACCAACGTTTATCAACCTGATTCTCTTTTTCTGTGCCGATGCATAAGGTGTTTATGTGCTTTGCTAGGTAAGGGCAACAAAAAGTGGGTTTACAATGCCCAGAGTGTAAGAATAGGCCACTTATTCTGATGCCTTTGAACAGGTTTGAGTAAATGGCTTTAGACTTCCCACCTTGAGCAGAGGATCAAAAAAGTCTTTTCTTCTTCCTCTGTGCCAAGTGACAACTCAGTATCACTCATCTCAGAACAAGGGCATGTCTTGGTGCCTTGCTTGTCTTCCGTGGAGCTGCAGTGATTTATGAAATAACTGAAGTCATCTGGGCAAAACACAACGAAGAACAGTTAGAAATACTGTAAGGATAGGGATCCATCTTTCATTTGGACATTTTCAGCTGACAAATTTCTTGCTGGCGTGGGGATTTAGGACATTGGTAGTGTCCTTCATTGCTCTTTACTTGAAGCATATTGCTATTTGTGTAGCTTTTGGTCCTCTGTGCTACAAGTCCTGTGCTTGCAACAGTGATGGAGTGAGCCTTGTCCCATGTGAATATATATTAGAAGATTGCTGCACCCTTCCAGACTGAGCATCTATTTCAAGCAGCTGCCTGTAACTGAGGAGAATGGTGACCTGTGGAGCTTTTTGCAGTCTTGGTTCTGCACTTGGAAAAAAAAATAATAGAAGTATGTATTTATCTGTGAAAAGGGTCATCTCAGTTAAGATCACAGGAGCTGCCAAATTTTTTTTGTCTTGCTGGAGATGGGATACTAGGCAAGCCTGGCTTGAGATGCCTCAAAGAAAGGCACAAGAAAACCAAGATGAGCAGATGCCTAATGGTCTTCTGCTCACATAGTTCTCTAATATTCAGACTGGTGTAATGCACAAAAACACAAGTTAGGACCTATTCCAGAACCTGTTGTCCAATTTAAGGAGCAAAGTTGGTGGTGGTGGGTAATTAATGGGAATATGTACTGCAGAGAGAAACCCAGCTGTGATAAGTGATATAAAAGTATGGTAGAGGTGAGTTGTATAGCCTAGAAAATACCTATCCTCTAGTAAATGTCACCTGATTGTTCAAGAAAATGATGGTTCTCCCCCACAAGGCTGAAAATATGATGCTAAATTCCCTTATAGATGCCTCAGTAATACTGGAAAGATGGCAGAGAGGGAAAAACTCATAAATGAGAAACAGAGAGAAAGTTGAACAAGCTAATTTATGGGGAAAGATTAAAGTAACTAAATGCACATCACTCAGATAAATGACATCTCAGGGGATCGTAATTGCCGACTCCAAGGATTGGGCACCTAGGAATGAGAAGATTCCCCAGGGCCATGCAAGGCTGGGAACTATATGATGGGGAGAAATGGGTGAAACTGCACAAATGAAAATTCAGGTGGAGGCATGAGAAATGGTTCCTTATGGAGACATTTCATGAACTACAAAATTCTCTCCTAAGGGGACCAGTAAAATCTTGGGTTATTTAGCACTAGGCTAGAAAAGTACTTGAAAAATGTACCAACAGGCACAAATCTGCATCTGCAGTGAGTTCAGTGGGTAAGTTATAACCCTTTTCCATCTCTCTGAGCTGTTTGTTTGCTTGTTTGTAACAAAGCTGGGCTATTTGTCCCTCCTCTGTAGCTACAACCCTTTGGTCCTCTGCACTCATCCTCTTTGGTGGCCCAAGCCCTGTTGAGCCCATGTTCTGAGGCAGCAGATCCTCTGAGCTGAGTCATGCCTCGAGGGGAGCCGATGCCACACCGTGACGGGATGACTTCTCTGCTTTGTACCCTGCCAGAGGGATTGTCACTTGCTAACTGTGTAGCATCTCTTGACTTCCACGTAGTTCTGCTGGCAGCAGCAGCAGAGGTGGCTGTCTGTTGGCACACACACGCTGGGTGACAGCCAGTTACACATATGCAGCAGCAGGAACAAAACTCTTGACCTTCACTTCCAAAGACAGGGACCTTTGTGGAAGGACCCACCCAACTAGCTGGTCCATGGTACTGTGAGGAGTTAATGCATGCAATTCAATAATGGACAGCAGAATGAATAAGTAAGTTTTATTACCTGTGACACCAGATTGCAGAGTCATTTTAGGTACATTGTAATACTCAGAACACAAATTGATCCAGGGAATAAAGTTTTCCAAGGGGCAATGGAGTAAAAATATTTCAAAATAAAACCAGAACAAGGATATCAAGACTGCTTTTTGGCCCAGAGAAAAAATACAGAGGCCCAGGTTTTAGCCTATTATTCATCTGCTTCTTTGATGGCAGCTAAGCAGAGCTCAGCTGATCATCCTTCTCCCAAGCAAGTTGAGAGGGCACAGGGACAGCTTCACGGCTGATACCTGAGGAACAGCCAGTTCCCAAGCTCACCACACTTTCCACTAGCTGGGGGGAGGAGCTGGGGGAGGATTATTCTGACAACTTAGACTGTACCCATGCTGAGATCCATCCCAGCTGTCCTGCTGGGGCTCTACTTTCTGGTACAGGTCAGGTCAGCCCCTACTTTGCACTGGTGACAAGGATAGGGACATGACGTGCCATCAGACAGAGGCAGAGGCAGCTCACTGCTCTAACTGTTCTGTGGGTAGAAACTGTTCATTGCCTTAATCTGCACCAGGCAATGAAGAACAGACCAACAGAGATTTTTACCTCTTTGCCCTTTCTGTCTGGTTTCCCTGCTTCTAATTTTTTTACACGAAAAAGAGGAGATGGGGCAGAATGAAAACGATGTTGGCATCAAAAGGATGGTAGTCTCTGCATGGATGTCTACATTTTTCATTCTTACAGGGTGATGCTTGCATCAGTCGGCGTTTGCAATGCCCAAGAGCGCCTGTTACCAGCAGCCAGGATCCTCTTGACTGGCTGGGAAGAAAGCAGAGGCATAAATGTGTCAATAGAGCACCAGCAATTTGTCAAGCAGTTATAATGCACTAATCAGGGGGGTGGAGGGGAGAAAACTCTGCCAAGACTCAGCCAGCTCAAAGGGAGCTGCTGCTTGTGCACAGTGCTGGGGCTCTTTCATTTGTGGGCAAGTCCAATAACTTCCCAGGAGCTGATCAGTCCTGGGCTTGAGGAGGTAGCCTTGGCTGCCCTGGCTTCACTGGCTGGATCATGGCTCCTCTGCCTCCCTGGTTCCCACACAGCTGCCCTGTGACCCTCGGTTGCCCCAACAGCAGTAGATGGTGGCACTGAGCATCAGGACAGGACTCTAAGCTGCCCACAGTTGTCCTCTGCCTGTCTGGGATCAGCTCAGAGACCCAACAATGTCACCTACTTGAAGGTCAAGAGTTTGGCCCATTTAGAGACAAGTTATTTGTCATGAAGTACCACTTAACACCTGATTTACTGAGCTTGCCAGACATAAGAAAAAAACAGTCCTTAAGAACATAAGAAAATTCCAGTCCTTAGGTAGTACTCTTCTTCTTTTTTTTTTTTTTTTTTTTTGGTGGTTGTTGTTAATGCAGCAGATTTCAACCAAAAAAGCATTTGAACAGCATTGACAGGCACAAATAAAAATATAACCATGCAGACAGGTAGCAAGGGAAGAATTGCTGCAGTCTTGTGGAAAACTGGGGGATATTTCTTCAAACCAGCCCCCACAGTCCTTAAAGATGCTCAACCCTTCTCTGGGATTGCAAAGAAACCCTTGGAAAAGGAGATCTCCCCTGCATCCAGCATTGTCTACGTTCCTCTCCTCCGTGGTCAGAGCAGATAGGCGCAGTATTGATTCATTACTCCAGGATTTTTGTGGGTGGAGAGGAGGCTGTACTGCGTATTCCCCGTGCTATCTTATCATTAATGCATTAAGGAGCTGAACAAGCAATAAGGGCAAATGGACTTCAAAACACAGGGAACTGTCTCCACAAGGCTCAGGCTGATTTACGGCAATTACATCTTGGCAGCATCGCCAGAGCCCATTAAGCCCCGCACCTGCCTGTAACTTGAACATCCCCCAGTTTCGAGGGGGCACTCGCCACTAGTCACCCTGGCACTGCCACCAGCCCTCCCCGTCCGTGATGGAAGGCAAGATGTAAAACAATGTGGGGAGGATTAACAAAAAGTTAATAGGCTGCAGAGCGCAAATTGATCTGAACTTCAGAGTCGGATACTGTTTCAGATACCAGGATGCTCTGCTGGCCTCCTTCCAAGGTCTGAGGGGAAGGGATTGGAGACAGAGCCTGGAGCCATTGCATTTGACTCCAGTTTTCCTTGTCTCTCAGCTTTGTGTTTCATTACCAGAAGTGGACTAGCTGCTCAACTATTAATTTTCTTTCCCTGTTTTGGAATTTTTATTGCTTTTAAAAGGGTGTCGCTTTGTGACACCGTTACTTTACAGGGCAGCTGTGTACAAATCACCAAGTGGAAGTGTAGCGCTGCTGGAACCAAGGGGTTGTGCAAACCCCACTGAGGGACAAGGCTGCTGAGGTGCAGGAAAGCTGGGTTTGCCATGCACCTGCTGTTTGCACCATGGAGGGAAGCCAATAGCGGGGAATATCACACTAAAAATATAAAAAGGGTGGATACTTCAGAGCATTGGTGCACCGAGGATGCATAAGAAGTCTCGTGGCAGATCCCAGTGCTCAAAGAGATGAGGATGGATGAGGTTTGGGGGGAAAAGGCAGAGAAATATTTCATTCAAGATACCACCAGCACAAAAGACCTTCAGAGGAGTTAAAATTTACTCAGTGATCCAGAAGTGTTTATGGCCCACGTAAAATTTACCAGAAAAATGTCAGATGTCAGTGGATTGTATTAAGTGTAAATATTACACAACTCGCAGCCTCCGTTTCTTATTGCAGCTTGGCACGTAGCTCTCGTGGATCTCCTGTTTGAAGGGGAGTCTCTGGAGGTGCTGCTGCTTGGCGGGAGGTCTGGAAAGGTTTCAGTGTGAGCTGTGCTAGCCCACACCTCCCCTTGCCCCTTGAGACACTGCCAGGCCGACTGGCTGACAATTCCCAGGTGGCAAATGTGCCTGGCTCGTCAGAGAAGCCCACCCTGATGTGTCTGTGACAGACACTGCTGCCATGCTGACATCCATCCCCCCAAAAGGGGTGTGTAATCTGGCAGCACCCTGGCAGAGGGAGGAGAAGACAGCAGAGGATGCTGTCCTGGATACACCATATCTGCCTCCAGTCCTAGGAGGGACTGAGGTGGGCACTGGCTCTGGGCAGTGTCTCCTACAGGTGATTCAGGAAGAGAGGAGAGAGCATATGGGCAGTGCTCCTTGCTTGGAAGATGCACAAGAGCACGGTGGCAGTGGGATCATGCAATTGTTAAATGCACTTGCATTTGATAAAGGGGAAGACACTTTGTTAAAGCTGTCCTTGGACTTGGGCAAGTCCCACCAAGGCTGAGTACAGGCACAATGCAGTTTGCTCCAACAACTTCTCTCCAACAAGCCTGAGAGACATCTGGCTTGCTTACAGTCCTGCTGGACCTCTAATCTGTTTTTCTGGCTATTTCATTAATTTAACAAATCACTTCTTCTTTGGCCTGGTCTGTGGATCTCAGATGCTGTGTTGTGGGCAGGATGTGACTCAGGGCTTGCTGCATCCTGTCTGTGTTGAGACGCCTTGAGGAGTTGTGATGCTAAGTCATATCAAGGTCTTTCTGCAGCCAGGCCAAGCTGAGGCAAATGAATCAGTGTAGGGCATTGCAGCTCATAGCCACAGATGCTGGGAAAGGACTCCATGCCCAGAAATCCTGTTTTGTGTTGCCCTGTTGTTCACTGTGCATGTTATTGTCGTGGTACCAGCTTACCAGTTCTTACAAAAAAAAAACCCAAAAAACCAAAAACCACACAGAAGATTTTTTTTCTTGCTTCCTTCTCAGAATGTGTGAAGGAAAAAAAACCCCAACCAAATCTAAACACTTGTGTTACAACTTATGTAATTGAAAGCTGCAGTGGATTTCAGTGTACCTTCCCCCTAAAGGATTATCCTTGAAAATATTGTTCCTGAAAACCCATCTCCTGCAGTCCCTGGGAAGCTCACTGACAAAACATACACACACAAAACACAGGAGCCTGGCTCATTCCTGCTACAAGATAGAGGAGGTTCAGAGTCATGCTTCTACTGTAAAAAACATAAATACAACAGGCTTTAGGAGGATCTCATGACAACTTAAAAGAAAATTTTCTGAGATCTCTACAGATAGAAAGATTTTTGCTCTGTGCTTTAAGCAGTGAGTTGGCTATTTTTAAGCCAGGAGAATGTACACTAGTATTATCTGGAAATAGTTTCTGGAAAGCAATTTCAGTTCCTGCAGGCATGTAAACAGGGATGATCCCCAAATACAATTTATATCATGTTTTTCTAACACAAGAGCCAAGACCTATTAGCAGTTCATTCATGTGTTTTTCAGGAAGCTGAGGAATCCTGTTGATGTTTGGAGGAGAGAGAAATTTCCTGAATGAGCAAAACCTTTCTCTCCAGTCATTATTGCAGAGCCACGTTGCAGATTTGGCTTTGAGAACAGATACTTCTTGTGCAGACCAAAGAAACAAACTCGCTAAAACCGTAAAATGAGATAAGCACGTGCAATTCCTGCTGATATTCGTAACAAGCTGAGTCGCCATGTGCTTATCAGAGACCTTGGCCTTCATGAGAACAGCAAAATCTTCAGTCATCCCCTCACTGTTCAGGAGCTGAAAGATGCCCCAGCAGCTCACTGCTCCTGGCAGGCTTAGGCTTAAGCACATGCTGCAGTTCTGCATTTTGACTTCCAGAAGAATATTTGGAAAAAAAATGCAGATGTCTCCTGCTCAAGAATCCCAACTCTAGCAAAGGTCATTAACATAATCCTAGGCATTATTCACATATTTTGACCTGGCTGTATATAAGTGTGATTGTTTCCCCCCAGCCCAGTAAAAATACCTGGGCATGCACAGGAAAATTTCATACAGGGTTTAGGGCTTTCAGACTCAGAGGTATGAGAAATATGCTGGGAGCCCCCATGGACACTTCCACTTTCCTGGCAGAGAAAGAGCATGTTTTTTTCCTGTCTTGTTTGACATATGCAATAAGAACACTTTGCTTTCAATTTGTTAAAGCAAGCAATTGCTGCAGTGGTGAGAAGATCTCCTTGGATGGACACAGTTGAAAGGTTAGCAGTGTTTATTGATTTAATAATTCTCATTCTTTCTCAACAGATTATCTTTCCAGAGACATTAACAGAGGCAGAGCCCAGAAGTGCAGAAGAGCATCTCTGATATTTCAGGAAGGCAAAGGACAGAGGGGAAAGGTGATGAATTGCTTTGGTCCTGACCTATTAAGCCCCAGGCACACGTTGGAAGATAGAATAGGAAATCCATGCACCTATTTTCTAAGGGGAACATTTATAAGAATGGTGTTTATGTTGACCTTTCACACTGAGGATGTCCACCACTTCTTGTTATGTGCTGGGTATCAATCACTGGTGCAGAGAGCAGGCAGGGAGAGATCTTGGCTCAGGACTTCCTTCCCCCGTGAGCTGATGAGCTCATGGTGACTAGGGAGGAACCTGAGTCATGGTAAAATGTTTTTCTAGAGGCAGAGGTGTGGTATTGAAGCCCCAGTGCTGGTCCTGAGCAGTAGCAACAGTCAGATGCCTGCAAAGGTACTGTGGACTTTGCCAAACCAGGCTCACTCAGCCCACTGAAGGGACAAACAGCCTGGCCCTACTACTCTGCTTTCCACTGCCATCTGGTTACCATTTTTTTTCATTTTCAGAGCATCAGAGGAAATGAATGACAGGCCTTCATGTTGCCTTTGGCTCCTTCCAGCAAAAAAAAGGGGTGGAAGTACCATACACTTGGGAGTTGAACAACCTTGTATGGAGCAGGCTGAATGCCCATGTGAGAAGTACATCCCACCTCTCAGGCAATGCCTGGGACCTTGTGTTCTCACCACTGAGATCAGTCCAAATCAATGTGCTGATTTCTGTGATCTCACTGTGTGTACTGAAAACTCCCTTTCTGAGCATCTGACCCCTCCTCTTGATGTAGGTTTGTTGTTCTGTACAACATACTGTAGCCTGTGGGTCTTCTGCACAATTTTTGGAGTCAAAATGGGCCAGCTTCTGAGCTGCACTCTTACCCCCACAGACATAGGCATGCTGAGACCTTTAATGGGTTGCTAATTGCTTTGATTACAAGTGAAGACCGAAGAGGAATTGTTGGATGATGAGCTCCCTGGCAGAAAAGAAGATACCAGTGGAACATTTTTGATGAATAATTCAGTAAGCAGGAATGGGAAATGAACAAGTCTCCTGTCTGCTAAAGGGAAGAAAAAGAGACCAAAGGAAAAAAGAAGCAAAGACATGTCCTGCCTGAGGAAGGCAGACCCCTCTGAGCCTGGGTTTTAGTTCACAAAGGGCAGCACAGCCTGGCTTTGTAGGTGGCCAGCCAAGCCTTTGCATGATTGCCCCATACCCAGTTACAAAACACTTTGCATAGTGGAATCCAGCCCACCTCCCTGCAGTGATTGCTGCAACCAAGGGCAAGCTGACAGGGTCAGGTTCTCATGGGGTGTAAATCCTCCAAAGTCTATTCAGCTGAAGGAACATACACTAGTCACAAGCTGGCAAGCCATGGAAGCTAGGATAGAGTTTTTACTTTGGGGAAGGGCATAACAGGTTTTTTTTCAGGTGTTTTTTTTAGCTTTGTGTTAGTAACATTGGAAGGTCTGAGCAAAATTTATTTCTCCAATGTGGCGAGGAACTTTCTTCAAGTGTGGATCTTGTTTCCAGACCAGAGGACAATACAAGGCTTAGTGCAGGACAGGAGCATTCACAGTGAGGGATGCTTTTATTTCATGCATCTACTTTAACGTGACAATAGTGTGTGACAATAGCAGTGCAGAACTTTCTCCCCATTCATGATGCTGGAGTTGTGATCTCTTTTTTTCTCTCTTTATAGTTTCCAATTACTCCTCTCACTTGCATTCTGCAGATACAAACTAAATTAATCTCTTCGCTATCGAAGGTCTGCTCTCTTAATCCAATGGTGGCAACAGCAGCAAACATTTCAATTAAAACTGTGTTCCACAAAATAGATGTATTCATTATATTGTCTCCCTTCCTTTGCAAGAGAAGAACTAATTGGGAACAGACGTGTGAAGGACTTGCATGCAGAAGTCTGGAAATAGAAATACACTGGTTACTCTTCCCGTGAGGAGAGACAATTGCTTGAGATATCAAAGCAAACAATCAGGGTGGAAAACAGAGGAAGGGAAACCAGTGTGCCAGGAGTGAAAATCTTCTGCCAGTTTCCTCTGTCATCCCTGGACCCATCCCAGATAATTTTTCCATCCTCTTGGGAGGTTACACTGCTCCAGAGTGTGGAAGAGATTATTTGCTAGGTTGGTACAAAGTTGCCCTGGGTAGGTAGGTGGGTCTGTCAGGACCATCCTGGATCCTTGCTTTGGCTCTCAAGCCTCAGATCACTTCCCACCGTCTGCTGCTAGAGGATGCCACAAGTGGGAGCAAGGGAGAATCTTCTGGGTTAAGTTCCATTTTCTTTATCTGTTCGTGTGCATAACTTAGGCACCTTATGCAGTTTGCTTCATCCCTTGGAGTCAAATTCAGGTGCTGGTTTTTGTACCAAACCAGTATGATCTCATTTGAGACTTGAATTATTAAACCCAGGACACAGGATTTTGCATCCAACTATAATTTTTTTCTTGGGGAAAGTAACTCATGTGAGGGAATTATACTAAACTCCATGCAGTTCTTCTCACAAGCAAGTGCAAAAATAATTCCTCAGCTTCATCAACAGGTATATGTAGGGAAGTCAAAAGCTTGCCAAGATGAAGACCAGACTTCCCTCTCCCCAGCAAAGAAAGACTCATTTTATTTGGGAGCCTATTGTATCAGTGAATCAGACAGTGAAATCTGTTGTACTGAGGATCAGCAGTTTGCCATGGACTACTTTCTTACCAGAAAACAAACAAATGGCTGCAGCAAGGTGTGTTGCAGTCATTCTTCTTGAGCAGAGCAGGTGGCACAGATCCCCACCCTTGCAGCACTGTCAAGCATGAGCACAGGCAATGTGCAGTCATGGGATTTTCTTTCTCTGCTCCCCTTACCTGGAGGCAGATAGGCATCACAAGCACCCTGAAAGGCTGTGTCTCAATCTACCCTCTCTTTCCAGTTAGTTTTAAGAGGGCTTTTTTAACATGGTGGTGCATAGCTGGTAAATGTGTGCAGTTCTTGGTAGAGCTCACCTCTGATGTTGTCTAGTGGGATCTAAAAAGCAATAATAAGGAGAGGATTAAAGTCCAAAGTTTCAGTGTCCACCTGCAGTAACCCAGAGTCATTAGGTGATGAAGGATTCTTACATCTGCCTTTCACCACACCAAGCACTTTCACCTTCACCCACTCTCCTTCTTGCACACTTTTTCCTCAGTTATTCGTCATTCAAGCTGCTGTGCTGGACTCAAAGGCTCTTCTGCCACCAGACCCCACAGCTTGACCTCTGTGTACTTAGCAATTTGTCCATGGTGGAGGAATATGACACTTATGAGGGTAGAGCAGCATGGAGGTCTTGGATGCACATCCTTGGCCACTCCAGTATTATTCAGGAACCTCATTCTGTTGATGCAACCTGAGAAGAGGAGAAGAGGAGAAGGATGGGATCAGCAAAATGTTGTAGTATGGATTTGAAATCTCCTTTCAGATTCTTCTTCATGATCTTTATCTCCACAATCATAGACTCCATAACACTTTTCTTTTTGCCAAATCTAATTTCAATATCTTAAAATCTTAGGAAATATTGTTGTTTTTTCAGTGGAAACAATACAGACCCCCCCACCCCTTCAAATGAGGTGGGACTGAAGCTTCAGGCTCTGGTTTTGCTGAAGGTTTAAGAAAGTTTTAGATAAAAGTTCCCTTATTAATAGACCCTGCAG
The DNA here is from genome assembly GCA_013389925.1 of Aegithalos caudatus. Taxonomy (NCBI): domain Eukaryota; kingdom Metazoa; phylum Chordata; class Aves; order Passeriformes; family Aegithalidae; genus Aegithalos; species Aegithalos caudatus. The sequence continues at coordinate 127,783 of WEIU01014013.1, read as the reverse complement.
GATATGGCTCTAGGGCTATATGGAACAGTCACAGACCCTGACTTCAGACCCTTAAATATACAATTCTTCTTTACTGTAGTTATATCATCTCTCACTAGTTGTGAATTCAGTCTCTGAAAAGTGTGTCTGTGTGTAAGGGAGCACAAAGATGATTGTGAAGTAACAAAAATATTAAGGAAGAGCCTTATGTAAAATCTAGGAGACGCCAAAGTATTCATGATGCAAATGAGCTTGCAAACACAACCCATCTGCTGCACTTCAATACTTCCCAGACAATTCAGTGAGTTATTTATTTTGTTAAATAATTTTATGACCTTCCTCTTGCCCTCCTTCCCCAAGGAAATAACTCTGACCTTTTTTTTTTCTTTGCTGGGAAATCCTTAAGAGTGGCTTCTAAATGAAAACACATTGGAATAAGAGCAAACACCAAACATGCTATAATTGAAAGCAATTCCATATCAAGAGGTGCCAAAGTCTTGCTAAATATGACAAAGAGCACTTCTGCTCTTGAGAGAAAAGGGAGACTTTGTTCTTGCAGGTGACGCAAACAGTAGTAGGAAGGATTCAGTAACAAGCTGTGCTGGTTTTGGCTGGGTAGAGCTAATTTTCTTCACAATAGATGCTATAGGGCTCTGTTTTGGATTTGTGCTGGACACAGAGTTGATAATTCAGGGATGTTTTTGTTATTGCTGAACAGTGCTTGCACAGAGTCAAGGCCTTTTCTGCTTCTCACACCAGCGAGTGGGCTGGAAGTGCATCAGGAGTTGGCAGGGAGCACAGCTGGGACGGCTGACCCCCACTGACCAAAAGGATATTACATACCATATGGAGTCATGCTCAGCATATAAAGTGGGGGAACAAGAAGGAAAGGGAGCATGTTTGGAAGTGATGGCATTTGTCTGCCCAAATAACTGTCAGATGTGATGGAAACCTGTTTTCCTGGAGGTGGCTGAACACCTGCCTGCCCAGGGGAATCAGTGAACTAGTCCTTTGTTTTGCTTTACTTGGGTGCATGGCTTTTCCTTTACCTATTAAACTGGCTTTATCTCAACTCAGGAGGTTTTCCTTTTCTTTCCAATTCTTTCCCCAACCCTGCTGGTAGGGAGTGAATGCCTGTGTGGTGCTTAGCTCCTGACCAGGGGTAAACCATAATACGTGGTTTCAGGCAATTTCCCCCAAATGGGCTTTTTGTGCTAAATCAACCCAGCCACAGAAGAAATGATTCCTAAGCTGCACTGGGTAGCAAGGTATCTGCTATATGCCCCTGTTTAGGCACATCCCATGGGCTCTTCCAGGCATCCCTGTGGCTGGAAGCACCAGGCACTGCGAGCAGCAGGGCCACATGTGCCCTCTGAGCAAGGCAAGGGACAGGCGTGGCATGCTGAGCTTTCACAACGGAGGTGAGGGAAGACTTCACCACTCAAGCAGAAACATTTTCAGAATCAAGAGTATAAAAATAAAAGGGAAAAAAAAAACCCTCAACCAAACTTTCAGAAGTCTCACAGCTGCTATTGCTGATCATGTGTGTGACTCAGAGGGTAGACTGTATGCTATAAATGGAAATGGGTTACTTATAATTTGACTGATAATGTCTTAGTTTTTGTAAGAAAAATGTCTTTTGAAGAAATACTATAGTGGGGTGGCAAGCTGTACCATATGTTCTTTGCTGCAGCTGACTTTATAATACATCTCAACTACACTTTAAACTGTATAGCACTGATTGCATTGTAACTCCTATGTCCTCTGCAGATAAAGTTATGGAAATATAATGATTGTGCTTCAGCACATGCCAGTGCTGTCTATACTATTTCAAATCATCAGACAAGAGAAGAACACCTGCTTGCCTAGGCTTTCCCTGCTTGTTTACCGCCTTCTGTACCACAGTGAGGGAGGCTTACAGGTCCCCCAGGGAGAATAAGCCCCAAAAATAAAAAATTCATGCTTGCTGGAGCCATGCTTTGACTATGTAGTGCTTCTTGGCAAAGCATGGAAGCCTTGTGCCCTCACACAGGGCAAAATTAGTAACTACAGATGCCTGAGCCTTCAGAGAGCTAACTGGGGAGTGGACAGCCATGAGAAAACCTGGAGGATTCCCTCCTTGACCCTGAAAGAAAATAGGTCTGGAAATGCTAGTCATTGCATCCCAAATTCATCTCAAAATGTCTTGTCTGTTGGGAAATTCCTTGGACGATCTTCTCCTGTACCTCCGGGAAATGCTGATGCCATTTGCCAGAGCTGTAGTCTGGCCAGCACCCTGTGAACATTGGCCTATTAAATTTTGATACTGTGAGAAGGCTGAAGCCACCCAAGACTGTGGTGTGTCCTCCTGGTACTGCCTGGCTGGATCAGACCTAGCAGAACCCTGCCTTTCTCTGCAAGATGTCTATATGCATATATATGCATTTGCATGGAAAACAATTTGTCACAATAAAGTGTCTGTGTGAGGGGAGCTGTAGAAAACAGTTCAAAAGTAACTTTCTCTCTGGCCAGTTTGATGCAATGTCCTTGGTCATGATTTTACCAGCAGGCAACCTTCACCACTGCTTTACTTAAGATATTTTAACAAAGGGCTGGGCCAAATTGTTGTCACTCCAGAAAATCTGTCTGCACCACATAGTTGGTCTCAGCCCTGAGCTGTTCCATTGCTTCAAGGGCTCTGCCATGCCTTATGGCAAGGAAATGGGATAAAGTCATGGGGGGAGCAGCAGGCACCACCCCATAAGGAATCCCTAAGTCCCATGCCTTATCCTTTGCACACTCCTACTTCCCCCACTGATGCTGCTTTACCATGTTTTGGTGGTCTTGCCCATTGTGGGCAGCCCTTCCCCTGGCTGCCCCCACTCCTTCTCCCTGCCTTCCTGAAACACTTTTTTTTTCCATAAAAAATTGCAGCTTAGGAACTGGGCTAAGCTATGCTGCAAGGAGTAACCACAGTCACAGGCAAGGCAAGTGCTCCTCAGGCTGTCTTTCCAGCAGTGGCCAAGGCACGTTTTCCTAATTCCCCACATGCCTCCAGGCAGATACTAGGGCAATGCCCTCTGCACGATTTGGTACAGTGGCATTAGGCACATATTACTTCAGGAATTCAAAAAGGGACCATTACAAGGCAGAGGGCTTGATCTTTCTGCACCCTTCTCAGCAAGGTTGCCTTGAAAGGTTATCATTTAACCCACATGCCAATTGCAAATCATCTTGTATAAGGCCACTGGTGAAAAAAGCAGGAAAAAATGCAGTGAGAGATGGCAAGAGGTGATGGTTTTATGCATTGCAACATTGCACCCCTCCTTCATATACATACATACATACATATATATATATATATATATCTGCCTGAATGCACTGTATCTACTGAATGCTGTATGGGATAAGGAATGAACCGGCTAAAGGTTGGAAGGAAAATTTAATATCAGATTTTAATGGTGACTCAGTGACTTGCAGAGAAATTCTTGATATGCTGGATGGGTCAGTAGCAGAGTGAGAGTGAGTGTGACTCAGAGGTGTGGGGAAGGGTGGTAAGGTGCATGGAAGGGGCCAAGGCTGGGAGAGGGGGGCTTTGAGGGCAGCAGGGTGGGAGGAGCAAGCCCTTGGAAAGCTCTGTGGGTTGAAAGGATACTGTGGGAAGGAGCTGAAGGGTAGGTGAATGCCAGCAGCCATGGCAGTGGGTGATGAGCAGATATCTTCTGTACTCAGTTGGTAGAAGCTCCCATGAGATCCTAAAATTCAGGAGAATGACTTTAGGAGCCAAATAAAAATGAAGTGTGTGTGGGAAGAGTGCTGGCCTGAGGAAGGAAACAAAAAAAAAAATAAAAATTCCCCAACAAAAGGTATTGTAGCTTGGTTGCATCAACCTAATGCATGGGTGGAAATTGCACATGGTGGGAGAAGCAGGACAGGAACAAGAGCACCAGAGCCATGCCATGCCTGCATCCTCATAGTGGGGCATCTCTAGAGCAGTGGAATGGCAAGACTGCAGCTCACTGCCTTGTTTGCAGCATCAGTGATTTGGGGTGGGGAAATTATGCCCTTCTAGGGTTGGACCTCTGTGAACCACAGTGTCCTGAGAACTGTCTGGGTGCTGTGATAAAATGTCACAACAGGAATAAGAATAAAGGAAGGCAGGAGGGAGTCCAGATCTTGAAATGCCCTTATGTATCCTGTGGGGTCAGTGCCTGAGCTCAAAATAAAAATTTCAGTAAAGTTGATCTAGAGATGGGAGTCTGTCAGCAGGCTAGAAGTAAGAGGCTTCCAAATACTGCTAAAAGGTGATGCCTTACCCAGCTCAGCCACCCAAGGCTTCCCAGGAGGCAGATGGGAGCCAGGCAGGAGGTGACCTGCACAGTGACCACCCTGAGGGGATATCTACACTGCTATCAACCATGGGGAGATACAGACTCAGGGGGACCAATGTGGGAAAATGCCCCTATAGAACAGGGAGAGATCTGGAAGGAAACTGGGCAACCATTCCTCCAATGCTCACATGGTCCTTGCATGGCATGGAAAGGAGTGAGCGGGTGGAAATGGTGCTGAAGCACAGCCCTCTGCTGCCAGGAACATGGGAAACATGAATGCCAAGAGGAGCCAGACCACTCAGCAGTGGCCAAGAGTGAGCCATGAGGCTGCTTTTTGAGGACAGAGCTTCGGTCTGCAATGGAGATTGGTGAATATTTAACAATTGCCTCCCAGCAAGAAGACAGGACATGCGATCCGAAGGAATGAGCAGCTGTTGGCTGCTGAAGAGAAGACAAATCAGGGATCTGTTTATTAGAGATGTCAGTCCTTTCTGTCCCCTGTGAGGTTATTAGCTCTGATCCACTCCTGATGTACAGTAGGCACAATTTTATTGCCATTTGCAACTAATTAAGGCCCATTGCTCACTGTTTTAAGCAATTAGGCGAACACATTTGCTTTAATATACCTCAGATGAAGTATGGTAGGGAAAAATAGTCCTTACATCAGTATTCACCAAATTTCATCAGCATACTTGTACTCCTAATTTCTTTGGCAGGCACGGAGGAAACAGCATGTGTCTATCAGGCCAGATACCAATACTTTCCCAGACTACCATTATTACCTAAATACACTTTTTCTCTCTTTCAGCATTGGTGCCAGCACTGGTGTTGATGGAGCAGCCTATGGAGAAAACTGGTTCAGGTCAGCAGTGAGGTTTTGCAAACAGGGTGGCATAGGTGTTTTCCTTCCTCCTCATGCACAAAACCACAGCTGAGTCTCTAATTGACTCTTTTTGTTGTGAGCATCATCTTATAGCTGCCCAGGAAACTTGGGTAGAAGCCCCCTGTTGTTACCCTGGTTTATGAGCTGATCCCTTACAAGTCCTGCTATCCTGTTCCATCAGAACAACAGGCAGAGGCATGTTTGTTCCCTTCTCTCCCATCATTGAGATATCATTTACTATTAAGACACAGAGGACCAGAGACATCAAAGGCAGCAAGGGAAGATTTATGGCAGAGTGGCTGTCAGTTGCTTTGGTCTAATTAAATGGCTCCTGCCTCCTTGACTCGGTTCCAGTGCAGCAGAGCTTGACTTGTTAAGCGTTAAGGAAGTGTCCTGGCTGCTCACTGTTACTGGTGCCTCGGCTCCAAAGTGTCACTGTTTGGCTGAAATAAGCTGTAAAATCCTGTCGCTGCCTTCCCACCTCTCTTTGCAGGCAGCTGGATGTCCCTGCTGGTGGGTACCTGCACCTGGGACAGCAGCAACAGAGCACATGCAAGGAGCCCAGGGAACCACTGCCATCCTTGAACCCTCTTTGGAGGTATAGGCACTTGTCATCTTCTCTGCTTGCTTTTCAGAGGGGCAGTGGGAACCTGGCAGTAGAAGAGCACTCTGGAGGTGAGGACCAACCTCAGTGGGGTCCCATGAGGTCCTCTCCATATCATCCCAAGATTTCAGGCAGGTGCTCCTCCCCTGAGTCACCCTGCCTCTCCTGGGGCACTTCCCAGCCTGCCCTGACATTCTCCAAATTCTAAATATCTGGAAACCGAGCTGACTGAGTCCTCCACAAGTTGCTCACCCAATACCCTCAGCCCACTTTTTCCATGCCAATGAAGTAAGGAACAGGTCACGGTTCAAGTAAGTGCGTCTATTTGCCTCAGTCACTTGAATTATTTTTGATTACGGATTATTATTTGTGTCTCGTTAGCAAATTGGCTGGTGTTAATCATCAGAGCACATGCTACCCAATTGGCTCTTCACATCATACGTTATTCCCTCCCCTCCCTGATTGGATGAATCAAATTTTATTAAACAGCAGCCTTCTTTCTCCCTTGCAGATGATGCACGAACATTTGTAGCTGCTTGGCAATTCTGTTGTGAGACAATAAAAGAGCTTTTCTAAATGCCAGGAGAGGAAATACAGTGTGAATACTCTTGCAAATATTTACTTCTGCTCTTATTTGCAATATTTTATTGTGTAATGAATTTAATGATGCTATTTATCAAATAATGATGATTGCTGTCTTTAATGAATTCAAATTTAGCTAAGCAATTTCCAGAAATATCTGACAAAATTAAGAGAAAATTCCAGTGCACTAAATGCAAGAGATAGGGGAAACCATTAGAAATAATTACAGATGTACAGTGCTCAGATATTGCCCAAATGTGTGTTTCACAGGCACCTTAGAGGGAAAACAAGCAGAGAGTTACCTCAGATGCAATCCCAAATTAGCAAATGCTATATCTCCACCTCTTCAATTTGGCAGCACCCAGTCAGGACACAGTGGACTGTCCTTTTCACTGCAAGCAGGGCTGGGCAAAGACACCCACATCCAAAGGTCTGGCACTTCAAGACAGAGCTCTGACAGAAGCTGTTGTTCAAAAACCTGGGATGCTTTCAGGCTTTGGGGTGGTTTCACAAGCAGGGCTGCCTCATTCCAGCAGCCTTCCCAGCTCTGCTCTGGCCCCAATGCCACCCCTTTCTTCCTCATGGGAAAAGAGGAAAGGGGTTCCAGCAGTAACAGGGACGTCTAAGAGTCCCTTGGGCTTGATGCCTTGGCCAGCCAATGGTCATGAAGCTGTGGCTCACATTTATTCAGTCCAGACCAAGGAATTAGATGTGGAGACATTATCTTTCCCTACTTCTTTTCTGCTGTGCATTATATCTCTGAAGCTGCCAGCACCCACACAGATAATTTCTTGCCATCTGACATAACTTTATGGGAAAACAAGAACTACAGAAAATGTTGAATTTCAGAATTATTGAAGAAAACACAGAAGAATGTAGTGAAACCTTCCTGAGGTGGGCATCAGCTGTGCTTTTCATGCTTTTCTTTGAAGGATCTTCAACAATGTGTTCCTAAAATAGTTCCTAAAATGTGTTTCTTGAAGACAAGGTCAGTGTCCAAGTCCAGTCCCTATCACTGGAAGGTGAGGGGTGGACATCTTCCTGTGACAAAGACTTGAAAGGCTCTATCCATATGTCTACTGAGTCATTAAGCTGAAAGTGGTGAGATGCAAAAGCCCCTCAAAATCTATGGGATCTAGGCTAGGCTTGTGAAAAAGAAACGAGGACACATTCTTAGCCTAGTTTGAAGAAACTCCTAGTGACTACTAGAGAATGGGACCATCTCCAAAACACCCGAGTTACACTGAAATCAAGCAAAATTTTTCCTCATCTGATTAAAATGGAGGCACTGCCTTTTTTCACATTGCTATTTTGACTTGTTTGAATATGCAACAGCAGCTTCTATTTCCAAGAAATGCAGTAAATATGGATTCTTGGAGAGCCAAGATCCTCTTTACTAGTTCTGAAGCACCCAAATCTTCAAGGCAAGAAATATTTCCTCCAGCTGTCCATACACGAAGTTGATTTATGACTAGTTTTCTGTTCAAACCACTGTAATTTTGTGAAATGATAGCAGTATTGATTCCAGCAAGCGTTTCACTTTGCTGAAACTACCAGGCCAGAGGGACTAAATGGAGCCTTGGAGTGAATAATATAGCTTTCCACTTTATCAATTTCATCTGTTTTGCTCTCCACCTTCACTTAACAACCAACATCTCTTCTTTCCTTCCTTCTTTTCCCTTTAAGGCACTGGTCTTTTGCTCTGGTTCACAGCTATAAATGATTGAACGTATTTTCTTACCTGGGAACTCTGAGCAGAATCAAAATACAATCTGAGCAATGAATAGACTGCTTGACATCTCCAAGTGGTTCACGTTGCTGTGTGGGAAGCTGAATTCTGGCTCCAAAATACACTGAATTCTGGAAGTGAAGAAAATTATTTTTCAATGGTTTTCAGTGGAAGAAAATATTTCTAGTTTAGTTTTTATTAAAACAACAAGCAATAAAATATTTAGGAGAAAAATAGAAAAAGAAAAGAAATTCCTCAGTCTGGGTAGATTCTGCTGTCAGTTACATTTAGATGAATGAAGATAAACTTTATTGAAGACAATGAAAATATCTTGGTGTAAAACTGGTCTGAAGACCAGTTCCACAGAAAGACAAATCCTCACCTATGCAGGATAGAAACAAAGGGGAGTCCCACAGCTTGGACAAGAGCACTCTTTGCTGGGTTAAGGACTGGCTGGATGGTGTGAACGGTGCTGCATCCAGCTGGGGACAATCACCAGTGGTGTCCCTCAGGGGTCTGTGCTGGGGCCAGTTCTGTTCAATGTTTTTATTGACAACATGGATGAGGGTATTGAGTCTTTCATTAGTAAATTTGCAGACAACACTAAGCTGGGAGCGTGTGTCAATCTGTTGGAAGACTAGATGGCTCTGCAGAGAGAACTGGAATGGTTGGATGGGCAGAGTCCAATAAGATGAAGTTTAATAAATCCAAGTGCAGAGTTCTGCATTTTAGCCACAACAACCCCCTGCAGTGTTACAGGCTGGGGATGGTGTGGCTGGATGACGTAGGAACGTCACGATGAGACACAACAGAGATGACCTTCACGATGAGACACAACAGAGATGACCGAGCCAGAGCGAGAGGAGGAAAATAGGAGTTTACTTTTTTGATTTCACCTTATATACATTTCACAGAAATGGACTACATTGGGAGACAGAGGTTCAACCTCTTCAATTCTACTGGTCTGAGAAGGTGTCTATCAATTGACCCTCCTAAATGGAGGAATGTAAACAATAGTATTGTTTATAGAAAATGTGTGAGAATCTGACTCTAAAGTATGTAAACAATCAGAAGGCTAAAGGAACAGAAAAGAACAGGGCAACAGCTGGACAGTGCCCAGGCAGAAAGGGACCTGGGGGTACTGGTGACAGCAGCTGAACATGAGCCAGCAGTGTGCCCTGGTGGCCAAGAGGGCCACCCTGGCCTGTATCAGGAATGGTGTGGCCAGCAGGAGCAGGGAGGTCATTCCTCCTTTGTACTCAGCTCTGGTGAGGCCACACCCTGAGTGCTGTGTCCAGTTCTGGCCCTTCAGTTTGGGAAGGATGTTGAGATGCTTCAGTGTGTCCAGAGGAGGCAACGAGGCTGGAGGGGGGCTTCGAACACAAGCCCTGTGAGGAAAAACTCAGAGAGCTGGGGTTGTTTTGCCTAGAGAAAAGGAGACTCAGGGGTAACCTCATCATTCTCTACAAGTCCCTGAAGGGTGGTTGTGGGGGTTGGTCTCTTTCTCCAGGCAGCAACTGACAGAACAAGAGGACACAGTCTTAAGCTGTGCCAAGGGAAATTTAGACTGGATTGTTAGGAAAAAGTTTTTTTATGGAAAGAGTGTTAAAATACTGTAATGGTCTGCCTAGGGAGGTAGTGGAGTCACCATCCCTGGATGTGTTTAAAAAAAGACTGGATGTGGCACTCGGTGCCATGGTTTAGTTGAGGTGTTGGGGCATGTGTTGGACTCTATGATCATGAAGATCTCTTCCAACCCAGTGATTCTGTGATTCTGTGGATGGTATTTCTGGAGCTGTAACTTCAACAATGATCTAATTTAGAGAATAAGTAAGAATTACAGATGAATACCATATACATTCGATCCACACTCACTGTGTGCAGGTGTGGCTGTGCTTCCATTTCTAATGTCAGAGTGAAAAAACCCAGAAAATACAAATGCTTCAGTGGCACTATTAATTCAGCCATAGGCACATCGTATATGTCAGCATAAATCTTCAGTAGCCTTGCCAGCTACTGAAACTGCCGCTTCTGCATTTGCTTTCTCTGTACTCACTGACTTAAAGAAATTTCAGAAAACCAGAGGGCTTTAAAGGTGTTAGGAACAAATTAGAAAAATTAAGAAAGATAAATATTCTATTTTTCTTGGCATGCATACAACATAGATTTATTTTTGCAAATGGTTCATCCAATGCTCTATAAGTTTGAAGATTTTGAGGCAAGTATTCAGGAAAAAAAAAACCCAGAAAATAATGTAAACAGTTTCTAGCACAATCAAATAATACTTTGGAAACATGATTTAAAGCAAAGGTGAGACATCCTGCATTTGTCCCAAACATTGTATGTAGTGGTGTGGCTTTAGCATGGGGATGCCACCAGTCAGCACCCAGGATCAGGTTTGGAGGTGGAGGTGGGTTGCTGCTTCCATACTGGTGCTAAACCCTGTGGCAGCCATAAAAACCTACTGTCTGCAGCCCATCCCCATGGCCTCAGGGAGAGGAAATGGCTCAGCAGCTCCTGATGTGGAGAAAAAAGTTCACGTCATGATGCAGAAGGGAGAATGCTCCTGCTTGAGAACCAAGCCAAGCATGAAATTAATATTTCCTTTATAGTA
>WEIU01014013.1:90224-117048 GCA_013389925.1 Aegithalos caudatus | reverse complement strand
AGCAAGCCTGTAACATAGGAATAAATAAAATAAAATAAAACTTGAAAGCCTGGGGACAGGCTTTGAATCTCCTTGTGGGAAGGGGGGAATGCTTTGGCTGGTTCACTTCTCTCCCCGTTGAGCAAGACGGTGCTGAGAGATTTAGGATGTGTCACACAGTTAGACTGTGATACCAAACCTACTGCCAGGTGAAATCCCTGTAGGTCTTGTATTCTTAGTTCCCTTGAGAAAACTTCACCCATGAGGCATAGGCAGGGCCAAACCCCCCAGAATGGATTAGGACAGGACCCTTGCTGGACCACCCGCTGCCAAAGAAATACTGTAGTGGGACTTCTGAGGGGCTTTCCCTTGGAGAAAATGGAAAATAGTCTTGTGCAGGGTTGTGAATCAATGGTTGTTTTTGCTTCACGGTGGCATTTCATTAAATGCATTGTATTTTTTCATTTCTCCACTTCCTTTAAAGAACTGCTCCAAAAGGAACTGCTCTCACATTTGCAACCATCAGCACTAGGACTGACCAAAACTGGACAAGCCAAGAGGTGTGGGATTTAATCAAAACTGCATCTTAATTTCAACAGAAGAAAGTTTCTCGGATTTTGTTTTGTTTTGTTTTTTTTTTTGTTTTTTTTTTTTTTCTTTTTTTTTAGTTTTTTTTTTTAGTTTTTGCTTACCCTCCTTTTTTTTATTTTGACAACCACATCTCAGCACTGTCTTACTCTTCCCTTCTATCCGGGGTTTCTTGGGGAGGAGCTCTGCATGCCCTGAGCCCAGCACAACATGGCTGGTGCATTTCTCCTGGCTGGCTTGGCACAGTACCCTGAAGCTTTCCTGGCACTCCCCAGGGCAGGAAAACTCTCAGTGTTGCTGTCACCACCAAGTGCTTGGAACAAAGCAAATGAGCAGTGGGGACTGGCAAATACCCCAGCTGGCAAGCAGAAGCACAGCCTCTGCCAGTGAGGAAGAGCCACATCGACCTGGAATGGACACATTTTTTTGGAGGTTGAGAGGGTGGGTGGTGGGCAGGTAAATACCCAGTATGTGATGCACTTACAGCCTTTACTCCCTGAAAGGTGTGAGATGAAGGAGAGATGGCTGTTATGCACTGAAAACCAACAACCCAATCTTGCTCATTTAGGGCATAACACACAACTACCTAAAAGGAGGTTGTGATGAGGTGGGTGTTGGTCTCTTCTCTCAGATAACAAGGGATAGGACAAGAGGAAATGGCCTCAAGTTGCACCACAGGAGGTTTACACTGGATGTGAGGAAAAATTTCTTCATGGAAAGGGTTGTCAAGGCCTCGAACAGGCTGCCCAGGGAAGTGGCTGAGTCACCATCCCTGGAGGAATCTAAAAGCCGTGTAGATATGGCACCTAAAAACATGGTTTAGTGATGGACTTGGCAATGTTTGGTTAAGAGTTGGACTCAATGGTCTTAAATGCTTCTTCCAACCCAAAGAATTCTATGAAAAAGAGCAAAATTATGGAAAAGGTAGCAAACTTGGCAGCACAAAGTAAAAAGCAAAATAAATTCCTATGGTTTTTCTGGTTTCAAAAAGCCTGCCTTTGGGAAACATTGAAACTAGGCTTTACCTGCTCCATTCTGCTGCTTTGGCTGGGTTGAGCTGTCATTGTTTCACAAGGTCTGACATGCAGCAATGCTACTGTTTAGTGCATTGTCTTTTTCCTGCCATATGTCCAAGTTTTTGGTCACTTCAACATACCAAAGCACAGCTCTGCTTTGAAAAGCCACAATCTCCTCCTAAGTCATCAAGCTACTCCTCCTGTCAGCTGAAAACCCAACATGCCTTTAAAAAAAAGGCAAAATAATTCCTTTTGTCCCCCTGCAATAGTTATTTCAGAGACAGCCTGCCAGTGCAGCAGGAGATGGACTCTGGTGGCTCTACAGTATCTACTTTTCCAAAGAAAAAGGGTCTGACAGGAGGAAGCAGCTGGGGTAAGGAGCCACTTCGTGTGCTTGGGATCCCACCAAGCTTTGGTCCTTATCCCTGGCAGGCTGCCGCCCTCCTCCTGCCCTTGGTGCCCCCACAGGCCTTTAAATTCCACAAAAGCTCTTGGGTTCTGGAGAAAATAATAATTACAAAGAAAAAAAGAAAAAGCGGAGGGGAAAAAAAAATCCTCCTTGATTGCTGAGGCTCTGATGGCAGGACCCCTCCTTCCCTGCTGAACCACTTAATCAGGCTGGCCCCCCGGCAGCAGCAGGTGCCCACCGAGGCGACCTCGGGAAATCTCCTCATCACCGGCAAATGGCCCTGATGATGGCTCAGCAGGGGCCTTGCGAGGCCGGCTCTTTGCGAGCTCAGAGGAGCTCCTCCGGCAGTGCTGGAGCTTCCCACCTTTCTGCGATGCTGGAAGAGGGCAGCCAGCTCCGCCCCTTCCCCTGGGCAGCTCCCTCGGGCTCTGGATGCGGGATGCTCAGCCTCGAGTCCTTGAGGAGCTGGCAGGGATAGCACAGCCCAGTGCCCTCCGTTTTTGAGACTTATAGCTCCTTGGGAGAAAAAATGGGATTTCTGAGGAAAGGCAGCATCAGGGGCCTTTCCTGTGACACAAACTGGCTTGACTGACCATTTTCCTGGCGTTGCACATTTTTGCTTACAGCCACGTCTGTAAGCCAGACAGGCACTCTCTGCTCATCCTCTGGGAAGCTGTGCCTTCATGTATGTTGCCCATATGGGGCCTTATTCCAAGTCTGATCCAATCTGTCTGCATTACAGAAGAAAGCACAGTTTTGGCATAACCTTAGTGCTTTTCCCTTGGCTTCTGTACCTACCATGCATACCAATGTCTTCCTGTGACCCACAGCTCTCTGCCCTGGGCATCAGCAGTGTTATGTGGCTGCCCTACCAACTTTACCCGAGGTGAAGTGATTACAGCCCCTGTCTCCTCTGGATAAATGTCTTCAGTTGCTCAGCAACCTCCACACCAGGATTAAATTAACTTTGATTACAATTACAGACAGCACAAATCAGCCTGCACCATCAGAAGAAAGCAGAGCACAGGTTGGGTTTTTTTCTGGAGGATTTTCTTCTCAAATGCTGCTGCTGGGGGGGGGAGGGAGGAATTGCATCTCACCTCTTTCCCTCCCTTGCTTTGTGTTGAGCATGGATGCATCCCTACCCTGATGCTTTAAATGCACAGTTGGATTGAGCACAAAAGAGTTCATTTACACACCTGAAAATATTTGCCTGCTTGGGGAAGAAAAGCAGAGAGGAGGTCCAGGTGCTGAAGGTAGCTTTGCTCTCATATCAAGGCCCCAAAACTTCTTTTGGTGAAAACACAGCTACTCATCACCTCCATAAGGCCTTTGCTGTCACCTCCTCCAGGTGCTCAAGTTAATAATAGCAACGTGCAGTTATTATATATGGCTTCATGGCTCCCTGGAACAGACTCCCTGTCTGGGTGGTGCAGCTCCATAAAACCCCCAGGTGAAGAGGATTGCAGGCAACCAGCCCCACAGGGATCCGACCTACGGCACACAAAGTGGAAAGATTAATCACCTCTGCTGCTCGTGGTCTCCTGTGTCTGCACCTGGAGGAGACTTGCCAGGCTCGCAGGATGCTTTTAGGATGTCTGGTATCTTGCTGTGTGGGCTGCAGTGGGGTGACCTGGCTGGCAGGAAAGCCTTTGCCTGGGGTCTAGGAAACTTAATGTTGCTTGAAGCACTGCCCATATACTCCTGGCCTTGGGAAGGTCAGACTGTTCTGTTCTGTGTTCTTGCACCTCTTCTCTTCACCAGCTCCTTCTAGCCAAAACAGAGCCTCTCTTTCCATGGTTTCCCCACTTTCCTGGCCTGTGGCCCTGGAGAGCTGAGTGCAGCTGGCCACCACCAGCCTGCAGGAGACCTGCTGGCATGGCTCTGAAGGAGCTACTGAACTGTGTTTCCTTGGGGAAGAACCTCCCTCAGGTAGATAGAGAGGAAAATGGTGCAGAGTGTTGAATCAGTGTGGGAACCAGGACTAGCAGCACCACTGAGAGTCACAGAGAGCTTGGGTGTAGATAAAATTAATGTTTGCTTTTTATATGCCTTAATAGAGGGGCAGTATTTCTTTTCTCCCTGGGCAAAGAGGAAGAGGAGATGGAGAAGACAGGTCAAGGCAACAGCTTTTGCTCCTCTCTGTGGTTCTCTGGCCAGGAGACTTCTGCCAATGCAGTGGGTAAGGACATTGGCTGCTGCAGGAATTGGCCAGCAACAAATGACTGTTCCCAAGTGGGAGTGGGGAAGGAAGTGTGGAGACTCATTACACTTAATGTAATTACTCTGGACTTAGAGCAGGCTATGTGACAAAGGAATTTGGCCTTCTCTTTTTTTCCTCCCTCCCTCCCTGCCTGCCTCAATATTCAACAATATGAGTCTGGTCATGCCTTTTTGTGATCCAAACAGGCTCTTTGCAGTTCTCCTTTAACAGGGACCCCCCCCTGGCCTCACACAGGTAGAAGTAACGTGGCAGAACAATTTCTAAATAGGTCTAGAATTTGGCCAAGGTTGCTGCTGTGCAGAGGACTGATGCAGGGTGTTCTGCCCTGGATTCTTTTACCTGTTGCCTTTCCCATTCTGCTAGACAAGAGTCAAAGCTGCTCCATGGCCTTCTGCCCATTTCCTGCCTTTGGGAGACATTGGCCAACAGTGAGTTCCCTTTGCCTGGGACCTACCACTGCACCTGCACCTACACTGCAAAAAAAGATAGCCAGAGAAGCATTGGCCAGGATGGCCCAGAGGTGGGTGGGATATGGGGCTTCAATTCACCCACTCCAACCTCCTCAGCTCTCATTTTTGCCTTCCTTGTTTAATGCTGGTGGAGATGGAGATGGCCCAAAAGCTGTGGCAGTGCTGTCCTGCTCCCTCAGGAATGCACCTCTCCTCACCTCCTCCTCACCTCACTGGAATTGCACTCCTGTCCTGTCATGGACCCTCTGGGTCCCAGGTATGACCTTCCCCTTGGGGCTCCCAAGGCTTGTCCATGCAAGCCAGGCTGAGGCCATCTCCTGCTGGACCCTTCATGAGTTACTCAGGCAGATACCCAGGCTGTGGCAGTGGGTGGCTACCTGCACTCTGGGAAAGCACCTAATTATGGTCTGTCACTGCTCACAGCTGTCTTTCAGTGTCTGCTTTCTCCCTCTCATGAGTGCCCTGATGTTTTTCCTGACACCCCCACCTTCTTCCTCCTTGTGTGCGCCCAGGGGAAAGTGTCTTTTACTCACACTCCCGTTTCACCGTGACGCATTTCAGCCCTGCTGCAGCCTGTTCTGACCACTTGCCAGAGCGCAGCATGTCAGACATGCCAGAGGTTGTTGGAATTTGTCTTTCCAAACTGAATTTCTGATGAGGAACCTTTGCATTGACCAAGTCCACCTTTCACAGATTTGCTCAAAATGATCACTTTGATCTTGAGACCATCTAGGAGTGACAGGTCCATGCTCACCTTTTCCTAGTTAGGCTGGACTCTCAAATGACTTAAATGTGGCTCGTGTCTGTGCCTTGCTGTGAAAAGCAAACTTGAGCTATTGCTTGGTATCTTTCATCTCAAGGGCTCCTGTGATACCCTCAAGTAGTTGTGTCAGCAGTGGTGATGGAGACATCCGAAACTGGATGCCCAGGTGTTCTCACTGCCCCTACTGCTCCTCTCGACACCATTCCTGGCCATGGAACCTGCACATGGCAACCTACACCCTCTGGCAAAGTGCTATCTGTCCTCTGTTTCTCTTTCAGGAACAAGTGTCCACAGCATCCATTTCTCCTATGCAGATAAACCCAAGTTTCAGAATATGAAGAATTTTAGGTCCATTTAAATACTTATTTGCTAACACAAAAAGCAAGTGCCCCCATAATTTAATATGCTTCTGGAAGTAATTGGATAGAAGTCCTTTGTTTCTTTTCCTCCTGTCATCTTGCATTTGTTTAATTTGGCTGTCGTGACATGAAGTGACAGATCCCATGCTCCGTTTTTACAGATAGCAAAACTCCAGGATTCTTCTTTCTGCACTGTTAGAATTTTATGTATTCTCCCCATTCCCTCGTACATCACTATTGTGTCAGATTACTGACCCCCTTAAGAATAAATGCATTTTAATACAGCTGACCCAGAAACCTCCCAGAGGGGAGATAAAGCGTAGCTGTGAGAACCAGCTGAATTTGCTGTAACTTAGAGAGGAATCAGAGAAGGGTCCAAAGTGGGAAACGCCTCAGTGCCATGGTTATTTCCCATTAACATGTCCACATTTCCTGATGCTTGCAGCATTCTGGTCCCAGGGTTGTATCCATTCCTCCAGCTGGGAAGGAGTTGCTCACACAGAGTTTTCAGCAATGTTTTCCCAGAGACGCAGATTCAAGGGAAGATCAGACTTTATTCCTGTGCAGAGAAGGCAACAGGGTTGTCCCAGAGATGGGGCAGGGAACCTGATGTCAGGCAGAGCAGGCACCGAGAGCAGCAACATCCAAGGACAGGTGTTACTCAGGCACAAGCCCTGCAAGGGCAAGAAGGCAGGGGACACAGCTGTCTGCAGGGGCTGGGGAGGAGCATTACAAATAATGCCTCGCAGTACATTTGCCTGGCTGGCAATGTTCCTGGCACTTCTCTTGAAAAATATTTATCAGAAGAAAGGAGAAACAGCAGGAAATTGCAGATTCAACCTTGTATGTAAATGCAAAGCTGCAGAGTGCAGGAGAGGAAAATATCATCTTTCTCTTCCTAGAAGTTTTTAGACATTTTTCTCAAATTTCATACCATGAATCTTGCTCCCTGTC
Source organism: Aegithalos caudatus (assembly GCA_013389925.1). NCBI lineage: Eukaryota > Metazoa > Chordata > Aves > Passeriformes > Aegithalidae > Aegithalos > Aegithalos caudatus. The sequence continues at coordinate 110,286 of WEIU01014013.1, read as the reverse complement.
CATTTTAGAATGTTATTTTAAATAATTTCTGTAAAATGCATTTAAAGCCTGAAGGACATGCTGAGTTCTGAAGACTACAGGCTACTTCCACTCCTCTTGCTTTGAGGTTTCTGAATTGAGTGGTTGGGTCCCTGTGGGGGTCTTCAGTTCAAAGGAAATGTCTTTAGATTATAGCCATGGCAAATTGTTGGGCGGGAATTTATGTCACCTTGGATGACTCCAGTTACCCATCATATTATTCTAACACCTTCCCCAAACACCTCAGGTACTTAATGTCTGTGCCAGAACCTACCAGTGGCCAAATACAGACCTTTGCAGCAAAATTTCTTTTTATTTATGAGCTGCATGTTGCATGTTATTCCCAAGCAGTTTATAAAGGCCATGCTGTTATTAGCCCTTAGAGATGGATCCTGCAGTGGCCCTGGTAAGGACCTTGTCCCACTGGAACAGCAAATGTGGCTGGCTGCTCCACAGAGGAGCCTGCCCATGCATTCAGTGTGCCATCACAGCCAGCCTGGCCGTGTGGAGCCACGGTCTGTGTCTGCAGAAGGGATGGAACTCCTGCTGATGAAATTCCCACCCAGCACTGCTGAGGCCACGGGGAAGGTACTTCAAGCCAGCAATGTGTTTTGTACCCTCCCTCGAAAGGAGCAAACCCTCCCATTTCCCACACACAGAAGGAATGAGCCTTTCTGCTGTTTTATTACTGATTCTCAGGAGTGTAGGGATGAATCAGAAGGTGGCTAAATTCATTTGCTTAATCTTTCAGGGTAGCAAAGATTAGGTAGACTCTTCAAATCCTTGTTTCCCTTCACTAGAAGGGATATAAAAGCCAGGAGGAGAAAACAGCTGAGGTTTCATATCTCAGGTTGATTTTGCACCACGGACAAAAAAAGAAAGCAAGCTACTCCTCTTGTTTGGAGCTGAAGAACATTTGCTCTGGAAGCCCTTGAAAGAAAATAAACACCGTGCAATATGGTGTTGTTTGTACAATCGGTTTTCTGTGAAAAAACTTCACTTTAAATAGTTACAAAGATCTGGATAGTGGTGATTTTGTATGTGAGTTTAGGGACTATGCAGTAGCCAGGGTAATATTTCTACAAATGCCCAATTAGAGAACAAAGCAGGTGACACAGAAAGATGCATTTGTGAGAGCTGCTCTCCTTCTGTCCAATACAGACTCTCATGCATGCATTTACACACACACACACACACACACACACACACACACACACACATATATATATATATATCAGAGTTTATTTAGATCTAAGGCCCATTTAACAACCTGGCTTTAAGACTTGTGATGAGATTAATTGGGTGTGGTAATTGTATGTGCTTGAACACTACTTAGCAATTATACTTGAAGTTCCAAGAAATTCTGTGATGAATTACCTTAGGATTTTAATTCTGAGAGAGGTAAGGACAAGGTTAACAGAGGTCTAGTTTGAAGAGAGTTGAGCACCAGATAATTATCCTGCAGTGCTGTATATTTACAGCATGTACCATTGCCATGAATCTTCAGACCTGTTGCAAAGCAATTATTTCTGTTTTCCATAATACTATATTAATTCCGCACTATGGCTTGGGATTCCCTTCTCAAATCCATAGGTATTTTTTTGTCTGTGGTCCAGAGAGGGGACCTGGCTGTGTCTTAGGTCACTGCAGGTGACTTACCACACTCTCTTTTCCTTACATATCAAGACATGGATTGAGGTGCTAGATATCTGGTACCTATTTTGGAATTTTTTCATGGAAAAGGATATTAAAAGTCTGTTTTCAGAAACCAAAGCATTTCAATTCTTAAAAAATATGGTGTAAGGGGCTGTTGCTCTCCTCTGTGTCAGCTGAACTGAGGGGGAGACAGAGGATTGGCACACAGAAGCATATTTCTTTCATCTATTAACATCTACTCTGTGCATTAAAACCAAAGAAGCCATACATTTCCTTTACTCTCCTCAACCCCCTCAGGGCGTACGGGGCTGTGGTCCTGATAGGAGCTGGATGGGGCATGGGTCTCAGACCTACAGGGAGCTGGGAGATGGTTTCAGGAGCCAGGCTTGCAGTGGCTGGGTTGGTCCCCAGGCAGTGTCAGTCCCCTGGTGAGCAGGCAGGGCTGGCACCCACCTCATAGCAAATGACAAGCAGAGCTTGGCTTGTCCTCTGCAGCATCACTGGGTCTTCAACCCAGCTGCCTGAGTTGCACAGGCAAGGGGTTTCATCTCCAGCGCCCAGGCACTGGGAGTGAGTGGAGGAGAGGTGAGGTCGAAAGAAACCTCTGCAGCACTTAAGTTCACAAGTAAATATCTAATTAGAGAAATGTTTGACTTCAATAATAGATGAGCAGAATATCAAGAGACATGGGTACTGGCAAAGTACATCTACAGCAAAGTCTTTACAATGGGGGCATTTTATGGCCCTGCCCTCCTAAGGTCCTCACGTAAGTGGAAAAACCATGTGTGCAGCTGCTAAGGGTAGGGCATGACTTTCCTTGCTCTTGCTCTAACAATTTGGAGGCACCCATCGGCAAACCCACCCTCATCAATTCTGCATCTTCCTGAAAATGTACTTTTAAGCACCTTAATTGCATTTCAGAGATAACCCTGCAGGCAAAGTGACAGGAAGAGAAACCATATGGAGCAGTTTGGCGGTCAGGCTCTTTGTTTTAAATCAATCAAACATCTGCGGCTAATGTAGCTTTGGGCTGCTCCTCAGGAAACATTAGCCCTATTAGTCTGGGCTGGCAGGAACACAAAATAATATATTTATGGACAAAGCACATGTGCATTACTGTTGGAGAGCGAGTGGAGGAGGAGGAGAAGATCTGTGGTCAGCACTTTGCCTTCTCAGGACGTCAGCTCCAAGAAGCAAAGGGAGGGGAGCAGAGGGTCCTGTCTCCTTGCTCCAGCCCCATGCCACTCACCTCCCTTACTGGGAGCAGCCTCAAGACCTGCTGCCACGATCCTAGAGGGAAAGACCACCAAAAAAAGCTGTGTAGCTTCTACATTAAAGGAATGTGAGGCAGGACGGTGGAGTGGGATGAGTTCCAGTCTGTAGGGACAGTGATAGGAGGAAGCACCGGATGGTGGGGCTGGCCATGGGGCTGTGTCTGGCTCCCCACAACACCACATCCCCACAGAGCTGGTGGAAAGCAGCAGGGATAGGACAGGCATCCCATCTCAGTCCGCACAAGCGGAGACAAGGACCGTGTGCGAGGGAGCTGGGTGTTACCAGGCTGAAACCACCATTTCACACCGAGGGCTACAACACACAGCTTGTTCCCTGTCTAGTGTTCCTTTTTCAATCTAAACAGACAGTTCATCCCATTTTCATCTCATGTGGCGTCTATGTGCACTTAGGTAACGGAAGCAGTCCCAAGGAGGAGCTGGGAGATGGAAAGGGTGACCAGGCTTTTTCATTTACATTGTCATGCAGACAAACACAGATGCATCTGCAGGTACATCAATAAGTGAGAGGCTCTAGGACACACATCCACCCGACAGCACCTCTCTAGTCTGTCCATCCATACCTCAGTTGCCTGGGAAATGGTGAACCATGGCTGAGAGCAGGAAGAGCAAGAACTTTAGGACTGCTTCATAGCCAGTCACTGCCGCTGTATGTGAAGGAATTAGCACTAGAGAAGCCTTAAATGTATGAAAATAAATCAACTCCCTAAACCAAATTTTAGGCTTCTTTTTTTCTATTCACCGCAGAGAAAATCAAAAGCCTTTGGCATTGACAGGAGTAAGTTAGAGCTGCCATTTTTAGGGAAAAGTGAATCACTGACATATTTTGATTTTGCCAAAACAAAACATTGTGAATCCTGAAAGCACAAACTATTGTGAAATTCAAGAGAAAACCCAAACTTATCCAGAATAAGGAACTGTATATTTGTTAGGCTGAGACAAGCCTTAATGACTGAGACCTGCCCCTTAGTGACACTGAAATAATTGCACAACTATGACAGTTCAATTGAGTTTTCATTCCAGCACTAGATGAACCTGTCTTCTAAAATACAGTCTAATTAATCCTCTTCTATTTTTTCTGATGCTAATAACACTGGGCAGAGTCAGGGATCTGGGGATGCCTCAACTGTGACTTTTCAGATTTTTAGATGTTTTATTCCAAATTTGTACCTTTACAGACTACAATGGCAGGGGCTGTGGAGAGAAGGATAGCAGAATGTATGATTTGAATGTTTTTTCAAATCATGCATCCATGTATGTATTTATTGCTAGTGTATATGTAACTGAGGAGCTTCCACTGGTGCAGTGACTGTGAATTGCAAAAGGAACACTTTTACATTCAGGAAATGTAATGACTTAAATCTGGAGAACACCAGCTCTGTTTCCATATCTGGGTTTTCATGAGCATGCTCATTTGTAAGCTCTGGCTTTCCTGCAGGGATGCAGAGGAACAAAGCTGGTTTTGAGAAGCAGAGCTGCTGAAGCTATCTGCACACCCTGCAGATCTCCCTGCTGCCTCTGCAGCTCATGCCCCTCACATGCCCCTCATTGTCCTTCTGTCCACATCCTCTCCACATATCCCACAGCCATCGTGCTTTTCCAAAATGTGTCAGCTCCCAGTGTTTTCAGCTGCACCAAGACCATTCCTGCCTCAGCAAACATCCCCATTTATGAGCAGATACCTACTTACACCTTCCTCTTCTCTAAAGGGATGTATGAATTCTGCTAACCCATCAGCCCCATTCTCCCAGAAGGGAGCTACATCTCCTATGAAATGGGACAACCCCTGGGACAGCCAATATTGCCTTTTCCTTTCCCAAAGAGTGACAAAGTTTCCATGCTCAAAGGCAGGAGAAGGACTCACCTAACCTTTCTTTGAGAGCAACACACATGAAACACTTTGCCCCTAAGGTAAGGCTGGAGAAACATCTACACACTTCCTCTGGGGCATGCACAAGAAGGCAGAAGTCTGAAGACTGCTGCTAAATTTATCAAAGGATGAATTTTCCAAAGTAGTTGTAACTCATGCAGATTTTCCAATTTATTTGCAAATTATTTGAAAATCCACCTCTAAAGTGTTGTAACTGCGCCAGGGACCTGCTGCATCTGCACCAGTCACTTACCACTTTCTCCAAGTGCCAAAAACCATCATAATTCCCAGTACCAGCCCCATCGTGCATAACACACCAGGTTGGTTTGAATCTTCCCAGCATCACAAGCAAAATGTTTCCTTGAATCATCCAGAGCTGAGGGGCTTCAGGAGGAAACCAAGGGGCAGCCCAGAGAAACTGCTGCTGGTGGAGCTCCTCGGTGTGGCGAGTGTTCTTCTGGGAGGGTGGGAAGAATAAATAGCAGGTGTTTCTGGGAGGGAAAATGGTAGAGGGGAGTTTGCTTTGAAAATATTGTGTACCTCCACCTGAAAGCAACATATCATGGTAGGGGAAATACAGGAGGCAGCTGAGGTCTTGCAGCAGATACTTCTGAGCATTGGCTGCCCCATGGTCCCCTTGGTGGTTCAGCAGAGCAGGGACGTGTGTTTTGTAGGCCACAGAGCAGGATGGGGCCCCAGGCAGCACATAGAGCTCAAATGGACTGAATTTCCACAGCTTCCACAAAGGATGTTACAGTTAGAAGTCATCCTAATCCCCACAGTCCAAGGCAATCATTGTAATAATATATTTGTAATCATCAGCTACAAGGGGAAAGTTTTCCTTTCTTGAGCCATACCTCATGGAAACTCCTCATCCATGGAAAGGGTGTGAGAGTTTCTCATCAGAAATGACAGGAATTCAAAGAAAGGGTGACAGTACTTCCCTGTGCAACTGGAGGTCTCTTGTGACCCCCAAGAGGTGATACTGCAAAAAAGGATTCAGAGAAGTGTTGGTGTAATTCCAAGTTTACTTTGTGCTGTCACCAGCTGCTTGAAAGAGTTCAGTGCTGGACCAGTGTTGGAAGTGAAGGATATGGAAAGATAATGCCGCAGGGGAAAATTAAGTTCTTTGCCATGAATGTTGCTGTGGAGAGATGGAGGCTGTGGCCACCCTTGTGAGGAGTGTGCCTCGCAATTAAGAGAGGTGAGAAACAATGTGGTGAGCACACGTGGATTTGAAGATCATCTGATAAAACACTGATTAGTGTCCAGGAACAGATACAAGGGAGGGATGTGACCTCATGGGAGTTGTCCCACTGCCTTCACATCCCTTTGGATGAGATCTATGGTATCCTCACTTGGAAGGAAAAAGAATGTGCAGGGCTGTGATAGAACCATAGCAATCATAGAATGGTTTGGGTTGGAAGGGACTTTTAGAGATCATCTAGTCCAAGGCCCTTTCAATGAGCCAGGACATCTTCAACTAGATCATATTGCTCAGAGCCCATTCCAGCCTGACCTTCAGTCTTTCCAGGGATGGGGCATCCACAACCTCCCTGAGTAACCTGTTCCAGCATTTTACCACTCTCACTGTGAAAACTTCTTCCTTATATCTTATGTAAACCAACCATCTTCTAATTAAAAGCCATCCCAGCTTGTCTTATCAATACAGACCCTTGTAAAAAGTCCCTATCTAGATCTCTCGTAAGTTCCTTTTAGGTACTGGAAGGCTGGAAGACCTCCCCAGAGCCTTTGCTTCTTCAGGCTGAACAATCCCAGCTCTCTCCACAGGAGATGTGCTCCAGACCATGGCCTTCGTGGCCTCCTCTGCACTCACTCCAGCAGGTTTCATGTCCCTCCTGAACTGAGGACCCTAGAATTGGATGCTGCACTCCAGGTGGGGTCGCACCAGAGTGGAGTAAAGGGACAGAATCACCTCCTCAACCTGCTCATCATGCTGCTTCTGATGCAGCCCATGATGCAGTTGGTTTTCTGGGCTTTTGAGCATGTGTTGTCGGGTCATGTCCAGCCTTTCCTCAACCAGCACTACCAAGTTCTCCTCAGCATCATCTTTGTTCATGCCCAAGCCTGTATTGGCAGCGGGGTTTGCCCCAGCCCAGGTGCAGGGTACTAAGTGATCTTTGGTCTGTGGCCTCCAGGCTGGGCCCCTTTTGCCTTTTTGCCCATACTTTACTTTTTCTTTGAGGAGGCTGTACTCAGGTGGGCTGCAGCAGCCCTTTACAAACAGGCAGTGAGGAGCCTTGCCCAGACTGTGTAGGGGGTTGCCAGATAACGTGGGCTGATAATGAATCTTTGCATCTTCACCCTGACCAGCACTGCCTCTGTGACCTTTGCAAGACCCATTGTCTGAGAATGGTAACCTGTCCCTAATCTTCCCTCTAGGTACCATATTAATCAATGTTTGTTTTCTTTCTCTTTCAGCAGATTCTCTAATTATTAACTGTGCAGAGGACTTGTGGTTTAGTGTATGGGTTGCTTCCTCTCACTGGGGAAGGTGCTTTGCACAAGCTGGGGGCTTGTTTGCTCCTTGGTGCTCCTGAAAGATAAGAAAGACATTGAACAATGGGAACCCAATCATCTTCCTTCCCCCCCCCCCATGACCATTAGTTTGATTCATGGTACTTTTTGTTTGTCACTGATGAGTAATGAGCTATTCCATCTTCACTCTAGATCTATGCAGAAATGATAGGTGCACATCAGGCAATGTAAAAGACATGAGGATTTAACCCCTTGGCCAACAATGGACTGCTAACAACTTGTGCCTTGGAAATAGTGTTGTGGTAGCAGAGGGGAATTTTTTTTTTTTTTTTAAATCTACCTTTGATTAGGGACATACATTTTTGGAGTGACAGTCTGCCAGAAATACAGTGTTACACAAGCTCTCATCATCTGAACCAGCATCCTGGAGTCGCTCAGTTTTCTCTCTCAAGGTCATACTGTTATTATGCAATTGCACAAGCAAGGCAGGACTAAAGGTGTAAATAGACAAAGAAGGTTTAACTCACTCCCACGAGCACAGGGCCTTTAGGACTGCCCATTTAGGTACATATATCTGACATATTGCCCATGTTTTCTCTCATTTTGGCCCTTTTTTGGTGCAGTCCCTGTGCAGTCTGAGGCTGAGAAGTGCCACCCGTCCCTGTATGCCAGGTGTCAGTGGGGTTCCATTCTCCCTGTGCCAGGCTGGAGCTGTGCAAAGAGGATGCTGTGCTGACATCCCGACCACCTTCCCACCCATCTGGAGTACAAGGCATATGCTTCAATCCCACCCTGGGCAGCCATAGCCAGAAAATCCCGTGCCAGGTCAGCCTGGTGGTCCCTCAAGACCAATCCCCTCCCTCCAGCAATGCCCAGTACAGTAGCACTCAGTGCCTTTGGGACGTCTGTGGGTTAGGGGCAGTGGCACCCCAGCTGGCAGGCAGACCTGCTCATGCCCTCCTGACTCACCCCAAGTGCCATCAGGAGAATCTCTGTGTGGGTTAATAGTGGGGCTGAAACAGCGATGGCTTTCCAGAGCCCGCCGGAGCTGACTCATAGAACAGAGCTTTGCCAGAGATGACAGGGGGCTAGAAATCAGAGCCCTGATGAGCTTCTCCCTCAAGTATTTATTTATTTTGTGCACCATCTTCTCCTTCTGCCTGTTGGCAATGAGAAGAATTCATAAATGATGTTAATAAATGAGGAATGACAGCTAATCTTAATTGACCAAAGATTCCCTCAAAAGACTGGGTCATGATGGATGTAATATGCTCTAAACATGAAAATGTAAGCCAGGAAATTACACTGGTGGTTTTACATGCCTTTAATCGAATGGGTTTTATGCTGCCAAGCAACAAAATCAAGGTGGGCTCCATCTGTGAGGAGTATTTTTTTCCCCAAAAGAGTAACTTTGCAGTTTAGTGGCCTTGCACTGCTGCTCCATCCTGCCGTCTCTGCTTCCTAAATCTACTAATTTGGGCTCCAAAGTGGCACCACTGAGTAAGGTTTTATTTTCTTCTGCCTAATCTATCTTCACCTTTCTGGGCATTCACCAAATGCTTGGTGCAGCCAGTGTGCTGAGACACCACTGAGATGTGCCTGTGGGGTCCCCCTGTATTTTGCTGATGACATTTTACCTTGGTGGGTTATTTATTCTCTCTCCAAATATAATGCACTGTGGACTGTTTTTGTTGGGGTGTTTTTTTTTTTTTTTTTTTTTTTTTTTTTTTTTTTTTTTTTTTTTTTTTTTTTTTTTTTTTTTTTTTTTTTTTTTTTTTTTCCCAGAAAACAGTTTTCCTCCCAGGAAATGGGTATTGATAGCAAGATGTCCCCTTATATTCCATCAATCCCAGCACATTTCTCTTGGAAACTAGTGTGGGAATGCCTGGGGGATTTTTAGGGATAGGGGGATCTTTAGGGCTGGGGGAAAGAGGAAGCCAGGCACAGCTATTCCCTTCAGGACAGGGAGGCAGTGCTTGGTAAACCCCGACAGACCTCTCCTCCAGCCAGAGGATACCCATTATTTTCCAGTGATCCAGGGAACCAGGGTTGTGGTGGCTGCTCCCACTCCTGCTTTGGGCTTGCAGCACCATCTCACTCCCCAAATTACTTCTCTGCATGCAGGTGTCTGGAATACTGGGGCTGGGACACGTAAAGGATAGGGCCAAAGGACAGTGGAAGGTTAGGAAGGAAACCTGAAGACAACAGCATTTTTGCAGTCCTGCCAGGATGCTCCTGCTTGGGGTTTCTTTCCGCACTTCCCGTCTCGGGTAGGTCCCCTCCCCGCCTGTCATGCCAGCTCAGCTGGGCTCGTACTGCGGCACTTTCCTGAGAACATCCCAGAGACTTCAAAACCTCCTCCTCGTCCTGGCAGAATGACTTGCAGCTTTTCCGAAAACTGGCAAGCAGCCTCAGTGCTTTACCATGGGAAGAAGGTTAACTCCTTCCCTCCTTTTCTCCTTCCCTCCCCTTCCCTCCAGCCCAGCGCATCATCCGGCTGGTTTGCCTAGGAACTGGCTGTCAGGAGCGACGGAGGAGGAAATAGTTTATTTTTAAGAGCATTTAGCCCTCACAGCTTCTTGGCTCGGGGTTTGGGGAACGCAGCCTTGCACCGACAGCCAGAGGTTTCATCCATCTGAGTCCGTGAGATAAAATCATTTGCACGTGGTTTGTGAAAAGGGCAATTATTGAGGGTTTGGGGATACGTTGTTTGCAGGGTGTGGAACATTTAGAAGTGAGGACAAAAAGCTTTATCCTTCAGGCACTGCAGGGAGGAGCTGGCAGCGGCTCAAAGGGTGCCCAGCCCCGAAGGAATATTTTAAAGTTTTCCTATTTTGTAGCTCTGCGTAAGAGCAACCCGCAGCAATCGAGCAGCAGGACTCCTGCCTCCTCTTCCTAGCTTTGCCTTGGGCTTGCAGCGTCACCTTCTTCAAGAATACCTGTTTTCTTGGTTAATTTTCAAAAACATTACTTTTCTCCCCCCGCCCCTACAGGAAGCTCTGCAGGTATAAAAACCATCGGAGTTCAATGCACTGCAGCTGCAAACCCGACTAAGCACCTGGCTTCCTGCCTTGCACCCAGGTAAAGCATGACCCTGGGGTGCTGCCTCCATTCCCCTCTGTCCATGAGCTCCTCTGTTACCCCGCTCCCCAGGGCATCCCTGGTCCTGGACGCTGCTTGGGTGGGAATAACCACCCTTTGCCCCTGGCAGAGGCTGGTCAGGATGGTCAGGGTACACGCTGTGGAAGAGGTGAGGGATGAGGAGAAAAGACCAAGAAACTGCTACAACAAAGGGGTCCCAGTAAGACAGACCTTAAACTTTTTTCCCCTTTTTCAGACTTGATTCTCATTCCTGCAATGTCAAGATTTCAGATTATTGGGAGATAAATTTAGAATAGATCTGAAAAGTAATTTAGAAACCTAAAAATAGCCTGTTAGCCTGTCTATCCAGTGACCAGGAGGGAGGAAGACGGAGAAAAATGACTGGGGGGGCTAGGGGCAAAAAGGAATAAACAATTATGAGACTGGGCAGCCGTGACAGAGAGAAATGTCTCTTTCATGTGTTCCTGATCACTGGGATCTGGAGCTAGGCAGGAAGCTATCTTAACTTGTCTCTGCACACATTGACAAAATGTGGCCAGCTATTTTGATATTCAGAGATGGCATTTCATGTCACAGTGTGTAGCCCTGTGTGACTGCTCACTGCTTCACCACCTGCACCCTGTCCTGGCTGGGGCACTGCCAGTACCCATGGCCCAGCAGGATGTGATGCCTGGACTTTATTTCTTTCCCTGACAATGTTGTGGGAAGCACCATTTACTCTGAATGATTAACCAGATGTGGAGCTGGTGGGACTCAAGTAGCAAAGGGGAATTTTCTTCAGGAATTTTAGGAAACTGAGTAAACACAACTTGGCCAGTGATGGGGATTTGCCATTGCAGGGTCGGACCTGGAGATCACCAACAGCCCCTGGCATGGTGAGCCAGGTCCAGGGTGCCACCAGGAAATCCAGCCAAGAGCAAAAGCAGATGAGGTTGAAGATAAGCAGCAATACTTAAGCAAGGTATCTGTGCCGAGGGGAAGCCACCCACAGCACGGGACTACAGTCCATGCAGCAGGAAAGACCAGAGGCAGGCAACATAATACAGGCAGAGCTGGCTGCCCAGCCAGAGCTGGAACAAGCTTCCTGGTCCCCCATGAGAAAGCAACCCAGAGGGACCAGTGTACTCCACTGCCATCACAGTACCAGAGCCCCCAGGGGGAGTGTAGCAGCCCAGGAGGGCATGAGGAGGGGGCAGTGAGGGCTGCAGATGTTTCCTGCTTGCTGAACATGAGCTGCAGGGAGGATATAAATGTTGGTGCTGTGAGCTAAGCCTTGCCTCGTATCACGCCTTGCTTTTATAACCTCTTCTTTTTAATATCCTGTTGAGACAAACAGCCTGTGCAAGTGTGCTGGGGGGATCTGCCAAGCAGCTGAGCATGTTAGAGGATTTTAGTCTAAAAGGTGCTCTAAGAAATCCAGTACTGCAGGAAGCTCTTGGCTGCTAAATTGTTCCTGTCCCAGCACTGAGTCCCTCAGGAGCAGCAGAGATGTGGCATGGCCACAGGGTTGGGTCAGGCACTTGGGTACAGTGGTAACAGACCATGGAGACAGATTGCAGCAGGACAGGGAGATGATATCAGAAGTGCTGAGATGGTTGGTCCAAGAAGTCACAGGGTGCCATCTCCCGTGTGATCTCCTCGAATGCCACTGGGACACTATAACACTTTTGTCTAGCTGCAGCTGGCACACAGGGTGATGAATACAGGTAGTGGGTGATCAAACATGGCTTTGCATATGGTGACACTGCTGGCCACTATGAGCCTGTGTCATAAGTGCTCTCCTGGGTGCAGCAATGTCACCTCTCCTTCTGTATCTCCCATCAAACAAAGAGGTGATGTTGCTGCAGGTATTTTTCCTTCCCCTTTCAGCATGTATCCCTGCTTCCAAAGAGTGTTGTTAGATGTCCAGAAGCACATGGGGCTGAGGCCCACAAGGGGCAAGAGCCTCTGCTTTACTTACAGCCATGTCCCCTGATGACTGATGCCTGGCAGTTTTCCCCTTGAACTGTGAATCATACCCTGTTTCTGTAGTAGGTGCTTTTGAGGCAGACACATGATAATCCCTTGTGCACCTTAATCCCACCTCCAATGGGAAATAGGAATGCAGACAAGGGGGATGCCTTGGGCCAAGGTGTCACCTCTTCTTGCACTGTCAGCACCCAGACTGGAAAGGCAGGTGCCCAGTAGCACAATGCCCATAAGGGCCATAAATCCTCTAAACCTTGGGGTGAACTTTCAGCCTCACAGGTTTGCCCCAGAATTCCTCGGCACCCCAGCCAACCCCATGATCCTGTTGTAGTAGGGCCAAATCCTGCTCCCTGCTATGGGCTGATCACCATCCTGAGTGGGTGAGCTGATGGAAGTAATCTCACCTTGCCCCAGCCCCCACAGTCACCAACCCTACCATTAAGGTCTGGTGAACCATCCCTTCCCCTCAGCAGGTTCTCTGCAGCCTCAGTTGCCCCAGTGAGGAGCTGGGCTGACTGGGAATGACCAGTAGGAAGGGCACTTCCTACTCCCTTGTTCCCAGTTATCCACAGCAGCTTCTACTTCGGTGCCTGTCTCAGAAAAAGCCCCACTCTTCTAATGAAACATGTAATTCCGACTACTCATTTCTATCACGTTGGGAATAACCTATTTTTGCAGGGCACACTCAGCTTTTTGGCTGCTTTCACCACGGGGCAACAGGCCCTGGGTGTTGGATTGCCACAGCCCATCCCCAGGGAGTGGTGGCACCCGGGGGACAGCGGGGTCTGTCCCCACCAGAGCTGCACAGAGCTCAGTCCGGGTGGCTCTGTCCTAACAGTGACATGCAGCGGCGGCAGGCTGCAATGGAGGCTGGAGGCACCTTTGTGCTGGTGCAGCCCCTAACAGGCTTCTGCAGCCCTACCTTCGTTGTTTTTCACTAAAGGGTCAGCGTTTTATCTCGACAGTGAATTCTGCCCTCGTTTCCTCCTAGCTCCATTGTGCCACAGCTGTGAGCGCGCACACACAGGCCTCCCGCAGCCCTGCCTGTGGAGACCTGGCTAAGCAGCAGCAAAGCCGCCACCGCTCTTCCTAGGGCACGGCCAGCCAGGTGCTGCCGCATTTCCCGGAGCGAGAGGCGAGGCTGGCACGGACGGGGGGATTCCTGTGGGCTACATGCCTCGGTGTCCCACTCAGGCCATTTCTGAGGGTCTCAACACCTGCCTGTGACGGAACCGCTGGCAGGAAGGAGCTTCGCCGCCGCTCCCCGCCCCTCTCCGCAGGCGGGCAGGGCGCAGCACCCTCCCAGCCCTGGCACGTACCCCTGCACTGCTTACCTGCTGCTGCTGGCAGATCAAGTAGCTAATGTCTAAGCAGTCCCATTTAAACCCACAATCAAATTACAGGAACAAAATTAGAAGCCAGACTGGAGCCACTTTAAAAGTTGCCCCTTATTTAATGATTCTGTCGCAGTTATTTTTTTCTCTTATCACCATTTATTCTCATTCTGGGGCTGGTCTGTAATAATAGAGGAGGTTCATTTGTGCTCCCCCTCCTCTTTCCAATGTCTAGTCTGTGTGGATTTCATTTCTGCCTAGTGAAAAGGCATTAGGATAAATAAAGATGCAGTGCTACAGGGATCTACGTTAATGGGGTGGCACCATACTCACCCCTTTCTGCCCTTTCCCATATGACAGGTGTGAATCAAACGGCTGGAATCCCTATTTTAGCCCTGCCCCATGCCTTCAGGTATCAATCTATCAAGTGTGGAAGAAGAAATTGCAGTGCAGCTCCTTCTTTACAAGCAGCGCCGTGCAGAAGCAGGAGCCCGGAGGAAGTGCCGGGGCGGTTTGGGAGCGCCGTGTCCCCTCTAGTGGGGTCTGCAGAGAATTGATGGAGCAAAGGAGGAGAGCCTCAGCTTCCCAACCGATGGGAAAAAGGAGGGGACAGTCTCCCCCTTCCTCTCTGCTCCTGCCATCCCCGCTCCACGAGGCCAGCAGTGCAGGCATGGAGATACTGGGGTGGTAGGGATGTGCAGCCCCAGCTGGGAGCTGGCTTGCACTGAAGGAGCTGGGGGAAATACTGATGTAATAATTTGCCCATTAATTAAAGATGTGACTTGATGCAAGGTTGGATTCATTCACCTGGCTGGATTTTCATCTGTTTCCAGATATTGCTGGGATTAAAATAAATGTATGCATTTTCTCACAAACCCTCCAGCTGTTTAGCAAAAACTATTTTTAGAACTCTGATTAAAAAAATCTATAGTTATCCTACAACAGGCAAACACTACTGTGTGCTTAGCAGCTGCTGTCCCCAAAACTGTTGCTGAAATCTGCCAGTATTCAAAAAACTTCCAAAATAGTTTATGCATCATTTTGATGACAACTGCCCCTGTGACACACCTGAATTCTTATTTTCTGTGAACAAAGCATGACCCTAACTAATGTACCCAGGCAGGCGGGAATTTCAGGAACTATGGAAGGCATCACACAGCCTACAAGCTGCTTTGGGGTGATGCACAATATCCCAGCACAGCCTGATCCTGTGCAGAAGAGCTACCCATTGGCAAGGGGGCTGAGGCATGGGAGATCTTCCTGAAGGTAATTCAGGTTGGATGTAGCTTTCAGGGTTGGAACTAGATAATCTTAGAAGTTCACTACAACCCAACCCATTCTGTGATTCTACAACTTTTAGCCAGGAAGATGTGTTCCCGACTGGGGAACCTCCTGCATGGCTAGGCCTCTTGCTGAGCACAGGGAGGGCTGAAAGCTCGAAAGGAGTCAGTGCCAGGGGACGAGCCAGCTGGCTTCCCACTTTTCTCTGTGCCTTACATGCACCCACTATTGCCCTGTCAATAGTTTCCTTTGTAGAAACAGCCACAGTGGCTTCAGCTGTGAGCAGGTTCATTGCTGGTGGAATGCTTGGACAGAGGTGTTAAAGATGCCCAAGAGGCTCAAAGGCTTCATGCTACAGCTCAGGGAGCTGGACACAGGGAAATAAATTGTGAGCTGGCAGTGTGCAGCAAGCAAATCTGACAGCAGCATAGTGCTCAGGCCCTGCAAGCTGGGAAACAAACCAGGGTCAAGTGCTGGATGGGGATCACCATTCTCAAGAATCATTATGTGCTGGTCTTTCTTCCTCCACGCATAACCCCACTACCAGAGTCTTCCTTCCACTGTGTTTGCAGGTTATTTTCCTTAACTCTGTACTGATCAAAGCATCTACTGGGGGTACTCATGAGGCAGAACTGGACAGGATTGAACACAGGGGCTCAGTGTCCAGCAGGACAAGCAATGTCACTCCTGGCAGGCACTGAGAATGCAAACCTTGGGTAGACTAGTAATAATCTCCTTTTCAGAGGGGTTCTCTAGCTTGGGGATTTGCATGGATGAGCTCCATTTTAGGTTTGAGCTCTGAGTGAGTGTGCGAATCCTTAAATAAAGTCAAAGCAGAAAGGCAGGTGGGTATCAGGCAAGCATTCAAATATCACAATGCTACAAAGTAAGTGATAGCCACACCTTGCTCCATTCACAGCTCCAGTCATTTACACATCAAGTAGGTGAATTCAAGAGTGCATAAATAGACCTGTAAATATATGGAGATCCTGCTTTTGCATAGTTCATTTTCAAAGCACATCTACTCCTTAGCATGCATTTGGGGTCACACTCCATTTTGCAGCCCTGCCCTGCTTCCCAAAAGTAACAGATTCACTCTGCTAGCTTTCCTCTGCAAGGGAAGCATAAAATGCAAGTAAAACACCTAACTTGTAGTGTTGTCACCACTTTCATCTTGCTGCTAATTACTAATGCAAATTATGTACATATCTAAAAATGTCTTCAGTACATTCCTGCTACTTGTGTTTCTTAAAGTATATGTGGCAAATATTTCCATATTTTCTACTTATACATTCTACTACCCACATCCAAACCTTAAGGTAGGATATCCCTGAGATCAAAGGCAACAAGGCAAACTGGAAAAGAGCCACTCCACTTGTAAAAGACTAATTTAATCTTTAGTGTCAAGTCTTGCTGTACATCTTGATTTTTCATCTTACCTCGGGCAGTCCAGTGACCCCCTATCGCATGCTTTGCCATCAGCTCACTTCTGATTTGTGAAATACAGTTTCTCATGATTTCTTGAGTGCTGCATGACAGGTAATTCTTTAAGGTTCCTGCCCAAGTACCAGTCTGAGGGAATGGTGTCCAGCTTGGGAAAAAGCACTTGCATTCCAAGGACAAGCTTTAGTCAAAGGGGGGATACCAAAACTTTAAAGTGCCCCATATAGTGTAGATCTTTCCAACTAGACTTCCCTCCAGCTGGTGCTGCAGGCATCACCCTTACCTTGGTAAGCTGTTACTTGCACACAAGATTGAAGGATGGATTGATGGTCAGCTGGCCTAAAGAACCCAGCAAAATGAGAGATAGGCCAAGGAGCACCAAGAAATTACCCATTTAAAAGCAGTTGACTGTGAGCCTTAGGATTCTGCGGGCTCACGTTTTAACGAATGCTAACAAAACAGGCATTCCTGAAAATGGCTCCCCATACATTAATTCCAGGTGTTTTCATTGCACTTAATCTTGTTTTCATCCCACTGAAAAAGGTGAATAACTGTGATCTGGAAGGGCTGGAAATTTGAGGAACCACAAACACCATAGAAAGCATTTCAGACAGGGACTGGCACATCAGTCCAGCACAAACAACCTTGTTGTTAAGCAACCTTAAAAAGAAAACTTTTAAAAAGAAGGGCCAGCACTGGTTTAATCCAAGTGAAACCAGATGGTGATATTTCTCTTGTTTGGACCCATTTTTCCAAGATCAACACATATGAATTCACATTTTCCATTTCCATTTCACAATCAGGTACAAACAGGGACTTCCTTGTGATGGTTTCAAATATTTTATTATAGTCTCTTATCAACAAGTTCTCTGAAAATCAGTTTTTCAGAACTAAAATCTAATCTGGCAGGGTTCAATAAGTAACAAGATGAACTCAGCCATGGCAAACAAAATATTACTAAGTTACTTTAAATAAATTTTATCACAACAACCTCAGGAAGAGTGTGTACGGGAGATTTAGGCAGTTTATCTTGGATTTTTATTAATATTTTGGATTCTTTTTGTTATGCTCTAGACTCTGATACACAGCTGTCTTCATTTAGATGTTAAAATGGGATAGAACTTTGGGTGCCTTTATGCCTGTGATTCTTGTCTTATTTTATAGTGCTGTAATAAAAATAGCATCATCAGCATTCAGTGCTCACCACAGGACATTTAAGCAACTGGTCATTGCACTGAAACAGAACTTCTGGAGAAACTGAGATTATTTCCAGGCAGTAATTGCTTACAAAAGGTCTAGCTCCCAAGTCTTTTCAGCCATTCATTTTCTGTTCAGCACCTCCTATGACATTTATTAAAGTAATTTGATCAGGTTATGTTGCACACAGTAGGTCATTCAGATTCCATCTTGACCTTCACAGCAGCATCTAATACTGCCTGGAAGATAATACAGAATCCTTTTCCTTATACATACAGTCAACGTTCTCAGCTTGCAGCTACTTGTTAACAAACACCAGTTTCAGTTAAATACAAGGAAACCTAAGAACATTGAGACATTTGAAAATAGGCATTACCGTATGTTTAATGTATTTTGGATTGTTTACTTCAACTTACTAACAATTCTTGATTTGCAGGGCTTAATTGCACATAATTTTTTTAAAAAAGCAATATAATGTCTTAACATTAATGAAACATAACATTTAAGTGTTTTTTATTGTGCAAAACATAAGCAATAAGTCTTATTAGTACAATAAGCTGAAAAAGCAAGGGATATTTAAAACAATATTCACATCCAGTGTACAATTTTTATCCCTACTTCCAACTTTTGATGTGGAATCTACAATTCCCATCAGTAAGTGCTATCTGAAAATACCAAAAAAAATTGTTTCACCTTTTATTATTTGAAGGAGACTCAAAATTTATTTTTGCATTAGGTTTTGATGCACAACTAAAACAGCTGTTTAAGTTGATAAATACAAAATAAGACACTGGAAAGGGTGAAAAATAACCAACATGCTGAAGGCATCCACCTAAATGGTGGCATGACTGATAATTTATAGCTTATATTAAAAATATAATTCTGATTTTCCATTTTCAACTCAAGATTTTAGCAAATAACCCAAAATTTTGTTTTACAGTTCTGGCATCTGCTAATTGAAAAAGTAATTTAATTCAATACTTATTTTTAATTAAAATATTTATCTTGCTATAGATGAAGTGCTACCAGTCAAGGCAGTCACGAAAACTGTTTGATGTTTACATAGCACCGTATTGATAAACATCTCCTTCAGTAAAAGAGATTGTGTTCTGCTGGGGAACATAACCACATCATCTCCTGAATATTTTAGGTATCTTTGCCTTCCACATCATAAATATGTGCAATGATTCCTTAATTTGAGAAAAAATGCACATAATTCAAGCTTTAAGATGGTGCTATCATTAATTCATATTATCTTTGTATAAAAGTATCAAGAACTCTTCAGTAGTCAATTGAATATTCAAAAACAGATCAATAGTTTTATGTAAACTTGTTAAAAAACAAACCACCACATTATTTGGCTTTAAAGTGACAAAGTATTTTTCTTAATATAATTCACTAGGCATGTGAAGTATTAAAATCAAACTATAATTCAAAAAGTAGCAGAGACTGGACTATCTCTGATATTGAAATACTCAATTAAAATATATAAAGAATCTCCAAAACATGTAATTGTAATTCATTACAGTGGTATTGTTCATTCTAATAATAATCCTTCCTATAAGGAGGCTGAATGTTATATAAAACACATTAAACTGTTATAGTTCCCAATTAGAGAACATCAATATTCTGCCTCTGCCTCTCCTTCAGCTCAAATTCACTAAAATATGGATTAGGCTTTCTACTGAAAGAAAATGGGAAATGTGCTCACTATCCAGGTGGATAGCTCCGAGCCCTAATCAAAATCTTATCAGCTTATCCACAATTGTTAGATTTAGACTAGTAACAAATCTTGCAGTAAAGTGTTAAAAACAGATGGAGTAACTAACAAGCCATCTTCTGTATTTTAAATTACAGAAATCTACACATCAAAATCCTTATGGAAACATGAGTGCTGGTGACATCATTGACTCTTACAAACTGAGTCTTCCGTAAAAGTTGCACTGATGGAAAAGGATGCCTTGAGATAAATGGAAATAAAACCCAACAGAAGATAGATTTCCTAGTATTGAGCCTCAATTTCTTATAAGCTAACAAACATATTTCAGTGATAGAAATTATTATTTCTCATTATTTTGGTCCCATCCCTTTCCCAAGATCAACTTCATAAGTTGTTACCACTCCAGTTAAAAAAAAAACCCTCTTAAAATATTGTATATGGACTTCTGGGTTCCAAAAATAAAATACATATGCAGTTTCATATTCTTGCTATGAAACATCAGCTAAAAAGTATGAACATTCAAAAAGAAACCAAATTGCATTTTATACATTGTATCTCTATTGATACAATTCTCCATGTTGGAAAATTCAGCTTTTTTAGAGAGCTCAACATGTGCAAAGTTCAATTAAATCTTGAAGAAAATTCCAGTTTCAAATGTTACATGTAATTTTGTATCTGACAG
>WEIU01014013.1:71320-90181 GCA_013389925.1 Aegithalos caudatus | reverse complement strand
AAAAAAAAAGCTGTACAAAGTTAGCTTCAAACCTCTTCATTCCCCCAAAATATAGGCACTCAGTGGTTTAAGTGTGCAAATGGCTTCTTAGAAGAAACAGTGTGCAAACAGAGCCTGTTCCATTAGCTCTGCATTCTTTAGTGATTTCCTAGAGAGTATTGCCATTAAATGCTATCTATGGTATGACTTTGTAAAGAACAGAGGACATTCAGTCCACAGAGTCACAGATGTCTTTCACTTTCTCGTTGAAGTCTTCAGGTTGATCAGCGTACACGTAATGACCTGCACCGAGGATAGCCTGGAGGATAAAGGTGAAGAAGCACGTCAGGATCATAAAAATGTAATAAAAAAATAAATACTGGGACAGGTGAAGAACCTGGCTTTTACACATTGCCCAAGAGCTGGCATCATACATACAACCTAAAACCCACTCTAAACATAAGGAATACCAAAATATTCTTTTCCTTGTAAAGAAACTTTCCTACACAGCAAAAGAAAGTAAAATTACTGCTTATTCAACTGCTCACCTTGTTGAAAAAAAAAACCCCACCACTGAAGTGTGCACAAGTCACTGCACAACAAATTTAGTAGATATATATATATGCCTTGCGTATCAAATTTCTGATGCATCTTGATTCCCTTCACTCTACACTCAAATAGCCTATTTCTAGAACTTGTTATTCTCTGTAAAAATTCTACAACGTAAACTGTCGCCACAGTGTACAGCAAAGGTACTTGACCTCTTTTCTTTCTATTTTACAGTGAGTCCAAGACTAATCTTTATTTAAAACTACTTTCCCCTTCCCTTCTTAAAGCACCCTCT
This sequence comes from Aegithalos caudatus, assembly GCA_013389925.1. Classification (NCBI taxonomy): domain Eukaryota; kingdom Metazoa; phylum Chordata; class Aves; order Passeriformes; family Aegithalidae; genus Aegithalos; species Aegithalos caudatus. The sequence continues at coordinate 89,358 of WEIU01014013.1, read as the reverse complement.
CTTAAGTCTCTAACTGAATATCCTACAAGTACAGCTTTGTTATTGTGTTAAAAGCTCCCAGAAACTCAAAGCAAAAATTACTTAGGAACAAATGCATGTGACAAAACCATAGAACCTCAGCATTTTACCAAGCATGGCACTGCCAGTCAACATCTCTGTCTCATTACAGCCCTTGGCCTCCTCTCTCCTACAGCCCTTGCATTTTTGAGCATGCCTGCAACTCCACCATTCCAATTTACCTTTTAGAATCTGTATTTGGCTTGGCAAAATTTCAGCCTGGAATACAATATGATTTCCCACAGTCCCTTCTAAAAGCCCCTGACCAAAGTGGAAAAAATCTCCTTGAATGGTATAAGCTTATCTCAGCAATATACACTTTTTAAACGACTTTCTGTTACAACTCCCCCTCTCTGGTTAAGCAGTTAAGTGACACCTTCAGTCTGGATGTCAAATTTATGAAATATATCTGTGCTCTTTAACACACTTAAAACAGTTGGATAACAATGTCTTTTCTCTGATTTCCACCTCTAAATTCAGCTGTATGAAGTTATAAAATTTTATCTGGATGACTTGTTACAGTATACTATCAACATTACATATTGTACACTTCTGTCCAGATAGTTACAGACATCAGTAACATCACATCTGGTGTGTTCAAACATTTTATCACCTCACAGCATTTTAACTTATATGCATATTCAATTATCACAGCTGACTGATGTGAAAATGTGTGAAGAATACTCTAAAATTAGTTTAATAGAAATCAACAACAAAAAATGCAGAGTGCACATTCACATCAAGATGCAAGTACACACATTTTAAATGACAATATCTGACCTCTAAACAAAAATGTCTTAGGTAGTAAGAAAACACTAAGTATTTTTAAAATAACTTAAGGAAAGATGTAAGCACCAGGTACAAACTACCCTCTTATCAGAGAAACAAATGCATTATATAGAAAGATGGAGAGAGTTTATGAGAACCTCCCCATTATCTTATTTACATATGGAGATAGTAGGACTAGTGTGGTTTGAACCACAGCGACCACAAGACCTACTTCTATTAGCCCATTGTAGAACAAAATAGAGAATCACTTTGCTCACAGATCTAGTTTGGATTTTAGTGCTACAGTAAGTTTTCTTCTTAGCCTGGAGACTCAATGCTTTTGTCTAGCTTTTCTCTGATGTAAGATTTGTTTTCTCTCTCTCTGTTACAGAAAACAGAACTTACTACCCCAGGCTCTAAATCAAAAGTGACACCATTTCCACAGCTGGCATGAAAAAAAACAGAGTCATAGAATAGTTTGGGTTGGAAAGGACCTTAAAGCTTATCTAGTTCCAACCCCCCTGCCATGGGCAGGGACACCTCCCCATAGACCAGGTTGCTCAGGGCCCCATCGGTATGACACAAATCCACACAAAAACCCAAACAACTGCTTTAGAAGTCAAACTTACTATTGTCTTCACATAGGAATTTGGTCTCAGAGACTGGATAGTGCTGCCAGAATTGCCATCTATACATGAACGTGCTCCATAGACCACCGTGATAGGAATGTCTTGATCCATTTGTGAAATCCGTTGCAGCATTGGCCTTTTTGCCCATCCATAAGGGATTGTCATGTTCTTGAAAGCTGTTTCACCACTTGAAAAGGGTAAAAACAATTTAACTACCATTGGACTGCTTTTTATCTAAAATGGAGTATCAATGCCTTTTGGTAGCACAGATTACATAAGGTTAGGATTTTTTACAATGAAGAAAAATAAATTTCCAAGGTTTACATATAATATTCAACATAAAGAGCCCATGTTTTTGCATGACTCAATGCTGGCACTTAAAAGAATGAAATGCCTTATTTTTGAAGTTTTAAAAGAAATTCTTTACACATTAAAATTCTCCCAACAATTATTTAATTAATGCAGTGTCCAAACTCTCACAGAATTAACACAAACTGAGAAAAAATATAGAATTAGGATACTTTTTACATTTATCAATAGCTGGAATTCAGAAAAAGTGCAATGGTATCTTTTTCTTTAATATAATAAATGCCACAGTTAAAACAAATAGCATGCACACTGCTGCCATGGCCATTGGAGGGAGTAGCAGGCACTCAGTAAACGAACAACAGACTTCAAAATACACACTGGGAAATTCATACTCACCTAGGTGACTGTACATTGCAGTGATAGATATATTCAGCCACGGTGTTATCATCAAACATTGATGAATATTTTCGCTTGAAATCTGGTCTTAAACGCTGAACAAGGCTTAATCCTGTTAAAACAGAAAACACTATTAGAGGGGGAATGTGTATAAATTACTTTATCAGATTGCCAAATGCTTTTCATCAGAGCCCTCAGAACACATCCCCTTGAAACTCGTGGCTTCTAAACCTGTATTTGGTTTTATCACTTGCATGTCTTAGGGAAACACAATGGAATTACACTTACCAGGAATGAAATATAAATACTGTAAGGAATTTTATGCTGCTCCCCCATCCCCGAATACATATGGGGAATGTTTGAGCAGGGTCACTACAGCAATAGAAGAAATCTACAATGGGGACCAGCAAAAGGACTGAGCAGCGTCTATTTGTCACCAGTTTAGTCTCACATAATACCAATACATTCTCCTTGCTCTGGCAGCACTGGGTAGGATGCACTAAACCTTTCAGAACCAGAAGGCACTGTTGAAAAAGCTGGGGTGTTTTTCTTGTTCAAGTCTGTCCTCTCCTCTTACAGAACAATCTGCTTCTGAAGCTAGTTCATCTAACTAGTGTGTGGTTGAAAGAACATAAGTCTATGATGAAAAACAGGTGTAGAAATCTTAACATAAGGTACAAATACTGGTATGACTGAAGAGATTTAGTGTTGAGAAACATTGTCCTCATGCTCTCCTAACAAGCCAGTAGGGAAGTGGGACTTTTCAGAGGCCAGTTCAGGCCGTCTAAACTTAAGCGTCTTTTCTAAATAATTTCTCTAAGGAAGAAGCCTCTTCTACATCGACCAAAAGGATCTTTGGGACAAGAGCCTCACCACAAGGCTAATCTTAGTTTAAGAGTATTAGTCATCCCTAATATCAGATCTAAACTTCTCAGTTTGAAGCCATTAGCCCCCATCCTATCACTACAGACCCTTGTAAGAAGTTGCTCTCCAGCTCTCTTGTAGGCCCCCTTTAGGTACTGGAAGTCTCCTACAAGGTGTGCCCAAAGCCGCCTCTTCTGAGTCCCAACTCTTTCAGCTTGTCTTCATAGGCGAGGTACTCCAACCCTCTGATCATCGTCATGTCCCTCCTCCTGACTATCTCCAAAATTCTTATACTGGGGCCCCAGAGCTGGATGCAATATTCCACATGGGGTCTCATGAGAGCAGAGTGGAAGGGGAGAATCACCTCCCTCTACGTTCTGGCCATTCTGCTTTTGATGCAGCCCAGGATGTGGGTGGCTTTCTGGGCTGCAAGTACACATTGCTGGGTCATTTTGGGCTTCCCATCAACCAACACCCCAAGGTCTTCTCCTCGGGGCTGCTCTCAATCTATTTTCTGTTCAGAGGTGGGCAGGATTGTCCTGACCCAGGTTCGGGACCTTGCACACGGCCTTGTCAAACATCATGAGGTTGGCATGGTCCCACTTCTCAAGCCTGTCCAAGTCCCTCTGGCTGGCATCCCTCCCCTATAGCTTGTTGACCACACAGCTTGGTGCCATCAGCAGACTTGTTGAGGGTGCACTTGATCCCAGTGTCTGCATTGCTGACAAAGATGCATAACAGCCAATCCCAACACTGATCCATGAGGAATGACACTCATCACTGGTCTCCACATGGACACTGAACTGAGTGTGACAATTCATGGTTATGTTTCTCCTTTTCCAGACAGTAGGAATTTCATACTGTTGTTAATCTGTGCAATTATGATGATGTCACTTCTTCCCACCCAGTCCTGGGCAAAGGCCTGGTAGTATTTATGTAGACCTTGTCACAGTGATCTATGCTTTCATAACCTTGAGATTATTGCAACACGCCCTTATGCATGCTTTAAACAGATTTAGAAAACTAATACAGTGCAAGAGAAAATAATTCCCTTATGAAACAGTGATTTAACTCCCAAAGCAACCAAGATTTTGTAAAAGTCTGGCAATTGGCTGTGCTCTATTTTCCCTATATAGAGTACAATCGCTGGACTTCTTTTTCTGTGTGTTTGGGGTTTTTGAACACAAGTGAACACAGCTGGCTTGGAGTAAGAGTACTTTGAAAGAAAGAGACTAATTCTGTGTCTTGCCCTGCTATCAGCATAGAGGCCACGGCAAGAAGCGTTACCAAATTTTAGAATTCACTTTCTGTTTTGATCAAGTGCTTTGCCTGTGGGTCAAATTCCAAAACATCTTTCCCCTGGGAATTTACAGGGGAGACTGAAACAAGAATTCAAGACACCTTGGAACAAATTTTGGAATGAAATCGGACTGTAAATCATTGTTGTAATATTTATTGAATAAACTCTGAATTGTCTGGCTGATGTTTTCCACAGTGTCTTTGAAAATGCTGTAAGAAATTCTAACACTGCAGACACTGAGTTCCACAAAAAGGGTGTGATCACAGTGACATTTCTGTTGCCATGAGGAATTTTCAGGCATCGAGCTCTAGAAATGGAATTCAGAAATCCAATCTAAGCACCAAACCCCCACCAAACTGTGAGATTCCTGGGTGACTGTTCCAGTTAAGTGAGAGAAAACATGCAAATCAACTACCTGGAAAACATTCAAATAAAAAAAAAAAATTATCTGGATTCTGTCTCTCTCCCAGTTTAAGTGTTCACCTGTGTGTCTGATTAAATATCCATGTGATATTATTGTGATACCCAATGAACTTGACTGACATTTGAACTCGTACCTTTGAACAAGAGCAATTGGCTTTAGAGTGAGGTTCAGACAACTCTGTCTGCTCATCAGCTTAAGCACATTTGCATGTGGAACGAAACCTGGGTTCAGTTCAGTGCCTTCATCAGGTTAGGTCTGACACCTACTTACAGCACAGTGTTTAGACCTACCCTTCTCCAAGAACTCTTTCACCTGTCAAAAATTAAGTTGGTGATGGAAAACTTTTTTACCAGTACAGTGAGAAACATAGGCAAATTTGAACTGAAAAAGGCATTGCCCCTTCATGGTAGCCTATAAGCAAGGCTTAGGTTTGGGGACACCTTGCCAAGACAGTCTGCTTCTGCAGCATGGTTTGACTACACTCATTGTTAAGGGAGAAAATTTCAGCTTTGAAATTTCCCAATTGATTGATTTATGCATGCTCTTGTTATTGGATAGAACACATTAAATCAGTGCATATCACTTAATATCTTGCAGGTTGTTTTGCTAACCAAATTAGCATTTTACATTTTAAAAAAATCAGTTTGTACAAAATATGTTGCTTGTCTGAAAAAGTAAATTTGTCACACTATTGAAAACAAACAAATCAGCATATGCAGTATATTAAAATATATTTTCTATAGAAGTAGATTTAGGAAACAGATGTGGTTTAAGTGCAAACAAAGCCTAGAAATCTCATGAGTTTATCTTCAGACTGAATACCAAAAACAATGAAGAGATGAGTTAATCTGACATGTTTATCTTCAGACTGAATACCAAAAACAATGAAGAGGTGAGTTAATTATAACTTGTGAGGGGCCTGAAGGATATCTTTTTCCAAGCCTCTCCAGAAGATACTTCTGTAGCACAGAGAGTAACAGACAATTTCTTTCTCCTCTAGAAGGAATACATATAATGACTTTTAGATTTTATTACACTTTTCTCCCCATTCCCCAGATGAACTAAATCCATAGTATTTTTGGTCAGCCCCACCTAGCCCTAGTATAGGGTATAAAGAGTTTATCTATGATTCCATCAGTGCTGTTGAAGAAATTGAAATATGAACTGCCACCATAATGCAGGACACCAGTGATGCCCACAAGATTTTCTACAGTAGTAAGAAAATGGCCAATGGAAAGAACTTAGTTTCAACTTCTCTAAACTCAGGCCAAAGATTTTTGCTTTTATGAGAGTCTGCCTTCTAATGTTAAGGGAATTTGGAAATCGCATTTGCTCATCAAACTGGAATTAGGAGGGAAGCTAAACAGACTGTGACCAGAGGCAACCAGAAATAAAACCTTTCACATTCACGCCTTTCTGTCAGGGTTCCCCAAGAGATGTCTGCATAATCCAACTCACTGTAACTGAAGCCTGTACAGATCATATAGTGTAGCTTGCTGTAAGCTATTGTTACTAGTATTTCTAAAAGCAAGAGTTTGCCTTCTTTCCTGAAGAGATCAAATTTTCTTCAACCTCTTCCACTTTCCCCTCCAACTTTTTCCTCTGTGGATGATACAGACTTGCAAAAAAGTTTATCATAATGCACTTTCTGCTCCATGTTTATGTTTAACCAAAATAGAAATGGTATTTAAGAGTAGCTAAAACTCACCAAAGGGTCCTGCTATTCTTAGCCCAGCTAATGGATTAAATGGACTCAATATAGCTCCTAGTGCTTTGATCCAGATTGGAATTGGTCTTTCGTGTTCAGCATTGTCAGGCCTCTCTGGAAAACCCCATGGCTCCACTAAGATAAGATGCTTGACCCTGTTGGCATAAAAAGGTTCAGCAGTTTAAAGTACAGTAGCTTTTCTTCAACTGAGCAGGATGAAAACATGCTGCCTGTTTTACAGCTATAAACACACAGCCTACTTTAGTCACTTCTATCACAGAGTTTGATTCATCAACCGTTTCAATTTCAATTACTAATTAGAGGGGAATTGCACCTAATCATATGTATGAGCCAGAAACATGGAACCATGTGTCACAAAGAGAAACTCATTATTTTACAGATACTCACCGTCACAAACATTTGAGAAAAAGGATAGTCTTGTTTCTGTTTTTAAAAATACCCTAATCTAAATGCTCAGTCAATATTATTTGCAGGAGGGTTTAATTTGACAGAAAAGAGGATAATTACATCTGTTTCATTAAAGTGAAGCTTCTAGAAGTCTAAGATCTCTGTTCAAAGAAGAGACACAATTTAACTGAAAAATCACTCATCAAAGTAAAATTTGAACTGAAAAAGACAGAGTAAAACTAGCACTAGTCTTCTAAATTTATTGATTTTAGGTCATGAAAAAAAAATCAGATAGGCAATTTGTAAAATTATTACTCAAAGAAATATCAGTACAGAGAGCATTACAGGAGTTTCTGGCACATGCAACTATCGATCCCTTCATGCTGTGGGCCTCCCTCAAGCAAAATTATAATTCATCCTGGTAGATTAGAATTGTCCCTTTCCCTTTAATTGTCCCTTTTCCGTTTAATCCCATAATAACACCTACTCTTAACTGTCCAAGATTCCTGGAAATAAAGTGACTCTTAACTATAGTTTTCCATTTTAAGATGATTTTCCATGTCAGCTTCCTCATTGTTGTTCTCTACAACCTCTCAGGAGGTTGTAGCAAGGTGGGGGTTGGTCTCTTGTCCCAAGTAGCAAGCAATAGGACATGAGGGAATGGCCTCAACGACATTTAGGTTGGATATTAGGAAAAACTTCTTCACTGAAAGGGCTGTCATTGGAACAGACTGTCTTGTTCAATCTGGTCTAGTGGGAAGTGTCCTGCCCATGGCAGGGGGAGTGGAACTAGATGATCCTTTAGGGTCCCTTCCAACCAATACCATTTTATGATACTATTCCCAAGGAAGTGACTGAGTACCCATCTTTGGAATACTTAAATCTGTGAATGCAGTGCTTAAGGACACGGGTTAGTGGTGGACTCAGAAGTGCTGGGTTAACAGGTGGACTAGATCCTAAAAGTCTTATCTAACCTAAATCCATCTAAGGTTTTTATACTTTTATCTTTAACTTTTTGCCTTTTTATCTTTTCTTTTTCCTTCATTACTTCCTTCCCTGTTAAAGCCATGAGATTGTATATTAACACAGAAGAGTTCATAGTGCCTAAAATGATGCCAGAAATGATCCCAAAAGTTATTTCTGGGTTATGATCAGTTGGGAAACCAAAAACCTGTGCTTGGAATGAAGGGTTAGAAAGGATTAACCTCACAGAGATGTTTCTTGGTTGTTGGCTCAGCTATGAGGATACTTGCACCCTGCAGCAAACAGCAACAGTAAGACAGGACAGGGTAGGATCTAACTGTACAAACCAAGCAGGAGAGACCACAGGCACAGCAGTGCAAGCAAGGAGGAGCCATTTAGGACAGCCACACATTCCATGCACAAACTATGGCATTAAGTATAACACAGCAAACAAATTAATAAAAACAGAGTAAGCTTGGTTTCATGTTTCCTTTCTTAATACTTTCGTTCCTGTTCGGCAATCAAGCCTAAAACATAGCCCAGGATAGTGGGAAGTTGACCAGAAGAATTATTCCAAAAGTAAATGTCCTGAAATTGCAGTATTTGAAAATCATGGCCCACTTCAACTTGGCAAGATGCTAAATGGGAATCTTTTTGGATTAGCAGCCTTGGATTTTCCATGACTCTGGTACAGTGTAGCAAATTAACGGATCATCTATGCTTGGAGAAACAGATCTACTTTCCTAAACAATATGTATCCAGAATCCCTTAAGCTTCTAATACATTGTTAGATAACCTAGCTGAAAGCTCTGCTATATTTATCACTTGATTCAACACTCTTTTAAGACCCTAACAGTCAATTTGTTATTAAGTGGTCTTAGTTAATTTCAGAGAAACATTAGTAATGTGAGAGCACAAACTGAAACACCCCAAAATTAATTAACCCCAACTTAAGCACAGTGAGGCATGAAAATAAAGCATCACTTTCCATGTAAATCAGCAGTGGGCAAAACCAATATCCCATCCCACAGGAATAGGACAGTGCCATTTATAGATTGAAAAAAGTGACCCCTACAAAAAGCTAACTACAGTTAGCTAGAAGTTGGTTTATAACTAAAAGGATAATAGGTTTATATCCCTAAAGCAGAGGATTTAATTTCTTTACTGCAGTTCTGGATTTAGAAACACAACTACTTTCACACATAATTTCCATCCACTTGTGCTAACTTGTTGTCCATTTAGAAAGAAAAAGGCAAAGTGTTTTAGGGGAAAATGATGCATGAAAGTACTACAAATATATCCAAGTGAAAAAGAAATGGTAAAACTTGACATGAATAGAAAAGAATAAGATATGTTTAATATAATATGGAATTTTCTATATGATGTGTAGAGTTAAGCTTATATTCAGTTTTTCACAGGAGACCACTATGTGTATCCCAACAAAAGCATTCTCCTTTTTTGATTCAGAATTACCTCAGCTGGTGAGATCATAGCTCAACAGGGGATATATAACTGCACTAATAACCAGATACATAAAAGAAACAAACTTTAAGGAGAAAAAAAGTATTAACTGTTGGACACAACATGGTGCAGAAAACGCTGATGAAATACAATTAGAGAACTGCTGCAGATGGGCTGTCTTGTAAAGAAATATGCAGTGACATACAGACAATTTAAATCAAAGAGTCACTAAAATAATTTTTACATCATTCCGCAGGCACCAGGCTGACTGCTGGTATATAGGCATAAATTACCTAGGGGAATTATCTTCAGAAGTTTCAATGTTATCCATATGAGTGGCCTATTTTCTCTTCACAAAACAATCTCTGAGACAAAACATTTACCCATAAATATATTCACTGCTATTTCACCTTATAACATGGCAAGGGGGTACTGAGCTGAAGAGGTACATGAAAGTATACAGTAAAGAAAATCATGTTTGTCATATCTATCTATTTTATTCACCTGGAAATAAACCATACAATTTAATACTTAGGTCTTAAAGTTCAGTATCCTTTAGTTAAATCTGAGTGATCTACATAAAGATTATCTATAAAGAGCTTAATGAAATAAATGTGTATTAAAATCAATAGTCAAACACAGAAAAGGAATCCCTTTATTTTCACATACCTTGATGGATATTTTAGGGAATAAGCAGCAGCGAGGAATCCACCTAGGTTGTGTCCAAGCAAAATCATTTTTTCTAGCCCCACCTCCTTTCTCCATTCTTCTATGGATTCCACAAACTGATTTTCTGCTTCCCGAGCATCAGTGTCAAAGTGTGGTCTACTGCTACGTCCAAATCCCAAGAGGTCAAAAGCATGAACGGTCCTGTTCTCACAGAGATCTTCAAAGTTGAGAGCCCACAGTCCAACACCTCCTCCAAACCCATGCAGGAGAACAAGTGGAGTTTTATTTGAAAGGTCTGGAGAGAACGTCAGAGTCCATATTTTATTTCCATTAGATATATACACATATCGTTTATTGTATATGCTTGCAATACCTGGAAGAAAAAATGGGAAAAGATTATGTTGCTAGACATGCCTGACAAAATATAAAGTGCATTCTACTGAAACCACTGTTTTAAACAGGAGCCCCTTTCAAAGGAGAGTGCTTATAATCAAATGTCTACATGAGTGAAAAATGAAAATGTAATTTTAAACCTGTTTATTTCATCACAGTGTAAAAGACATACTGAAAAGCTTCTCTAATTATATTTAATGTAAATTTATAGAAAATCTAGTTATATGTATGAAACTTATTGAAAACCAAATACTTACATTTTAGCATCTTGTCCTCAGCCTCTTTAAGGTGTAGCAGTGATGTGGGACACCAGGCAGGAAGCCAGCTGAATAACCATCCAAACCTACAACAGCAACACAGAATAAAAATGTCTTGAGCACATGGTAATTTTTGGCACTGGTGCTTTGAAGACATTTCTTTTGCTGCTCTTCATAAGAGAGCCCACATTAAGCACACGGTGTGAAGAACATAATTTTGCAGTGGGAGGGAATTAATTTTTTCCTGACTTTTTACTAAAAGTGGCATCACAAGCGGGCATTCTACAAAGGGTAAGCAGTTTTTCCACCATGTCCTCCTATCACAGCATACTGATCTGGAGACATGAGCCCTCACATCGACCCAACAAGCTTGGCAGGATATGTAACAATCACTGGAGTTTCCAGCCTCCTCTCAAATTCCTTTGGAAGTCTGCCTGCACAGGCATAACCTTGCATGAACCTATCATTTCCAAAAAAGCAATAAGCTCTGCATTCACCAGCCAAACCTGAACTGATTATTACTCTAAATTTAAAAAGTGAAAAACAAGCAGGTTTATCCTAGCAAAGCAAAAACCTAGGACCTTAATTATGAGCTTAGAAACAACGTCCCAGAGGAAAACAAACCAGCAATTCCCTCAACAGAAGCTGCTTTTCCAGCTGTCAGTTACTATCTTGGTAGTGCCAGCTTGACCATGAGAACAGGGGGAATGACTCAGCTGGCAGCACTGCCTCGCCCAGTGCTGCAGAGGATACAGCAACTTGGTACAGCTCTTCCTGGGTGCTAATTTACCCCTTGTTTTTAAGATGGAATTTTATTTTTCCATCTCTCCCCTGGCTTTGACTACCAGTGCAAAGCTGCCACTGCAGGACCATTCCTCACAGGGAAGAGAATGTCAGTCACCAAATCAACTTTCTCTAGCACATTTTTTCTGCACTGAACTGTTTTCCAATCTGTTACAGAATTTTCAGGACTGAACGCTGACAGTATTAGTTATACAACAACTAATGCTGAAAGACTATTATGTTATTAATGTCCAGTTTTTCAGTGTGCACAACACATCAGTAATAAATTAAAGATCAGGCCCCACAAGTTCATTATCCAAAGGATCTTCTCCACACATTCTAAGGGGCTGACCTACTACAGCTGCATAGCTCCTTAAGTTTATGATACAACATGGAAGGTTTTCTGGGAATGCACAATGCAACTGCAAGCAGCATTGTTCAGATTCATAGAAACCTGTGAGGGGACATTAGGAAAAAAAGCCCCAAACCATATCTGACTAGAAAGGATTAATCATCCAATCACTCAGGCCCACTGCTATTCAGTATTATTTACTCTTCTACACTGATATCTGGCTGTTCTGTAAATAACCTTCCTGACCCACCAGATCACTGGAACTGCTATAAGGAGGGACCATGGGAATTGTTATAATCATTTTAATTAAGGGGCTGGGAACAGATGGTTGTATATAATTCCATGCCACGTGCTCATGCAATCTAAGAAATTAAGGAATTTAGCATGTTTTAGGAAAATGGGCATCTAAGTGTTCTGCTTCCACATTAAACTATACATTTATTTTAAAGCAAGATTTTTAAGAAGTTAAAGCTGTGACAAGCCAAAAGTATTTCACCTGCAAGTAACTGTGAAATCCAAGTTTAACAATAATGCTAATTGTGTCCAGTGCTATGAATTACTCTGGTGAATTATTAAACAACAGCTAGGTCACCACTCTTCAGAGTCAAGCTTTCTGGTAGTGATATGCTCAGCTAGGCATTTTCATTCTTAACTCTAAGGGTCAGAAACAAAACCAGTCGCTATTTCCCCTGACCTGAAACACTATGTACTGTTTATTCTCAGAAAAACCACTGAATTGGTAAAGAAAATACTTTAAGGATTTTATTTATTTATTTACAAAAATGTAAAGCTGCAACACGTCAACAAGAAAACAGTGCAGGGATATGGCCACAATGAAATAGAAGTGACATCTACAGATCACAGTCTCAGAACTGTATTTCCTAGTTCTAGGGAGGAACTTGAATACTTAAGAAAATTATTTTGGAAAATGTATCAGAATGAAGTTACCCACTCCTTATTTTGTTAGTTTTAAGAGCTGTTTACAAATATTTTGATTTTAATTCAGAAGAGACATTGCATACACATATAGTTTAACAAATACAGTCAGAAGCTGAAGCTTTTAAAATTAAAACTGTTTGCAATTCTGTCCTATTGTACTTGCCAAACTAAAGGAGTAAGCGGTGAAGACTTTCAGGCAAAAAAAAGTGAGCATTTTCTAGAAACATTAGTTTAGAAAGAAAATATTTAGTTACCTATATTCAAGACCTAATCCTTTGTTTGCGACCTTCCAAAAATGATTTACCACATTGCTAGATGTTTTCCAGACATGGAGAATAAATGTCTGTTTAGTCTATTCAAATAATTTTTCTGATAACTTTGGAAGGCTATAGTTGTATCATTTCTTTTGTACATCTGTGATAAATGTGTCTTCTAAATTCATACAGGAACATCCATTGCTTACATGGTCTATCATTTTTACTTCTGTGATATAAAACTGTAAGTGCTACATAACGTCAAAAATGAAGCAATGGACCCTTCAAAACAGTGTGCACACCAGCAATGGAGAAGAGTTATGAAAGCAAACAAAAGATTCCAGCAGTATTTTCACATTGTGAGCTACCCACTGTCAGAAGAGGCAGACCCCACACTGCTCCCATCACCCACCACTTCCCTTACACTCTGTTCCCCCCTGTCTTTTTACAAAAAGTCAAGAGCAGAATCTTGTATTTTGAGGAGTTAAGAGGTTCACTGGCCTCAGCTGCTTGCTTTTCAGAATGTGTGAAATAAATCTGGCAACTGACAGCCCCAATTTTTATACTTTTTTACCAAATGTACTTACAGGTGTTATACATCAAATTACCTAGGCATATAACCAGTGGAATTTAACCTGTGTATGTGTTTGTGGCCATGTAGTAACATAAATCAGTGTGCACATCCATGCTAAAATAATCAATAACCAGCAGCAGGGCAAGGTATTGCATAGGGTGATTCCTCACATCTTCCATTTGGGGTTAGTTACATTTTTCACATCTGTCTGAAAACATCTGGAGTAACAGAGGCTGGGAAAAGGGGCTAGCAGGTGGAATGGAGGGCTGATGGCCTGCCAGGCATTCAAAGAAGTCATTCCCTTTGCCAACAGACCTCCACACAGACTTCCACACTTTTTACACATCTGGGGAAGGAGACCAGAAGGTAAGGGAAAGCCCTGGAGACACTCACTGAATGACCTTAGTGAAAGTCAAAGTGATTAGTGTGAGACTAGAAGATGAGTGGGGACCATCAGTAGCCTGTGCTGATGATCAAATACAGTAATAAATAATGCAAACAAAAGGGACACGTGCACAAACATCTGACAAAGTGGAGCTGCAACCACCACGTGCAGGGGCCAAGACATCAGGCAGGATCTAACACATTGGCTGGTTGGAGCAAGTGTTCTGAGAATCTGGTTGCAAGCGAAAGAAAGGAAAAAAAAAATGATTATATTTTGACACTTAATGAGTGAATGAACATTGTGTTAAGTAGAGCTCGGGATAATACTGCTTGTCCTTAGCTGCATGAATTTTAATTTGAATCAAGAACTTGCTGTCACAATACCACTTGAGTTGCCTGGGGCTAATTTTCAAAAGAACTGAGAATCAAGTAAAGACAGAGGTACAGTGAGCCTGACCCACCCAGTCAGCTCCAGTACTCAGATCTAACCAAATGAAGAATGTGGCAAATTGGTTGTACCACAGTTACCTTTCTGTCAGCTCCACTAACTCTCTTCAGCTCAGTGAGAATTCATTCCATGTAAGACAATTAATGGATCTGCAGCCAGTTAAAAATTTGACATACTCACAAAAAGTTTGTGAAAGCTTAGGTACTGCTGAAGAATTGAAAACATGTATTTTAACAATGAGGTACGTACTGAAACAGCTGAACAGTCTATTTGATTTCTGGCTCGTAATGTGGACTTAAAAGATGGAAGCTCTACCACATAAAAATATTCAGCAGAGGTTGCTTATAACTCTATCCAGGAGACATAAATGTACAGAAATAGAGCTCATTCTCTCACTTTTTTAAGCTTATGATTTACCTGCATTAGAGTTATATGAATGCATGGTTTACAAGATGTAGTAAGCTTGAAATAATTCAATGGAGGCATCTCCCCACATACACCAGCACTGCAGACCTAGCTTTCATGACCTAGGAAAGTCTGAAAAGTCTGTGTGGCAGAACAGCAAGCCAAAACACCTGGGGTTTGCAAACAGATTGCAAAAACATAACAGAACTCCACCAAACCAGAGTAAATGAATACAATACCATTTGCAACATGACCACCTGTCATAAATTTCTGTCCCACCATGACAGGACATGCAAAAACCTTTCTAAAGTGTTGAATATAAAATCAGCTTTTCATCAACAATTTTGAAGTTAGTATGGTAATCAAAACTCCCATTACAGCCCAAAAACCACTCAGCTGTGACAGGAGTCTGGAAAACAGATTTTCCTGTCAAAGAATTATTTGGACTTAAAAATCACACCAGTAAGGAAGCCAGAGCTCAGGTTATACAACAAATAGACAGTAACTTCCAAAGGAAGGATTATGGGAAAGTAACTGAATGCACAAGCAACAGAGCTGCACATCTGTTGGTTTTGCTTTCAGGAAACAAATGTATTTAATATTTTTAATCAAACTTTTGCAAGCAATATTGCTAACTACCAAGATTCTAGCTAGGGAGCAAGCTCAAAAACTTAAAAAGCTGAAACACTGAGTGAACTCACTGTTCAAGCTAAACTACTTCGAGCTTTACCCTTTACCCTTAAATCTTATTAGAGTGAAGCTGATCTCTCAAAACCCCTAACCCTCTCCTCTCCTGACTCTCAGAATTAATTTCAGCCATTTAGAAGTAAGGAAAGAAAAACAAATTAATGCTGAGAATTACAGGTACTGTTTCTGCCCAGCACCAAGAGGAATGGCACTGGGATTTCCAGGGTCGTTCAGCTGACAATGCAGTTATAAGCACCCAGCAATTCGAGCTAGCTCCAAATTAAGAGACTTACACTGTAACAGAAAAAAAACCAAAGGTAAGCTATTGGAAAGCCAGCTCAGATTCTACCCTCTTGTTTATGCATGAAGTTTTTTTGCAGTAGTGGGCTAGCAAAGGAATTCAATATCACCAATATGTTGAAATCTAAATATAGGCAACATAAGGTTCACTAACTTCTGAAGTCTTACATAAACCTCATCCCATAAAAACACCATGTTACTTCTCAAAACTCAGCCCTTTCAGTTGTTATAGAAATAATAAGAATGGGCAAAAAAGGAAGAGTGGCAAGAAGCATCAGGTATTCATAATTGGGAAACAGGTTGGTATATAAAATTTAAGGTGAAGTGTCAATTAAAAAAATAAAACTGTTTTATTAAAATGCTCTATAAACACTTTACAGTTAACACAGGATGGATGCTTACATGAAGTAACTACAGATACCCTTTCACATTTTCATTATCTCCTTTTTACTGGATGCTTTCTGCATTTTCCTCAGCATCAGCAGTAGTCCACACAAAGCTTAAGAGGTACACATGATGGTTTCTTCCACCATCAACACCACCAGGTTTTCAGAGCAAATTCTATATTTGGTTACTAAATTTCAAGTTTATAGGTAATAACCTGAAACAATAAAAAGCAAAAGAAACAGTCAAGGATGACACAATCAAATAGAATTTTCTGTGTCAAAATGTCAGGGAAAAGTAGCAGGTTTACATCTGGCTCATTTCTATCCATGACAGAACTGAGTTATAATAACCTTTCCTTTCCCATTTCATTAATTTAATCGCCTGCAATATAAGAATATTGGGTGCTGTTTACATGACTGATTATGGCAAGAATTGATCCTTCTTTGTTAACAGTTACCAGCAACACCGCTGTGGCAAAAACCCCTAATACGTACAGAAAAATACCTTAGTAATCACTATATCCAAGGTTCATCTTGGCGGCTGCTCTCTGTGCCAGATTTGTGAAATTCAGATCTAAAAGGCACTAGAGATTTTAATGGATAATTATGGTTTAACCCAGCTACAGAAAAGCCAAAAAGTTAACCAGCAGACCTATGAACTAACAAGGTGGAAAGAGGAAACTGTGAGTCAAGGTGGAGGAGATCAAGCTTTTAAGTCAGAGCTGCCACTGACAGACAGTAACATATAATCATGACATCAAGTCCACATTTAACTAGGCAGGGATGTTTCTGCAACAAGGCTCAGGATATGATTTCATGAGAACCTTAAGAGCATAAGCAATTTTAGAAGTCCTTGAAGTCCTTCATTCCTGTCCCTAAAGTGCAGCATGTTCTTTATTGTTTCTGTCTTCGGAGAACAGTGAATGTAGGCAGAATCACTCAGGCATACACAGTAACTGTTGTTGTGAAGGGAGGAAGCTTCTGCATATACAATAGAAGTCAGATGTAGCAACCACAACAATTTGCATGAGATGTGCCTAGGACAAAATGCTCCGGCAGTTGGAGACAAAAATCAGGAGAAGAAAAACATTCCATGTTTCACTTTCATTGCATGAACAGACTAAAAGTCCTCAGGGAAAGACCTTGAAGTGCGTACTAAAGAGGCAAGACCCATAAGAAAGTATTAGGAATATGGTATAGGAACAAAAAAAACCCAAAACCTCCTTGCTTTAAGAAATGTCTGTTTACCATTTTCATGAGGAGACAAAAAATGGATGAAATCATTGTCAACAGGTTAAAAAAGGATAACATTTTTTTTTCCCAGATGACATTATAACCCTGCCCATAAAGTTCTGTTTAGATGAGTTTTGAGCCAAGATGTTCCATGCAATTACATGTTGTGAAACTCTTGGATACTTCAGTAACATTAAAACAGAATGTTTTGAAAACCTCTGCATAATATTTCTAGGAAGTGTAACACACATCAGCCCCATTCCAATACAAACCCCATAATAGGTTATTGCAGAAATTGCTCTACATTAGGGCAGAGGTGAAAACAATGCATTCCTCACGTATTTACTGCATCTTGAACTCTGTGTTCAGAACATTCAACAACAGAATTAATATAAAAATTCAGAAACAAGTTTTATTACTGTTTTTATCAAAATTAACTGTCACTTATAAAAATTAACTTGAAAATGTACCTCATGAATGTGAATCCCTAACCAGTGAGATTTTCTGGCTGTTTTAGAGATAGTAAAGTTTACCATGCTTATTTTTAAGTCACTTGAGCAACCTGAGCATTCATGAAGTGGAGAGGACCTACAATTCTGCTCCCTCACATGTTGGACCTCAGATACAGGTACATCTTGCAGTATAACTTGCACCATTGCAGTGCCCTCCTCCATTCTTCTGTGTCTT
>WEIU01014013.1:44715-65262 GCA_013389925.1 Aegithalos caudatus | reverse complement strand
CAGGGCACGGTCCCCCACAGAGGGCAGCGGGTCCCGGGCGCTCCCCAGCCTCCAGCCAGCGGCATGGCGGGAGCAGGGCTCCCGTTGGTAGGCTCCCGATCCCGGGATGGCGGCACAGATGACGCCTGTGCAGAAGGGCCGCGGCTTCCCGGGCGGGCAGAGGGGCATCTCTGCCCCATGAGTGCGGGGCGCACGGTGCCTGTGTGTGTATTCTGTAGTGTGCACACTGTACACTGTGCAAACATACCGCGTACACACTGCCCATACTGTGCATATCTGCCGAGGGGCTGCGTTCCCCGCTGCTTTCCCACCGAGTGGCGCACAGGTGGCACACAACAGCGGGCAGTGGCGTTGGAGAGGTGGCAAAGCCCCCGTGCCAGCACACAGCTGACAAGTGGAGCAGGAAAGGGAACAGAACCCAAACTAAAGCGTCAGACATATCTTTGGCCAATTCGCTCAGCAAGGCCTGCAAAGAGGGCGGCAGGGCTAGCCAGCACTAGGTGTTCCAGGTTGTAATGTTTGTTTTTACATATAAGAAGCAAATTAGGAGTTCTGGATGCAAATTATCTGTCCCTAGGACGACTCTAAGTAGAATTCCTATTGCGATTGTCATTTTCAAGTGTTTGGAAAGACTGACGTTGTAGCCATGCCTGGGGGGAGGAGAATGCTGGGATATGCTTGTTTTAGACAGCATTTGGCCTCATAGTATTGGTTGTGGTATTGTTCAGCTGCACAAGAACTGCTTTTGTATTGGGCAATTAAGAAACCTAAATTGAAACAAAGCAGCAAAGTGCAGCAAGTGGAAGGAGTGGCGAGAAGATTTTAAGTCTTGCATTTCTTCTGAATTTTGTCACTGAGCTCTCAAGCTGTTTTTAGAAAAACAGATGGAATGATGATTGCCGTTTCTATTGGTTTCTGAAGTCCTTTGATAAATAGTATAAGGTGAATTTGGTAATAGCTAAAACCATTCTGCAATGTAACAACGATTGTTGAGATTACACAATCTCAGCTAAAGTTTGTTTGGCTGTGTCACAATGGTTTGGCAATCTGATATTTTTCTCAGGAGAGTGTATTTATTTTTATTATTGCTCTGAAAGATCTTATTTATGAGAAAAGTGACTATAAGTGTCTGTAGAAGTATATGATTGCTGGCAAAGGTTTGCAAAGATGGTTGCTAGAATTTGCAAACAGCCTGAAACAATAGCTCAGAATGCTATAATTTTATATCTTTCTCTAATTTAAATGGAATAGTAAGTTTAAAACCTCATATATGAGATTTGCATCCTACTCGTGCAATGTGCAAGTGTTCAGACACAATTATCTCTGTGATTTTAACTCAGTGGTGCTCACCCAAACTGTGATTGGTTACACTTGTTTAAAAGTATAATTGTAGAAGCAGCCCACTCTCACTTAGCAGTCCTTCTTTCTCATACTGAGGAATGACTCAGTTTCTTCAGAGCTGATTTGATTATGTGGATAAATCAGCTGTATTTCTATGCATGAAGAAATGACTGCAATAATGCTGGTAGAAGAAAGAGAGTTATGCATAAGTTGGCTAATGTTTCAGTAGAGTGTCAATGGAGGACAGCTGTATTATAATGAGAAGCAAATAGTTCAGATGAATTTTTCCATTTTTCTATTTCAGAAAAATTTCTGGACACTGAAAATGTCCCAAAGGGAATGGTCCCTGCTGCTGTTTAATCTCTCACTTTTCTGCTTTTATGTTTAGTGGGGCTTGTATCTGGCCCTCATTGTTGAATTAGTTTAGTACCATTCTGTTTAATAGTGGTATGTTCCTCATGAGAAAGCTACTTCTCCAAACTGCATCAGTTGCAGTTTGCAGCTTGCTAAAATCAGTCTGAGCAGCAAACTGCAGAGGGAGTTGACTTGGCCAAGTATTACAGACTAAGACTGTTTAAACATGTTTATATGAAAGTAAGGTCCTTTATTATGTCTGCTCTTATTTTAACATTTTGTGGGGCCTCAGAATAGCAGGGAGAAAGCAGAATAAAAGAGATTGGTTTCTGCAAATGAACCTGTTTGTGATGGCAAGAGGACCTTGGAGCTGTTGTAGAATGCCCCTGGCATCTCCTGTCCATGCGCTGCTGTTGCTGGAGGTCTGACTTCCTCTGCTGTGCTCCTTTAGGAGAGAAGGCTGTTTGTCAGCTGCCTCAGGGATTGGAGGTGTGGGAGCTGGAGTCAGCTGTGGCTAAGCCTGAGCACTGGAAGACTGAAGATGTAAATGAGGAACCAGTCTGTCTCAGCCTCTTTTCCTTTCACATCCTTGCTGTGCAAGAGGGTGAGCTTTCTTGTGGCCCTTCCGGACTCATGTCTGATCCCAGTCTGGGAGCAGGCTGTCTTGTAAACTGAGAAATCAAGGACACGACTGTAAGGGGACAATCACAGAGTGAATGTTTGGGGCAAAATAGAGTCTGTGCATTTTGGCACTTAAACAAAAGAGGTTTAATTGAAGAGAATTGTAAGAAAAGTTTTGCTGGTTTCTTCACCATGATCATGTGATAGGAGTAAAGAACAGAGCAGTCCTCACTGAGCTGCTGTTCACACCATCTCAGAGTGGGTTTGCATTCATAGCCTCTATCTGCCAACATTTTGGAAATGTGCCCATGGCAGTTGCAGTAGAAAGTTGAGTAACTGTGTGCAAGAGTCAGCTATGAGAAGGGCAGGAGAAGTTTAAGTGTTCAAAGAGTGAGTGAACTGCAAAGAGGGGTGCTTAGATACATATTTATTAATATGTCAGTATATTCAGCAGCTGAGGCTGTGACAGGCTGTGTTGCTAGGCGGAACTTCCATCTTGTCATGCTTGGCTATTCCAGAGTTCATGACTCACACGTGACTAACCTAAAATTCTCTCCTAGACACAGGAGTGGCTGGGAAGAGACAAGGCCTCATGTTTTCAGGTGGGTCAGAGGGTGCTCCTACCAAGGGTGTTGTGACTGTGTCTGTCTGGGTCATATATGGCCCCTGTGAAGAACCCATGACGATGAGACATTTGCTGCATGAGACAGGGCGTGTAATTTAAGCAGCATCCCACAACCTTATTTCCTCTCCCTCACCTGTAATGTGAATATCTATATGAACACAAGGCTGGAGACAATTGATCCTTCCAAATTTTCTGGAGAAATCTGCACAGAGAAATAAGGCTATTCTGGTTTTGATTACAGCCAGAAAGAAGCAAGTAGCTGAAAAGGTATGGGTAAGCATTAGTTGAGACGTAGATGACATGGCAGAGTGCTGAGAGATTAGTGACCTGCAGGAGCAGAACAAGGAGTATGATCAGCATGAACCCCACAGGAGGAAGGAAGGTAGTTTTCAATGAACTTGGAGTTAAGAAACCAGCTCGGCTAAATCACTCAAATTGGCAGGACAAACCTATGGGAAGGAAAAGAGAAAGTAAGTTAGCTTTTGTATTTGTTGTTAGGACTGAGACTAAAAGTACAACAGAAGCATGTGAGAACAAAATCAGAACTACAGGCATGAGATGAAACACAACTAGCGAGCGAAATAAAACCCCCATGTCACTCCAGAAGCTCATTAATTGTGTGGAACAGAAAATGTACTCTAATTGTTACGTGAGAAAACCAAACGGTGTCAGGAATGCAGAACCTTCTAGATTTCACTATCTAAGGTAGTAAAATAAGGAAATTGATGCATTAGCGAGGTGCATTTACAGTTAAGAAAAGGGTAGAATGTTGAAGCCACGTATTTTCAAATTGACCTGAATTCTCTCTTTAACTATGTCCTAGAGTATTTAAAGCTCTCAGTAACAGAATCTCAGTGTCAGTAATCAACATATTTGAGAAGTTATGGATGCTAGGTAGGATAGAGGGAGGCTGTAAAGTGACAAGCCTGGTGGAGAGAGGAAGGAGGAAAAAAAGGTATGACGTTAAGCAAATTAATTTCTCTAGAAAAATAGTGAAAAATATATTTGTAGATTTCTGAAAAATAACAGGGATGAGTAACTGGCAGTGAGAACTCACATCTCAAAAATCTGATTGCCCTTACAACCACATGACATACCTTATGGATAGAGAAGAGCTCTAGATTCAATTAGATTTTTCAGGGAACTTTTAATTTGCTCCCCGTATGGAAATTAATGTGTTCCATGTTGATCTGCAGCTAGGTGCATGCAACACTTGTTGGAAAATCAGACTTAGAGAGTGGTTTCCTATCAAAATAGAAATGTGTATCAAGTTGGGTTGCACAGATTCAGAATCTAGTGACATGGATGCATCCTTATAAAAGGGAAAATACTTATCAAATTCACATATGTATCAGGCTGGGAGGGGGTAGGTATGTTGGAGGGCAGGGACAAAATAATAAAAAAAAATCTTCAGTTAGAAATATGAAAAAAATGGAAAGTTATTCAGCCAAAACAGATGCAGACCTAGGCAGGAATAATCAGCTGGTAGGGCAAACTGGTTAGGTAGAAATTCTGTACAATAGGAACTCAGGTTTTGAGTGGTCACAGACTGGGTGTGAGTCCACCATGGCTNAAAAAAAAAAAAAAGTGTTCTGCTAGGATGTATTATGAGGATTAGAGTTTGCAAGACCTGGCAAGGAATTCTGCTTTGCTTAACAGTTGTAAAGCCAGTTTTGAATGCTGCATGTGAAAAATTATGTGGACCACCTAAAGAGCAACCAGAATGTCAGGGGACCTAGAGGAAATAGTGAATTATTTCCGATTGGTTAATTAAGGAAGAATAAGAGTAGGAGAATGACAACAGTCCACAATATACGAGAAGTTACTGATGAGATGAGAATAATTTCTTTTTTACATCCACCAGAAGCAGAAATTGCAACCAGGATATTTTAAGTTAAACATTGGGAAAACTGTTTTTGAAGGGTAGAATACTGCAAAAAATTTGCCAGTGGTATGATCATAGTCTGTTATTGTCACTTCAAGAACAGGCTGTGTGCATCTCCTCCATAATAAGAAATTTAGTAGGTATAGTGAGGCTGTTAATATGACTTTTTGAGGACCCTTCAGCCCTCTGTTTTGATTGTTTCTAATGTCATAGAATCACAGAAGGGTTAGGGTTGGAAGGGAGCTTTAAGGGTTATCTAGTCCAGTCTCACTGCAGTGAGTCGGGACACCTTCCACTAGACCAGGTTACTCAAAGCCCTATCAACCTGAACTGGAGCACCCCTAGAGATGGGGCATCCTCAGTTTCTTTCCCTGGGAAACCTGTTCCAGTATCTCACTACTCATCATAAGAAAGTTCATTCTTTTATCAAATGTAAATCCTCCATTTTAAAGTTTGAAAATGTTTTCCCTTTTCCTAGCAGTACAGGTTTTGGTAAAAAGGAGATCCTGTCCACCCGTTGTCCTGTTTCATGGCCTGGAGCCCATGCCACTCCATTTGATACTAGTGGAAGGTTTCAGACCAAAAAATCCTCCTCACCATCCTGATCCTAGTAAAATTAATTTACCTATGAAACACAGTGCAACTTCTCTGGTGTAATCTTGATCTCATCTTCACCTTGCTGGTTGTAAATAAAAACTTGTGCAATGTTTTGGAGTTTTCTTTGTATGTAAAACCACATCTCTTTTTTTTTTTTTTTGTATCCCTAAAGCATATGTTGTAATACTCAACTGGTCAACAATCTCCAAACATCTGCCATGAGTAAATACAGGAAGCCTCCTATGGGTATTGTACTTGATATCTGATAAACTCTGAACCTGAGAACTTCCAGTCATTTCTCTTATGAAATAAGTTCTTATTGCAGGCTTTTTTGTTAAAAATATTATTTTGATACCTCTGTACTTGAAATACAGTAAGTGTTTTCAACCAGATTAATCAAAATTGTTCAGAGTTTTTTCATCCCTGTTAGGTCCCAGTTATTTATGTATACAATATGAGTAAAGAATACCTTTATTAGTAAAATCTTCTGCTTTGTGTGTGTGAGGAGAACACTGAAAGCAATATTTAAAATCAGTCAACTTGTTTTAATTGTTGTTCTTCTTCTGAGAGAAAATGTTCCTTTTTATTATCTTTTGATAATAAAGTTTTAGGGCTCAATAAGGGAAAAAAATAGTTGTTATTTGTACTCATTCTAACTCATAGAAAATGGCAATAGTAAGTAGTAGTAGAGTGGAAAATATTTTTCTCCTTGGAGTTTGGCCTTTTCAACATAAAGATCACTTTTGTAAGGCAATGTCAAGATGAGTAACTGCTTAAGCTCAGTTTAAAGTACTTTCTTCCCCCCTACACTGTAGCTGGCCAGATTCAGCCTTATGAAGTTTTGTTTTTTTTTTTAAATCAGGAAATGCCATGACAGAGAACCCAGTTATGTCTGTGCTGCACTGTTTTAATTTACAAAAAATGTTCACAAAGTCCTATTTCCCTGGAAAGAGAAAGACTCAAACTACACAAAGCATAACATCTGCTTACAGTTATTTTCTATCAGCTTTCTCTTGGAGGCATGTAACTGCTGCTTCTCTTGCTCTCCATGGCTCTTTTTGTTTGTTTACTTGGTGCTGATGACAGACAGATATGCACTGTCCTTCCTAAATATACTCAACCTTTGCATTCACATTCAAACCACAGTGCTACCCTTTATACCACATTATCTTAGTTCCCACCCCAGACTTGCCATGTTTGTCTGGGTTTCAGCCAGTACTTTTTGCTATGTCAGTTACTGATAAATAAAGGCAAATTTAGCATCATTATATAATCCTGTTCTGCTCATTGTTTTCAGCAGTGCCCACAGAGAAAAGTCAATGGCTACTCCCAGAAACAGCAAATCTACAGGATGAACATAAAATAAACATGAAATATACAAAAAAAATTATAATATTATATATATATATAATATATTACATATATATAATAGATATTACTGTAATCATGATGTTAAAGTTGTTGCAGTATATAGCAGCATATATGCTGCATTTGTTTGTTGGTTTTTTAACCTTCTGAATGAAAATATGCTATCACTTCTGACAAAAGTGTACTCTTTCTCCCACTGGTATTTCCCACAGGACCTCAGGAAAGGGCTGTCTTTGAAACTACTGCTTCCCACAGCAGCAGAATGGTGCTGAACTATTGCTGTGGGAAGCAAGCACACCCAGAGCACAGCTTCTGCTGAGTCTTGAGCTAAGTAGGAGGAAAGGACAAGTGGCTCTGCTGCTTACGAGTCAGCCCTTTCCTTTCCTGGATGCTGTGAGCTTCTGCGTTCTTCCTGAGGTCCTAATTTAGTCCTGCAGCTACCATCACAGCTGCATGATCTACCTTTGTGTTGGGCAGGGAGGTCAGACCCTATTCAAAGGTGAGCAAACCTGCAGTTTAACAGTGGAAGAAAAGCTCTTGTGAGTGGCAAAGCTGGTGCACCTGAAGTGGCAGAAACTCCCCTATTAGAAAAAATGCCATCCATGTGTGTTCAAGGATTTAACAAGACAATCTCTGAAATGGAGTAAAAATCCTTCAGGGGGGAAGAGAGTACAATTTTTTTTTTTTTTTTTTTTTTAATCAAGTTGTGGAACAGAGTGATTCTCTCAGCATTACCACATCTGTGGCTCAAGACAGCTAGCTGTCACACCTCCAGGTAAGCTCCTTGGTGAGCAAGTTCTTCAGCTGAACTGACTAGGCTCAGATGGGATGCCAACAGCAGCTATGGTCACACCTTTTCATTAAGTCATGTGTATGATTCTGTGTAATGGAGGAGAGCTTTGACACCGACCTAATTACAATGAAAAGCAAATTGTTCTGGCTGCCTGCAAGACCCTATGATGTAAGTAAAAGTTTTACCATTGTACTTGTGTACCAGCTTAACATATCACAACTTCAGTCTGCTTGTGTAGAGACCAAATGAACTAGAGCTCTTATCAAACTTCTGGGGTAAAACTGACCAAAAATAAAATACTGTACCAAAATCTGCTCTGAGTTATCTCATGTTTCATACAAATTTAACTCAGCTATCATGAAATTCCTTTTCAGTAGCACAGTTGCAACCAAGTACACATCTTTTGTCTCATGTGGCTCCCAGCTTCAGAGATCTCTTAATTTGTTTTTCTTTATCTTATTTCACTAAAGCTTCTTTATCTTTTCTGCTGAATATACATTTGATTACTAAATTTAGTGCCTCTCTTCACATGACCTATTTCTTTTGAGTCTTAGTGTTGTTGCTTGGATACGCTTTTCTACATGAGACACTTGGTTTCATCTTGGTTTTTTTTCTGTGCTTTGGGCAATACAAATAGATTGTTATTGAATTTTTTTGTTTTGTTTTTAAATGTAGTAGTTGGTTTGCCTGGCACCTTGGTTTCAGCAGAGCTTTAGTCTTTGATTGCAGATAGGTGAGTTTAGGTATAGTATACCCTGTGTAACACTGAACAGCTTGCTATTGTCTTTCTTTACAGTCAATTACAAATATGGCACAATTATGCCAAGTAAAGGCCAATCACTGTGTAACTTATGAGAATACTAATATTTAGAGATAAACAGAGAGAGATTCAATTTCATTTTTGTAGTGCTGTTGCTGCAAGTTATTTTCTGGAACACCTTACATGAATTCTTCTGTTTTAGTCATGGGATAGGGAAAATAAGTATACAAAAGGAATAAATCAAACATTTTAATTGGGACTGAAGTGTTCTTACTCCTGTATGGAGTTTTGCTTATGCCATTTTGAAAAAGTATAGTAGCCTAGGACAAAAAGAAGTTGAAGGAAGCGTGGCAGAGGCCTTCAGAGTTAAAGTATAACCACCATGTTATTCTCTCATGTGTGGAAAAGTTAGTTTAGAATTCTTGGCCTAGAAGAGTGATGATGGAAAGCAGTACAAGAAAAATCTTTAAAGCAGTGGTGTGGAAAGGTAAACAACAAGCAAGCATTCACAAAAAGTCACAAAAGAATGAGGAGCATCCTGTGAATCATGGCATAGATGAAAAAAATCATCAGGAAGTACTTTTTCATGTGACAGAAATAGTGGAATGTGGTGCAGTTGAAGACTGAGGAGACAGAACTCCTGTTTCTGTTAAACTGTATTTAAGGGAGTAGGCAATGGGGCTGTCTCTTGATTGGCATTGAAGATAATGGCCAGAGACATTTCAATGCTTTGGTCACTGATTGCTGGAAACATAAGGAAATAACAAGAAGGTTCAGAGCACCTTGCTAGATTTTGGTATGGCTTGTATTCTGATTTATATAATGTATAAATGTATATAATGTCTGGCCTATGCTGCTGCATCTAGACTGCTACTTGTAACTATGCTAATTATATTAAACATAGCACACATTTACCTCCCTGTGCTACAGGCGTATCTTGATTTTGTTGTGTAGGGTGTTTGGCCAGGTAGAGCAATTCTGAGGAAAAAGGGGAAACTTTTAAAGTTTACTCTTGTCAAAGCATTCCATGTGCTTACTGGTGTGTGGCTAAGTAATCATGCTGATGTGAGTTTATTTAATACTGTGTATTTTCTTTGTAGGCACACCCAAAGTTTCATTATGGTTTGTACTGCTGGACAAATAATAGAAAGATGTATGTATGAAGGTGTTTCTGTAGGTTGTGCAAAATAAAAAAAATTAATGCTTATGCTTGCTAATCAAAATGAGAAAATATATGCTGTCATGTCCTTGATGGGTGACGTTTTGTGTAGAGAACTGTTGGCTTTTGAGGCTGATGCAGAACACTCATCTCTTGAGAAGACAGATAAAATGCCCATCGAGCTAGAGAAGCAAAAACCTAAATAAGCTGCTTAAACATATCTGTCTAGTACCATTTTCACTGCTGCGTGATGTATCTCTCCTGTACTCCCACTGTTGCTTCAGAACAGTGCAGGTCTGTCTTCAGTGCTGGTGTCCCTAGGAGCCCTCTGCAGATATCTTTGATACCCAAGGGTGTGTCAAGTGGCACTAGATCATGCAGATAATCTCTGTCAGTGGCAGCTGAAAGGTCGCCTGGGGAGCTTCGGCTGACACTCCTTCAGGTAACAGGAGTGTGGAGGAACCTACCTGGGGAACCAATTCCTCACCTAGATGTGTCAGAGCACTGATGTGCAGCCCTGAAAATATAAACATTTATACTTAAGTTACATGGGCTGAATTTAGTGGAGTCAAGACAAATAAATCACATTAAAAAATCATGTATGTGTGAGTTATGTAAGAATGGACTCTGCACTGTATAGAGTACAGTACTGGATATATTACTTGGATTCATTTATTATTTGATTTTGGTGTCTAGTATGGAAGAAGTAAAAGTAAAGGTCAGTTAAAGGCTAAGGTATTGTTTCTTCTGGTCTTTTAAGGAACTGTAATTTTTTACAATTTTCCTCCTTATTCAAATATGTTCAAATTATATTGAATTTGTCCTATAGCAAACGTGCACTTAAAATAACAAGTAAATGTATATGGCTTTTGAAATTAAAAAGCCCCAGTTTGGTGAAGTACCTTTATTATCCTCTGTATTCCTCAGAAAATTCAATGATGTCACAATGAATAAAACAATAGTTAAATGTAGTCATCCCATGACAAACAAATAAAAAAATTAATAAAACAACAATTGCAGATCTACATAACATAATCAAGAAAGATAGTAATGTATAAACTGTGAAATGTCCATAAAAATAATTTAAATTATATTGTGCAAATAATATTACACCTTACCATAACAGCTCTGTATTTTTAAAATCAGTGTTAACATTTTTGGGAAACTTAAGCATATTATTTTTCTTCATATTTATCATACAAAATTACTTTGGTAATATGAAAAGTGAGTACATGAGTATATTGAGGTCTCCTGAAAGACCATTTAACTAAATGGGGCACAAATGCTGTCCTCTGAAGACAAAACATCTTTCACCTCTGAACTTAAGGTCCTCCTTTAAAAACTCAGGGAGGGGTGTATATTTGATTACTTTGCTAATGATCAAGGAAAAAGTTCAGTGTATCTGGTAACTCAGTATTGCTTATTAACAGGTGCCTAAGCAAAGGATATGCAAAATCCACAACGTCTTGTGGATGATGCTGACATCTACAGTATTCCAGCATGCTAGGTAAGGGCTGCAGAGTGGGTCATCACCTTCAGTGTGGGATACTGTTATTGACACCATCTAATATTGCCAGTACCCATCTTAATTCTGCCATCTGCCAATCTCCCTGCTTATGAGAACATTAAATGCCCAGAATGCTTTAGATCAGATGTTTCAGATGTTTCAAACCTAGGTTAGTGTGAGTTTCTGACTTCTCTGAATTGGTAGAGCTCTGCAGCTGCACACATTCTCAGCCACTTCAGAATACACAACCATATTAAGCTGGAACTGGCCCAGAACAGCCTGTTCTACCAGTTGTTGCACAGATCTGTATTTCCAGACATACAAAGATCCTCAGTTCTGCAGGTCCTGCCTATGTGACATGCAAAACTATCTCTCTGAACATATTGTTAAATACCACTAAGGGCAGCTTTTCAACCCTTACCACCAGTCCTTTTTAAGTGCATGGGACTGCACATGTTACTTGTGCACTTACACTGGCATGGTTACTGCTTGTGGACACCTGAAACCACCTCACTTAGTCTGGAGGTGGGATTTCAGTTCAGACAAGCTGGTTCAGCTGGGGGAAAGAACCAGCCCTGCTTCTTACTTCTGTTAGCAAGATGTCAGCTTCAGAGTGACAACATAAATGGGTGCTGACAGTCACTCCATATTCCCAGCATTTCCAGAGTGTCCAGAAGAGCAGTCAAGTTCTCTCACAGTTGAGTGAGAAAGAATCATGCTGTTGCAGTGTGGATTTCATAAAGCAATGGATGAATCCTCCCACACCTCCACACTGGCCTTCACCAGGTTGTTCCCTGCCACAGTCCAAGGACCTGGTGCTATTAGTGTAGCACTGCAGCCTCTCTCAGAGCCAGCAGTCCCAGGCACCTGGGAAGAAGCTGTGGCTGTCTCTAAGCAAGGTACATCTCTGCCTGCACTGCTGGCCCACTGTATGTGCCTGCCCCAGGGGCCTGCCTGCCTTCTGTCCCTCCAGGGCAGTGGGTTCTCACCACACAGCTCAGTATGGCCAGGGTGTGCACCTGCAATGCACGGCCCTACACAGAAGAGAAAAGCCTTCGTCTGCTGACTTTGTGTAGGGCCTCTGTGCACCCCAGTACTGCAGCAACATGTAAAGCATTATGGCCCCGTGAGTTCTAGGGCCTTACATGCAGTACTAGTGAGACTCACTGTGACTCACATACAGCTTTAAATACACCCACTCACACCTAGGCTGGACTGACTGAGATTGTCTGTACCCAGACACCTGACACCCTCATTAAATCTGAAGTGAACACAGACTCCTGGTTATATAACGTAATGCCTAAGTAAAACATTTTCCTGTAAAGGGAAGAAACCCCAAATGGAACTTGCATTCCATTCTCTGTTTTTAGTACATGACTTCAGATGCCCCAGGCAGAAGATTTTTAAGGGCAGCATTAATTGTTAATCTTTTTTTGACTTGTACTTGACATTTGACATTATAAATGGAGAATTCTTTAATTTAATGTTTTGCTTAGATTATTTCACTGTAGTACCAGCACAAGGGAGCACTCCCTTCTGCAACTTAAAACTGGGCAAATACTACACTCTTCTGCCATTCCCTCTTGACAAACACTAGACATCTGCTTCAGAAGGAACTGATAACAGAAATAGAATTTCTGTTTTCTACCACGTTGCGTTTCTAGTTGCTGATGGGAGATGATTTTTACTAAAATAAATTCTTCCTAAAATTAGGTTTGCTATATCTGAGTGTGCTTCAAATCAGATTATAGAATTATAGACTACATAAATAAAAGAGAAATTCAAAGACCTTGATAAAATCAAGGGTTTTCTGTGCAGACTCATAGTACTAGATTTTAAGTGAAACACTTGATACTAAGAAAAATAATATACTAGTCTCTAATTAGTTGGAATTTTTATAAAATATTTTAACCATTACAAATATTTTGTATCTGGTGTTTTTGAATGTATGACTATAGCAGACAAGTCAGGTTAAACATTTTTTCAGATTCAGTTTGAGTGCCTTGTGTTCCCCTGAACTGCCAGCAGATATCATATATCTTTATTACCCTGTGCTCTGAACATTTGATGACAGCACTGGGACCCACGTGAACGCAGATGTTGAAAAACTGTACCTGACTTTGCATTCAAGGAACTAGCTGGATACCAAAAGTACATGCTGAACTAGATCAGCACATGCAGTCTGTTAACAATAGCATATGCTCACCTCCTAGTTCTGTCAGTACTTTTCTTGTCATTATGCTGTAGAAGAGATCACAGCAAAAAGCTTTCTCTTTTGACTCATCCCATTTCTCTTTAATAGCTAGTCTTACTTCAGTGATTGCTAAAATGTTTCACTGAATATTTCAAGTGGTGCTATTTTCATTAGTTCAATTTTTTTTTTTTTTTTTTTTTTTTTTTGCATTGCTGGTTTCCAAGGGGGCAAAGGTCATAATTTTATGAGGTCCAATGATCACATTTATATTTTGATCAAAAAACTAAGAGTGATTTATTCAAGGCCTGCAATTTTTATTTCTGTTTTGAAGTCTTTGATGAGTAAACACCTGTATGCATGAAATTGGGGTCATCTGAAAATGAAGGTGAAGATATGAATCTGAGTATCTAGATGTAGTATGTAAAGCTACACTGACATAAGGAATAATGACAAGTTTGGGCACTTAGAAATAGAAATTAATAGCAGTAGGATATCTGTAGTTTTGTAGTTTTACGGTTTTCCCCGTAATGGTGAGAACAATTAAATAAACAGGTGTACAAATTCATACTAAGGGACAGCAGTTAAACAAAGAAATTATATGCAGACTTGGACATGTATCTTACAGTGCAACACATATAATGCATGAAACAGATCTCAGTGTCTTTAGATTTAAAACTGTTCGACAGCTGTCAAATCTATGATCACTTTGCCAGCAGAATACCAGTGCTACAGCCCTTGCCTAACTATGTAAGTGAATATATTTCCCTAGAGAAATCAGTTTAGGACACTGTGAAGAATCAGATACAAAACCTACAGAGCTCATCTTTTCATAATCAAGAGCTTCATAAGAGAGCAGTTCCCAAGTTATGATTCAAGTTACTTAAAAATTAGAGTAAAATGCATATTAGAGATATGGCATTTGCAATCAGTATAGGTAATCTCATGAAGCTGTCTGTAAGAACACGCTAAGTAGTTCATAAAGCATGATAAAAACCACCATATACATATCTGATGTCATTTGGAATGGCTGTTGGTGTTCCTGATCTCTGATTTTGGTTTACCTTGAAGCCTCATGCTGTGGTTGTCCAACAGCTGAATTCAGGCACAAGAGGAGAAAGACAACTGGAATCATTAACTTCTTCAGCCCTCCTACAGCAATTCCCATTCATAATTCAGAGCCCTCGGCATGTAAGGGGATTTATCATGTCGTTATCTTCAGTGAGTGTTGCTTTGAAGGTAGTGGCTGGAAGGACTTTTACTGAATAACAAATCCCTGAACCTGACTTGCCCAAAGCCTTCAAGCTCTTTCAGCTTTTTAGAATAATCTTCATTCAGTTCCTAAATCCAGGCAGAGATACTATTAAAACAGGTATTTGAAAAACACGTTGTGCAAAATGGCTGAATCAGATAGTATAGTCAGGGACTGCCTCTGTAAGGCACAGCCCCAGGCATGGTATCATGACTACTGATGAATCCAGACTGCACATTTTGTTAGAATGTGTTAAATTATGCTATCCAGTAAATCACAGTAATTAATCAATTGACTGTGCAGTATTGTTTCTAGCCATGCACTAACAGATAAACCAAGTGTGTTCTGTCCAGGTGGATTGACAGACACTGTTCTCTGTAATACAAAATATGCAAAGAAATAAAATTACCTTAAAATTGAAATATACAAAATGTACAGGTTTTTTGCTATTGTTTCTGTTTTTGCAGGACACACTAAATGCAGCCTTTACAATTGATGAAGTCTCCAGATGAGAGAAAAAAAAAAAGGTGTAATATGCTAGTCACTGAATGGAGGCAGTCCAACTGAACATATTGAAAATTCCAGTGATGAGTTACTTCTGAATAGACCAGTGATCACTGGATATAGGATGCTATTTTACAACAGGTGTATGGTGAAGTCTAGTAACCTAAATTCTTTTAGGAATGAAGGGATAGGTAATAGAAACAGAAAGCCATATAGATTAATCAGAAGCATTTTAACCTCAGTAACCTTATGGCTCCATTTGTCTAATTCAGCCTTTTTACTCCTGACGCTATCACCATGATGTTAACTGGACCCTAGTGGTTAATTGTGAAGTTTTTACATGAATTCATGTATTATTTTCACGAGTTCTGTAAGCCAAAATTCTGGCTCACCATTTGGGACATCCTAAACATTGACATGTGCATCTCAAAAGCAAATCAGAAAGAATGCATTGTTTTCAAAGTTCTGCAATGAAATTTTGAAAGACTTCTTCATGTACAGTTAATTTCTGACTTTATTCACATTCCCATAACATGAAGATGACTCGGTGTGCTGGATGTCCCTCATCATTGCCTAGCTGTGCAGGCTACTTTAATACTGAGGAGATAAAAATAGTATAATTTAGGCTGGAAAGGAGCTCTAAGATCTTTGAGTCGAACTGTTAACCCAGCAATCCAAAGTCCATCACTAAGCCATGTGTCCAAGTGCCATATCTACATGGCTTTTAAATACCTCCGGAGATGGTGACTCAACCACTTTTCTGAGTAGTGTTTCAAGCCTTGACAACCCTTTCAGTGAAGAAATTTTTCCTCATACCCAATCTAAACCTTCTCTGGTGCAACTTGAGGTTCTTTCCTCTTGTCCTACTGGTTGCCTGGGAGAAAAGGCCAACCCACACCTCGCTACACTCTCCTTTCAGGTGGTTGCAGAGAGTGATAAGTTCTCCTCTGAGTCTCCTTTTCTCCAGGCTAAACAATCCCTGATCCCTCAGCTGCTCCTCACAGGACTTGTGATCTTGTCCTTGCACCAATTTCATTGCCATTCCCTGGACTTGCTCCAGCATCTCAATGTCTTCCTTGGAGTTTGGGGCTTAGAACTGGACACAGGACTTGAGGTGCAGCCTGACCAGTGCAAAGTCCAGGGGGAGATGACTGCCCTATTTCTGCTAGTCACACTATTTCTGATACAAGCTACGATGCTGTTTGCCTTGATAACTTTAAATTTATTTTTCTTCACATAAAGATGATGAATAACATCTTATGCATATTTTATCTTTTACTTGTTCCTCCTGGGTAACAATTTGAAAAGGATTTATCTCACTTTTTTCTGGCTTAGGCAGGCTGATCCTCCTCTTTTTACGTTGTTTCCATTTTGTTTGACAGGACAGGGCTTTTTGTTCCCTGATGATCTTATTTGGAAATAGATACCTAAGTAAAAACTAAATGTTTCGAATCAGATGGACACAATGTTAAATGGAAGAGATGTGTCTTCCTTGTACCTTACAGATTACAATCAATCAGCTTTGTTGTTCAGTGTTTATGAATCAAAGCTTTCACACTTTGACACAGTACTAGTACTGCCTGAACACACTTATGTGAAAATTCCTGTCAGAATGTAAAAATTGTGCCAAGTGTGACTCAGAAAATAACTTGCCCTCCATTTGCAGGAATTTAATAATGTTTATTACACTTTTGGAAGATCCTGTATAATCTGACAAAAAATGTCACTGAAAAATGGTAAAATGTCACTGTATCTTACTCTGACAAACACAGTGATTGAAATTTAATTACTAAAATTTTAATGTAATTGTTATTAATAGCATAATAATATTAATGTTAATTTCATTTAATGTAATTTAATGTTAGACTTAAACATTTGGTTTCTCATAATCCATTTTGCACTCAAACTAATATGTCATTAGCTTGTGAATTATAAGGATATTTTGCTGTTAGTTGCTCCTTACTTTTATGATAACACAGCATTCCAGTATGGCTCAAAACCTAGGTAAAGATAAATCTTATGAGAATGATTGCTATTATATATTACTTCAGATAAGAGTCAAAATTAATCTCATGGTGTGACTATGTGAAGTATGGTTGTCATACCGTACATACACCTACATGCATTTGAATTAATGAGGATTGCTGTATGCAAAGGTGCTTTCCTTGTGCCAGCTCTTTAGCCTTTATCTGAGTTTATTTAAATCACTGAAAGAAAGAGAACAAAGCAAAATAAACCAAAGGTGGGTGGTTTTCTATGGAGCTGGTAAATTGAACAGACTCTGAGATGGATCTGGTGAATGCCAGAGTTGGCTTAAGTGTGGGGCAGAGCCTTAGATCTGACAATGTGGGTACAGGGAGAAGGAAATTATAATGGTGAACTGGGAATGAGATCTCACCCTTTTAGTGGCAGTAAGATGCTGGAGCAGCTCAGCTAGTGACTGAACTATACCCAAAATATGGCTGAAGTTTCAACCAGGTGTAAAAGCCAGTTTCATTTCATGGTAAGTTAATAGGTTCTTAATTTAGTTTAGTAGTATGGTAGTCATTAGTCCAGGGAGAGGAGAGTTAACAACATAGTAAAAATAAATCCTCTGCTCTTGAAATTTCATGGATTCCTCTTTTGTCTCTCTTTTCCCCTCTTTTTCTCTTCCTGCCTTACCACAGCTCATCCATTCCACTATGTCTGCAGTCTGCATGGTGCCTGCCAGAGACAGACCATGAAAATGCTATAATCACCTAGCAGAATCACAAGGCTGGACTACAGTCACTAATAGATACAAGCTTGGGATTTATATTTAGTTATAGTGCTAGTGCAGTTTGCAATTTAGTATGGGCATACCTGATTCATCTTTAAATTAGCTAATCCTCTTAAGAGCAAATTTC
Organism: Aegithalos caudatus; assembly: GCA_013389925.1. NCBI lineage: Eukaryota > Metazoa > Chordata > Aves > Passeriformes > Aegithalidae > Aegithalos > Aegithalos caudatus. The sequence continues at coordinate 47,420 of WEIU01014013.1, read as the reverse complement.
TAGCCTCTACAACACTGTGATTGGCACAAAGTAATTTATTTTTTGCCATCATGGTGAGACTGCTTCCACTGCTCCAGCAATGTATGTGTGTGTAGATTACTTTGTAGACACATCCACCATCTATTTATGAATCCTATTTTTCTTCTGTGAATACAGCATTATCTGCTAACTGTTATGCATGGCTAGCAAAATGTGAACTTTCTAGAGAGAAGCTGAGAGTGTATCAGTAAAGAATTCATTGCATAGCAAGAATGTGACACCTAGTGGATACACGACATTGAGGAAATGACAGCCCCATCAGGCAGTATTACTGTAAGATGACCCTGTCCAACAGAAAAATTAATTTGATAGCAGAAAAGAGGTTGATTTTGAATGACTATTTGCATGGGCCAAAGTAATTGGATAATGTCAAGTCCACACTAAAAACCCATAAATGTAGGAGGTGTCAGAGAGTTGTAAGAGAACTGTTTGTAAACTACTAGAAGAGTGAAGATGTCAGGCCAAGAAGGCCAGAGGCCCAAAGCCCATGAAAATATTGTGGATAGTCATGAGATGCATCATAACTGGAGATATCCAACATGCAAAGCACAACAATGAGGTCTAAACCCCTCTTTTTGTTAAACCTACCTCTCTGTTACTGCCATGCTACTTCTTCAGGATGTAAAAGTTTTCACAGTAGGTGATGCTCAGAGATTAATAACTATATGGTGAGGCCAATGGAAGCTGGACAAGACTGAAACACAAATTAAGAAGTCTGACCTTCTCCCCAAACTTATCTGATACAGATGGTGTCTGTCTTCTACTCTCCATTGCAGTCTCTAGTACCTAAATTTAAAGTATTTGCATATCCCCATTTTTCATGGTGTCCTAGACCCTCACTGCTTCATTGGCTATAAATACTAGAAAAATTAAGCACCAAAAGCTAGTATTTTATATTCACTACCAAACACAAATAAAAATTTCATCACAAAACGTACATACAAATATCTCTATTTATTTCAAAATAGGCTGAAAAGTCTTCTCCAAGCCTCACAGGGGAGCATGCTTTGCTGGCCACATCCTTTGCCTGCCACCACTGCTTTACAGTCACACTTCTCATTTCCTAGCTACAAATGGATACTTGGAACTATATTCTCTACAAAAGTCTTGGTATCAAAATGCAAAAATGTTCTCTTTTCCTGTACAAAACAATGTTTGGAAAAGTAACTGACCCAGCTGAAGTACAGGATTTTTATAACTAAAGCTCCAGAAGGAGGTTTGGGCCATGTCCAGAGAAGGACATAAGCCAGCAGTGTGTCCAGGAGGCAAGGAAAGCCAATGTCATCCTGACATCTCTCAGGAATAGTGTGGCCATCAGGACTGGAGAACAGATTATCCCTCTGTACTTAATACAGGTGAGGCCATACCTCAAGTGCTGTGTCCAGTTCTGGACTGACACACTACCGTCACAAAGAACGACACAGACACAGCGCGGATGTCCAAGCGGGAAAAAGCCCAGTGTAACTTTTCACTTCAGTATTTATACAGTTCTGAAAATGAGATCATATTGGATGATGGGGTTCAACCTCCTCAACCACACTGTCTCAGCAAAAGTCCATCAATTGTCCCTCCTACCAGGATGTTCTGATGTTGACATCAGAAAGTCATTACAAAAATAATAGGATTGTTTATGAAAAATGTGTAAGAAACTCTAAAAATCTGACTCCAAATATGTAAACATTCAGAAGACTAAGAAGAATTGTAAAAAAACAGAGCGACACTGGACCCCTCAATTCAGGAACAACATTGAGGTGCTGGAGTGAGTCCAGAGAAGGGCCATGGAGTTGTTGAAGGATCTGGAACACAAATCCTATGAGGAGTGGCTGAGGGAGTTTGGTTTGTTTGGCCTGGACAAGGGAAGGCTCAGGGGTGAGTTTATTGCTCTCTACAACCACCTGAAAAGAGGGCGTAGACAGGTGAGGGTTTGTTTCTTGTCCCTGGAAACCAGCACAGGACAAGAGGACACAGCCTCAAGCTGCCCCAGGGGAGGTTTACATTGGACATCAGGAGGAATTTCTTCACAGAAAGAATGAATAAATATTGGAATGCACTGTCCAAGGAGTTGGTAGGNCTATGAGGAGTGGCTGAGGGAGTTTGGTTTGTTTGGCCTGGACAAGGGAAGGCTCAGGGGTGAGTTTATTGCTCTCTACAACCACCTGAAAAGAGGGCGTAGACAGGTGAGGGTTTGTTTCTTGTCCCTGGAAACCAGCACAGGACAAGAGGACACAGCCTCAAGCTGCCCCAGGGGAGGTTTACATTGGACATCAGGAGGAATTTCTTCACAGAAAGAATGAATAAATATTGGAATGCACTGTCCAAGGAGTTGGTAGGGCCACCGTCCCTGGAGGTGTTTAAGGGAAGACTGGATGTGGCACTCAGTGCCATAGGGTGGCTGACACAGTGCTGTTCAGTCATAGGTTGGACTCGATGGCCTTAGAAGTCTTTTCCAACCTAATTGATTCTGTGACAGGAGACAGCACAGGCAGCAAAAAGGGGAAATAAACAAGAGGAAGAAGTGAGAGCTGGCGGCCAATAGAAGCGTTGCTGAGACACGGACACTGGAGCATTTTTAAGACACTGACGTTGTATCACTTTGGAAGGCCGCAGAAGGGGCGGGCGGCAGGCACGGGCCGGGGCGAGGGGCGTGGCCAGCGGCGGCGGCGGGC
>WEIU01014013.1:18435-44503 GCA_013389925.1 Aegithalos caudatus | reverse complement strand
AGGCAGTGAGTCACCGGCCGTGCTGGCGGCGGGGCCGGCCGAGCCGCTCTCCTCCCCGGTATTTGGGTTCCTAAAAAAGGAGAGCGAGGCGCAGCCTGGCAGAGGGACGGAGCCGTGATCGGCCGCCTTAGAGCGGACACGGCCCGAGCGTGGCGGTTCCCGGGGCGGAGGCCGGGCGGTGAGCCTGGCTTTGAGCCGCTGCGCACCGGCACGCCCTGGAAAAGGGCTGCAGCTCCTTCTGCCCTGAGCTGACAAGGTGGTCCTTGGTCATGGGTTGGAGACGGTGGTCGCAGAGGTCTTTTCCAACCTAATTAATTGTGACCACCACCCAGCCATTCCGTGACAGCGGGAGCTCAGGAGTTTGAGGGCCTTTTTGGTTTGTTCCCTGTGCTTCTGGGTCTGTCACTAGTTAGACAGTGTGTAGGATGAAAGAAGAGGCCAAAAAACCTCCCAAATTACCTGGGCGTTGGACAACTTGTTAGGAAAATAGATTTGGAAATCACACAGGCACGGTTGGGAAGAGTGCTTGAGCTCTGTTGTAGTTTTCAGCAGTAATAAGCCTGAAAATGACAAACTGAAAGAAAGTAGTTTTGGGTTAGGTGTTAGGAAGAAATTCTTTACTGTGAGGGTGGTGAGGCGCTGGAACAGGTTGCCCAGAGAAGCTGTGGATGCCTCATCCTTGGCAGTGTTCAAAGCCAGGTTGGATGTGGCTCTGAGCAACCTGGTCTAGTGGAAGGTGTTCCTATCCATGGCAGGGGAATTGGAACTAGGTGATCTTTAAAGTACCTCCAAACCAAACCATTCTTTGATTCTGTGGTTCTTACACAGTCAGCATGCCAAGGATGATGATTCTGGATAAATGATAGGAGCCAAGTTCACTGAGTAGCACACTGTTTATTAAAGAGGCTGTTTTCAAGAGATAGCTGTTCTGCAAAGCGATATTCTTAACCAGTAGGTATTATTTAGTAATTGTCTAGTGCTTTTCATTCTTAGAATTCCTTAGAAATAGCAATATACATGATGTGTCGGGTGTAATTTTAGCAAACCCCTGCAAAGCACTGATTATGGATAGTAATGCATTGAGGTGCAGTGACTTGTCAAGATAGTGTAGTTAGTCACTGACAAGCTCACTTACAGGGCCTCATCCCTGATTATGTTTTTCTCTATCTGGTTCGCTCTGTTTGTGCAGATACACATCTGAAATGTTAAAAATACTTTATTAATCCAGTGCATTTTTTAAAAGACGTAAGTACTTGGGTTCAGAGCTGTAAATCTGTATGTTGCAGAATTGTGTGCCTGCAAAAAGGCAACTGACACTAACAAAAAAAAAAAAGCTTTCAAGCCAAATTTCAATGGGGTTTTTGGTAAGTCAAAATTTACATGTTGAATAGACTTGTTTATTATGATATGCATATGTTTACAGTGTCACTGTATTTTGTAGGATCATTTATATGAAATACTGGAGACTAATTTGTCCTTGAATCGCAGAAGTATAATGGTCATAAAAGCTGAACTGCAACATAAAGCCTTAGAGCAACTTCCTTAGAAATTAAGTATTTTAACAGGAGTGGGGAAACTGCTTAAAGGCAGTGAGTAAATTCTCTTCTTCAGTCAAGTTAATAGCAAAAAAAAAAAAAAAAACCCACCAAAAACAAACCAAAATCACCAAACCTTTCCCTGACTTTTAAATTTAGTAAATTAAATCTGTCTAGGTTTTTTGTTTGGATTTTTTTACTTTTTTAAAATGGAGTAGGTTAGTTACCAGGTTTATTGTTTTCTATCAACATCTCTAAGTTGCTTTATGGAGCATTGTACAATGATCTCTGTAGAATAATTTATATAAAATTTGTTAACAAGACTGAAGAGAAGTGGTTGGGGTTCTTCAGCCTGAAGAAAAGAAGGCTGAGAGGAGACCTTATCACTCTCTACAGCTACCTGAAAAGAGGTTTTTGCAAGGTGGGGGTCTGCCAAGTAACAAATGATAAGAAAAGAAAAAAATGGCTTCAAGCTGTTCCATTAAAATTCTGTGAAAAACTTCATCATGGAAAGGGTTGCCAGGCATTGAAGCAGGCTGTCCAGGGAAATGGTTGAGTCACCATCCCTGAAGATATTTAAAAGCTCTGTAGATGTGACTCTTGGGGACATTGTTTAGTGGTGGACTTGCAAGTTCTGCATTAATGGTTGGACTCTATCTTGAAGGCCTTTTCCAGCCTAAGTGGGTCTGTGAGTCTATAAAGGGCTGCTTAGATAATTTGGATTATTTACACATAAAGTTGTGCTGTCAGTGCTTTACAGCTGGACTTTGGAACAGAGGACTTGGTTTATAGGTTCCAAAAAGTAATTTAAGTGCTTTGAGTTTAATTTGCCTATCAGTATGATAGGTGTCTTACTCACCTACCCGAGGTGGTGTAAGTTTCCTTGGTATGGTTAAAGCCTCACAAGATTAACTGAGAAGGTTCCTCCCTAGAATGTGTTTGCATAGTCATACCACAAGTAGCTTATTGATTTTTAAATACCTATTTGACTAAATTTCTGTCAATGTTCTCATTTGCTGGCAAATAGACCATCAGAAGTTATGGGCTATCGTTTTTGAGGATAGTTTCACCTTATTGATTTGTTTTAATTTATTTATTTGCTTTCCTTTCATTACTGCTTTGCTATACACAGCAACAACAGTTTTCCTACCTAGGCAGTAGGACTTAAATGCCATGGGAGATCAGTAGCATCTTGACAACTGCAGAGGTTACTCAGCCTGGTACTAGTAAGTGCATAAAAGTGCACACCTATGCCTTGGATGAGCACAGACTTGTGTAACTCACTGCAGCAAAGGTTTGTGTTTTTTTAGATTTGTACCAGATGTTTTTTAGCACTTGCATTTTATTTTGGTTTTGTACTTAGCAAGCTCTCAAGAGATGGCAGAAAAAAAGAAAGAGATGGTGGAAAGCTGGTCTTTCTTGGATACTGTTGAATCTAACTTCAGGCCCTTGGTAGTAATTGAACTTGCAAAAGGCACCAAAGAAGAAACCATAAAATGGCTCACTAAGCGAATTGTGGACAAAAAGGCAGATGGAGGTGAGTACAGTATGATCTTCTGTAGCACTTTAAAGCAATTTAATCTTGATAACTTTGTGTTGGATTTTATTTATATTTTTGTTAGCGTGTAGGATCTTACAGAGACATTTCATTACCCATTTTGGTATGCTTCTGGAAATTGAAGTTAGGCTAATTAATTTGTAATTTCTTTATTAAAACTATTTTTTTTTAAGTCATTATTTGTGGCTGTTGTAGCTTATAGCTTGTGGTCAGTAATATTTCTGTGGCTAATGGATTTGTGACTACAAACTTGCTTTCAGACCTGTTAGATAAGCTAGGGATGTTTCTGTTTCAAAAATCTAGTCTCCTTAAAACCAGTGGGACTGTTTGCAGAAGCACTTCTTGCTTCTGTGATGTGAGCCTTAGGGCAATAGATCCAAACAGTCCCCATTGTTCCAGTTCATTGTTGAGAGTGCTTCAGCAGAAACAGGGCTAAATCAGGGGGTGACCCTGCAAGATTCTGAACACCCTATGTCAAATGCTGTTGAAACCTTAACTCTTTTTGCCCTTAAAAAGAGGCATTTTCAGCACTCCTGTTAGCTAGGGCCAATACATCCAATACATTGGATGCTAAAATGCTAGGGCTTTTTGACGTAATTTTAATGTTATTTCTTGCTTATTTTACCCCTCTTTAAAGGTGCACAACTACTGATTAAACCACTTGTCACAGAAAATGGAGTTGAAAATATTTATCTAGTAGGAGCTTCCCACTTAAGGCTGTTGCTGGGAGCTGAAACTGTAGGTTTGGTGAAGGAATGCAATGATAACTCAATGAGAACTTTTACATACAGCAGCAGAAAAACTTTCAAACATTTTGCAGGTAAGCAATTTAGGAATCTTTGTCATTGCAAAGTGGTGACTAAAGATTATAAGCAATTACGCTGCTAAATCTTTTATGCTCTTTCTGTTCCTTGGAATGGTAACTGAACAGCAAGTGGAAGACCAAGCTATGAAAAGAATATTTGTTTGTAACTATGGAAATTCAGGTCATATAATGAATTTTGGTTTCTTTCACATGGGTTTAATTTTTGTATGTCTTTTCCTTCATGCTTTTCTTTGCTCCAAATAGTCTCTTAAGTTGAATGATAGATTTTTGTGGAAAATAAGACGAGAAAAAGAGTTGATAAATAAACATGATTTTATGATTAACAGTCCATGTTATGAATTAATGTAGCAATTTAATTTCCATGAGCCAGTTTTGAGGCTTATTATCTTAAAATCAGCTGGAAAAAATAGAAACATTTTTCTCTGTTACATCAAACAAACAATAATTAGCACTGCAGACACATTCAGTGGGATTTGGGCATGGTTAGTGGAATCATTCCTTTTCCTCTTTTATTTTGTGGGGGTGCTGACACAGGAACATTTCCTTTTAAATGTGCTGCTTGTAGGGTATTTAACATCCCTACAGTGGCAGAACTCATTTTTTGCTCTGCAGGTAAGTATTGGAATTCCAGCTTAGTCTTGCCAATACTTTCAATGGGCCTCTTTGAGTGATGCCTTTCACCACATTTTCAATATAAAGATTCTTGGGTCTGTCTGAAACAATTTTTAGGTTTTGTTGTTCAGTGGCAGTTTTGCTCAGCACCACTGCTGTGCAGTAACTGTTTCAGTGTCCTTATTTTTGTGACCTTGCTTTCCTGAAATTAGGAAACCTTCAGAAGCATTGTCAGTTGCAAAAGTGCCACTTCAATTTCTTTCATGCCTTTACATTATTAATGCAAATCTGACACAAATTCCACTGCTAACATGATCGCTGGGATTAGCTGGATTTCCAACTGCTGTAAATATATTTTTGGCTGTATCTCCTGGTATATTTTCTTTTTAAAAACACAAATGTAAATTTAGTTTTGTCCAGGTGCAAGCAGAGAAATTGTCACCTAGCAAAGATATTCTGCAGTCTGTGTTGTCTTGATAGTATATCTGGTTGCCCAGTTAAACTAATACTATACTTTTATTCTTTATATAAGAGTTTTGTTGATATTTTAGCTTCTGAGTGTGTTCAGGGCAATCCTTGTAGTTTCTTATTCCTAAGGGGGGAAAATTGTTTTTATCTCAAGGAAGTCTGACTCTTGTTTCCATGGTGATAAATTGATGGATTTGACTTAGGTTTGTGGCTGTAATTTTTTTTCCTGATTCTGATAATTTTTTATAGTTGTTTGCTGCCAGGGTTGTATTCCTGTGCTGCACCATTTCATACAACCTTCCTTTTTATTTAGATGACAATCACAATTTCCTTACAATGGCAGAATGTCAGTACATCATCAAACATGAACTTGAAAATTTGAGAGCCAAAGATGAGAAAATGATCCCTGGATATCCTCAGGCAAAGCTGTACCCAGGAAAATCGATTGGTAAGTAATGTCATTTGTTGCCTCTAACTCACTATGTTGATGTAGGATAGAGTTCCTGGTGAAAAAAAAAAATTAATTTTCTTGCAGAGAAGAGAAATCATTCAGACATTCAAGTCCCACTATTTTTAACCAACTTTGTTTTTTCACTGCTTCAGTAATAGGACAAAAAGCAGTGGATGCACAATACAACAAGAGAAATTCTGAATAGCTATCAAGAAAATATTTTTCTCAACAGGGTAATCAAACATTTGACCAGGGATTTAAAGAGATTGTTGGTAACCGTCCTAAATCCTTGCTAGACAAGGCCCTGGGCAGCCCAATTTAAGCCATACCTACCTTGAACAGGAAGGTGGACCAGATTACTTCCAGAGGGCCTTCCATCCTGAGTTGTTCTGTGAGGCTGAGGCTCTGGCCTTATGTTCTCTTTAGCTGGGTAGTTTTTGGACATGTTTGTGTAATACATTATTTTTAATTAGTACTAGAAGTATTTATTAAGTTACATGATTATATACTTGGATTCTCTCTGTATAAAAATACTGGAATGAGTACCAGTGCTCCAGAGATACAAATTTCATAATAGGAGGTAAGTTTTATTTAATTTATTTGTTTTCACTGATCTTCCCCTTTGCTTAAAGAGCTTTTCCATAGGAGAAAGAAGCAATGAGAGCTGGTGCTGTTTTTATGGTAGCTGAAAGTAGTTTGTTGGTAGAGATGCTACAGAGTCTTTGGAGAATGGATCTTAATAATTCTATGTCCTTTTATTAACAGAATCTTTATTCATGAGTATTGGTCATCAGAGAGGGAGATCTGTGCATATAAGTGGTTCAAAAAATGTAAATAAATGTAGATGTCAGATGAGTTGACACTGGTATTTTTTTATATAGCCAAGGTATTTTTCTAGTTTTGTCAAGCAGTTGATGGGAAATAGAAAAATGCTGTCACACTTCCAGTGCCTCCCTGTTTTTTAATTTATTTTCTTTTTTCTATGGTTGTAACTTCAGAGCAGTTTCTTAACTGTTTATCTGCACATGTAGTATTGCTTTCCATAGCAAAGCTAAATACAAAGTGTGCAATATGTAGTTTGTTTGCAATGAAGAAGAGATGTAATTTATGAATTAGTGTAAACTGATAATTCAAAGGGGGTTTTTTTGTATCTTTCCCATAATTAATACAATGATGACTTTGTGGCTATCCCCACAGTGCTACATGTGGCATTTCGGACCTGACCTGTAGCACTTTTTGCTATTTAAGCTGCATCTGGTTATATTGCAAAATTATATGTGAAAAGATTGCTCTTTAACTTCAGTGGACAGCACAGTATTTGCAGGAATAGGTATAACTGCTCTGTATAATTTTTTAATTAACATGAGACAAGTTTTTTAGAAATTGAGTGCTAGATCTATTTAAAATAAAACTTTAGGCTTGCTAACTACCCAACATATCTTCTTTACTTATGTCAACTTCACTGTCCTTTGAAGGAGTGTTAGGTATCTATTTTTTCTTTTCTCTTCTAGTGAGAAGATTATTGACCAGTGGTGTTCTTCTTCAAATTTTCCCTCTGCATGATAGAGAAGAGTTGAAAAAGCTTAGTCACAGCTGGTATGGCCGAGTTAAAGTTGGTTATCAACCTTTAGGTATGTGAACAGTCTTTGTGTTGTGGTCATGCAGTAGAGTTGTGGGATTAGACCACTGCTCTTTTACCATTTGGAAAGGTTTTTCCTCTTCTATTGTTTCCTGTGTGACCTGCTGAAGTGGTTCTAGACTTTCAAAATCAGCAGTTCCTGAGTCTGCAGATTCAGTGTGTGTGAGTTTCCATGTAACAGCAGTCTGCACATTGCAAATCCTCCCCACCCATCAGTAAAGCAGGAATGATCCAAGCCCAAGACTATTTTTTCAAACTCATTCTTGACAAGCTCCCATGTGTCTGGAACTCCCAAAGCTTTTTTGTGTTGAAGGTGTGTCAAAAGTGTATTTAGAACTGTTTGTTTTAAATCCATTGTCTGAATGAAGACTGTATGTTATTGGATGCCGGTGTCACTTGAGTATATTTTAGACATTGAATAATCTTAAAATGAATATAATTTTTAGTCTGGCAATATGGAAGGTTAAGTTCTAAACTCTAAACCTGTAAAGTTTATTTAAAAATTAGTACATGCTTAGAAAATAAGCATTTGGGAGCTTCCTTGATTATAAATCTCTGGGTCATGCAGTTGCTTGAGGTTCTTTCCTGAGCTTCAGGAAGTTAAAGATCTGTCTTGATAATGCCTGCCTCCAGAGTATTGTGTTAGGAGCCTTATTGTGTGCTGGTCTTTTATTTATGTGAGAAAGGTTTTCTTTTTGTTGTTTTGTGGTTTTTTTTTTTTTTTTTTTTTTTTTTTTTTTTTTTTTTTTTTTTTTTTTTTTTTTTTTTTTTTTTTTTTTTTTTTTTTTTTTTTTTTTTTTTTTTTTTTTTTTTTTTTTTTTTTTTTTTGTGTGTTTTTTTTTTTTTGTTGTTGTTTTTTTTTTTTTTTTTGTGTTTTTTGTTTGTTTGTTTGTTTGTTTTTTTTTGACTGACACTGAATCCATACAAAGTTTTGAAGTAAATCCCAGAAGCCTGTTAAGTATGTACTAATTTAGGGATGTCTTTCATGTTGGGGTGTGAAATGATGCTAATGACCTACACTTGAATGTGTTTGTTAATGAATTTTTGATTGATGGGGATGTCAAAGTGCTGATCCTTCTGTCTGTTTACCTTCTTGTGTTCAGAGACTTTTATCTGGTTGGCGGTTGTGAACTTCTGCTGTAGTGTTTTATAAGCCTTAAGAATATTCTGGATGTGAGGTTTTCTGTGGTGGTGTATTACAGATAATGCATTGTGGGTATTTGCAGTGTGAATTCAGAGGTCATGCTTCTGTGGCTGTTTCTTTAAGCTGGTAAATACAAAACAGCAATTTGGTCATTCAAGCAGGCAAAGAAAAGAGATTTCAGCCTTCTTAACTGTTTGATAGGCATTTCTGTATCTAATCACTTCTAGATTATGTGAATAATAATCCTGTTTTTTTTTATTAATAAGATAAGTGATGTGTCTTCTTGGAGGTAATATATCTGGCATGAAATATACCCATTACTAGAGCACTTTTTAAGTCTCTATAGCACCTGAGCAGACAAACTTAGTAAGTACAGCAAATATTTCATGTATCAGTTGTCTGCTGCAGAGAGTATCTCAACCTGAGTACTCTATCTTATGTGTTTAAGATTTAAGATTTTGATACACCTGTCCATCTCTTCCTTTAGTTCCTTGAGGGTTAGCACATAACCATTCAGAAGCTGGGTGTCACTTGCTGTTGAAATTTGGTTTTTATTACATCAAATGTCTTCCATGACATCATTGATCAATTCTGTTTTCAAGGACGATAGTGTTTTCTCATTGGTTGAGTTTTTTTCTTTTTTTTTTTTTTTCATTTTCTCTGGATATATGTTTGACTTCCTTGCCATCTGAATGGTATGTTTATGTGGGTATATATGTGACATAAAAAAAATAATTCAGATAACCATCTGACTTTTTGTAATAATGGTGAAGGAAGAAAGAAGTAGCAATGACACTTGTGTTATTTAGAAGAAAAAAAATTCTAGCCAATGGAAAGCTGTGAGTTTATATAAAGTCACATTTGATACAGTACTAACATCTTTGTTAAGTTAGTCTTACTTGATTCATTTCTTTCTGCAGATGACATACGCTGCTACTTTGGTGAAACCATTGCTCTCTACTTCGGCTTCTTAGAATACTTCACATTTGCTTTGATTCCAATGGCTGTCATTGGGATTCCTTATTACGTGTTTGCGTGGGAAGACTACGACAAGTACGTGATGTTTGCCACGTTCAATCTGCTGTGGTCCACTGTGATCCTGGAGGTTTGGAAGCGGATCTGCGCCATCCTGACGTACCGCTGGGGCACGCTGCTGATGAAACGGCAGTTTGAGGAACCGAGACCGGGCTTCCACGGTGTGCTGGGGATCAATCCCGTCACTGGGAGGGAGGAGCCAGTGTACTCGAGTATTAAGAGACAGTTACGGATTTACCTGGTGTCCTTACCATTTGTGTGCCTTTGCCTCTACTTCTCACTGTATGTGATGATGATTTACTTTGACTTGGAGCAGTGGGCTCTGGATTACCACCAAGAGAATGAGTCTAACTTCAGCAGCTTGATGCTGTACGTGCCCAGTATCATCTATGCTGTTGTGATTGAAATTATGAACCGTATCTATCGGTATGCTGCTGAATTCTTAACCTCGTGGGGTAAGAAAGTTGTTCATTCTTCTTCTTTCAAGTTAGAATCCCACATACTTAGAATTTGCTTCTTTTTAGAATACGTTACTGTGAGCTCTTGTTCAACAGAATGCTAAAGAGATTTCCCAAAGTAGGTTCTTGCTGTGGGGTAAAAGAGATGGCCATTTAAACTTCTTATATTTGAGTGTTCTGAAATTGCAGATTCATATTTGGTTTAGTTTGGTCTGAGTCTGACATGCTGCCAGAAGGGGTGATCCTGCCTCCCTTCTCATCCTCTCTCTGCCTTTGGTGCAGAAGTTCCCCCTCCCTTTGTCTGCCTGTCTCAGCCATAGTGCTGGCAAAAGGGGTCAGGGGGAGAATGTGAGGATAAGAGCTCAGAGGTGCATGGATGGCAGGAAGGATTGTCCTGGCAAGTTGCACCCACAACCTGGATTTGCTTACTGTGCTTTGGTCTGCTGTACATCAGTGCAGAGTGCAGGGGCAGTGAGATAATGGAACCAATTCTGAGCTAACTCTAAATGTCAAAGAGTGTTTATGTATGCTGTCTATATAATAAAGACACTGGGATTTCACATCCCAATCAAAATGTGTTTCTCTGGGCACTCTCAGAAGAGGAGGAATGTTAAAATAGATTACCTTTTTTCCCCCCTTGTGTGTGTGATTTATTCAACAGATTGGGCCTTGTGTTTTGTAACCTAACATAAGGACAGTGAAATGCTGGTGTTCATTTTGAATTTTAGCACTTCTACAGACATGTGAAGTCACTTTCAGACAAAGTTAATAGATTAAGCTAATGGAGAATTAACTGCTTCGTGAAGCTCCATATGGCATTGATTTGCAGCATAGAATCCAGATTACTAAAGCTGGAGACCCAGAAAATTAACAGAAGAAAGATAAAGCAAAAGGGAGATTGATGCAGAAGACAAAATAAAAAGAGGTTTTGAAGTGGGGGTTGCTTATGTTTTCCAAAATGATTTGCTCAGCAAATTCATCCAGACATCCATGATATTAAAAGCAGTCAACTTCTTTGTTTATGACTGTTCAAGGTTTTTATTTAAATAATGATTTTTAAATTCATATAGAGGGCTCAGTTGGCTGTTTTGTTTTATTGTTTTTACTATACTGCAAGAAAAGGCATTTTTGCAAAATACCCAGTCATGTTGATCTAATAGTCTAAAATGTCTTTAACAGGCAAGTCAAGAGATTTTTTTAATCCAAGCTTTTTTGGTTTAAGCTGATGTTTCATATTCAGCAGAGGCAGTATTTATGTAACCCGCTACACTGACAGCTTGTGCCTTTTCTGTGCTACCCAATGTGTTTCTGCTGCCATACTTTGAATAGGCTGAAAAGCTAATCTGGTTTTCCAATCTTATCTCCCACCTGGCATATTTTCAGATAATATCTGACTTCAGCAGCTAAAGTGACAAAGCATGGGAAACAATCTGGCGTATTTTAAGCACCCCTCTTGCACCCATTTACCATGAGAGCTGATTGTGTAGCAAAAGCCAAAAGTAAAAATTGCAGTCACTTGAGTGCATTTTCACATGTCAGGCCTAACTTGATGCTCCTGTCAGAGCAGAGCTCTGCTGTTCTGTCCTGAGCAAGGTCCCTGGGTGATGGTGTCTCCTTTCAGCCTTGTTGACACAACACATGCTGGTATGCTGCCTTCCAGTTACTGCTTACCCAGGGCTTTAAAGGTACAATCTAACAAAATAGCAGAAAGAAATTGCAAGTCTCCCATCCTTCCTTTTTCTCCCTTCCAGTAAACCAGCCTTCCTGAAACATGAGGTTCTGACAGTTTACTGTGAATGAATTGAAAATCTCAATTTAGAATAGGTAATGCATCTGTTGAACTTCACATACTCTAGTCTTGCTTTAGAGTGTAGGGTCTTATCTGAATTCCTTGGAGAGAAATGGGAATATTTCTGTGAGCATGTAGTGGTTTTGAATCAAGTTTGGTATTGTTAAGTTTCATTTTATATTCTCATTAGTCTTGCATTAGTTTTCAGTGAAAGAACAATCAATAACTAGACACATATTGTTAAATCTGAAGAACAATGGTTGCTTTTTCTTTTATAAAATAGCTCTTCAGAGTCAGAAATATATATAAGAAGAAACTTTTGCAGTAGAAAAAAATACTGGAGTTGTAGTCAAAGAATGTATGATAATACTATGGATCAGATTAGCTTCATGGATTGTGAGGTATAGGCACAATATAATTTTTTTCTACCATGAAACGCTGGAATTATGTAAACTATTAGATAAGTAATTTTCTTGTGGAGTAAAAGTGTCTGTTCACTCTTTGGAAAGGAATGTGTAGTACAAGGTAGGAACTTCTGCTGTTTACTAATTAATATTTTTGTTGGTATTTTAGAAAATCACAGGTTGGAATCTTCATATCAGAATCATTTAATTCTGAAGGTTTTAGTGGTAAGTATGTCATATAAGCAGCTTTTAAGATTATTTGAAAAGATAGCTTGTGCTGTGTTTTATTACATTACCACGTGACCTACCGTTTTGCTTAAGGCCAAATAGTAGCACAAATAGCAGTGTAAACAAGATTTCTGTTAAGGTTGCAGTAACTGCTAGACTGTTTTAGATGCCTCTTTTATAGTGGAGAGTTGGCTTTTTATTTGTATCAATTTGTTCTTTCATTAGGATGCTGTATATATAAGTTTCTGTTAATTGGTGTTGGTCTTCAACTGGGAGCTATTCTGTTCAGTGTTTACATGATTTTATGGTAAACCAGGTTTTGAAAAGTTTGTGTATTCCACTTACACTGACATTCAGACAGCCAGTGGAACCTGAAAATATCTGTCCATCAGTCTACAGACGTGAATGGATCTCTGCATTCCCAATATTACCTGTATTGGCCAAGAGCTCTAAAACAGGAGCTGCAGCCCTTACACAGCAAAGTAGGAAACTTCAGAGTTTGATTAAATACTGTGATTATGTCTCATTTTAGAAATAGGGAATATTTATCTTGGCCATAAAGCCTTTTGAAGTGATTAAACATAAACCACAACTAACATTTTTAGAGATTGAGAGACATAGCACCCAACACATATATTTGACAAAATTTGATTATTTTTAAAAAAAGTCACTACTCTAAATGAAGATCAGTATTTCCCTTTTCTAGTGTTATCTGGAGAAATTGCCAAAAAAAGAAAGTTAAGTAGAAGGCAATGTGTTTTTAATGTCAATATTTCATAATTCAGTTGTTGCTCTCTGTTCACTTTGCTTTAGGAAAGCATTAAGCTTGTTAAGTGGAAAACTGAGTTAAGACCAAAATTGAAAATGTGTTTTTTCTGACCTAATGTTTAAAAATGGTAAAGAAAATTTTGATGGGCAGTTTACATCTTCATGGAAGCTGTTTAGTCAAGGCAGCTGTTAAGTTAGATTATATTCTGCATCTGAACTTTTGCTTGAGTACTAAACCCAAATGTTTTTATTTGCAGTTCAACTTCCTAAATTGTTTTGCATCTCTTTTCTACATTGCCTTTGTGTTGTTTGATATGAAGCTTTTGAGGCAGGTGAGTTCCAAGAACATCTTAAGAATATTGATGAATCTAGGAAAATAAAGGATGGATTGAAACAGACTTCAATACTTAATTCTAAAACATAAACTTGGCAATTAATTTGTTTCACCTATATTTTCTTAGAAATCCAGCTTCTGTGTTTCAGTTCCCCTAACATTACCACAGGATCATAACAGAGTAGAGTAATTCTTTCTCTCTGTATAAACAAGGAACTGTTTTCAAATAAATTTGATTATTCTCTCACACAGATGAGATTGGGAAGTTTTAATTTCCTCTTTATTTCCTTTTCTGTTAGAAAATGTTCTTCTCTGTAGTATTTGTAATGAGAGACTCTTGAGGATAGGGTTGTGATTAAGTTCAACTATAGTGAGGATCTGAGAATAAATAAAAGCAAAAATAAATAGTTGTAGCTGGTATTTTAAATCAACTTTCACTCTCAAATGCATGAAAATTTGGATTAAAGAAAATATTTTTGCTCTAAACATAATGACCAGTACAAGAACTTCAGCTCAAGACCTCTGTTACTCTGAAGTGATCTATAGCAAAACACTTGACATACCTATACCAGACATAACAATTGTGACATTTCCTCTACTTTGATAAAAATCAAGAAATAAAAAGCATAGAAAAATAATTCAGTCTTTAGCTCTGTGATTATCATTGGCATATATTATGCTTCATCACCCTTTGTTGTACTTGGTGTATTGTTTTCAAGATACATCCAGATACACAAAATATTTAGACTACTAACTCCTAATTAGTCCTTTTCAGCACACAGCAAAGGATGGGAACTAGATCATCTACACTTTTCATATGCTATTGCTAGGTTTGTTAGGCTGGCCTTCTTTTCATAGTATAGTAATTTACAGTGTTACTCAAGCTCACAGAACTGCAAATGATCATCAAAGTTGAATTTTTTTNTTTTTTTAACTTGAGAGCTTGGCCACTTTGCTGATAACTTCGCAGATCCTCAACCAATTTGCAGAATCCTTGCTTCCTTACTGGCTTCAGAAGAGATACAACAGGAAGATGAAGAAAAGCATGTGTTCCAAGAAAACTGATACAGATCTGTCATTAGCTGAACAGGTCAACATGGAGAAAGAAATGGGAACCTATTTGGTAGGTTGTAGTACTGTAAAAGAGTTAAAACTTTTCTGGGCTGTAGTTGACAGAGGCATCAGCCAAGGCAGACAAGAATATATTTGGCTTTTTGGTGTGGGAGCTTATTTCCAGCTTCATCAGCTTTGCCAGTAGCTGTTTATGCAGCTGTATGTTATCCTGGATCAGGGAGTGGATACAGTGCAGGATCCTAGTAACCCCAGAAGGAAGGGGAAGGAATGAACAGCTCTGTCTGGAGCTACCTAACGCCGTATCACTGGAAAGAACTATTTGTGTAATATGCCCTTAATTTCCAAGGGTAACCCAAAGACTACCAGGAGGAGTAGGCTGGCACAGGGAAGAGGGAAATGATTTCTGTTTTGGTTTGATTTTGCAGTGGTAGTAGTTTAAATGGTCAGTTCAACTAGAGCCTGAAATAGATCACTTTTTTTCTGGATGGGGCCAGAAATGGAGGATAGAAGAAACCAACTTTTCAAAACAATCCTGCTGGATGCACTTGCCTCTGGAAACCACAGCTTTGGTATTCACTGTCTTCTTGGTTCTGTTCTTGACCACCTCCTACTTAGTATAATTTTTAATTGTATTTAGAAGATTTCATACAATTCATTACTTAAAATTCTAAAGTAATTTACACAGTGGATGTCAGTGTGTATGTTAAGGCCTCACAGACTGGCTGACAACTTGATCAGATGCTGTAAGCAGTCAAAAGAGTCTTAATACTGTATGATTTTTGCTTTTACAAAATAAGAAGTACATGTACATAGTGCACCTTTCATGTAAAGGTAGACATTAGCAGTTTGAAATTTGATAATAACATCAAATCAGATTGCTCTCTTCCTGCATGAAGTGCCATGAAATGGGAAAAAGAGAAAGCTATCACCTTTAAATTTAAAAACTGTACAAATGTGTTCCTGTGCAGAGGTTGGAGGGAGATAGAATTAGGCAGCCTGTCTTGCAGTGCAGAACACAGCAGAGGCCCCTGTGTTGGTGTCTGGGCTGGTAAATCAGCACAGTCCAGCCCTGCACCTGCACATCAGCTAGCACAGCTCCCAGAGTTGTGTGTCAGCATCAGGCCTGACCAAACAAGCTCTGCCTCTTAGACCTGAGCTGACTCTTGGTTCTCAGCTGTCACATACAAAGCCAATGTGGTGTCTCTGAGTCACATTGCCCAGTGCTTCTTGTGCAGAGCTGGATCAGATGAATCTGCACCTGTTGTACTGTTGTGCCCTGAATAGTTTTTGACGGGAAATCAAGAGGTCATTTGTAGAGAGTTAAGACTTTGCCTTGGATGTGTCCACTGCTAGCCTCAGTTTCAGTTCTAAATACTGTGTACTCAAAGCCTTAATTTTATGTTCAATCTAAAGATTATTGTTTTGCTGTGCTTGTGAATAAACAATATTAGACTGTTGATTTGTTTGCAAGCAGTGAGCTGTCAGCAGGCAAGAATATTTCTAAAATTAAAACTGTCACAAGGGGGAACCATTTGACTGTTTAGTAACTGAGGAATCTTGACAGAATTCTGTGTTTCAGGCTCTTTTGTTTTGATTCCTTCTTTCACATACTCTTCAACATTTAATTCTCTATTCTTTTTGTCGTCATTCTTGCTTATTTTTCAAATATCCAGCCCTTAACCTGGTTGAGGATGTAAAAACATGCTGCAATAATTTTTTAATTATTATTTTTCTAATTTCTGCTTCACTCCTCTAGTATTTTTCTCCCTTAATTTATTCCTTGGTTTTGTTCCCTTGATGCTGTAGCTGATCTCGTGGCTGCCAATGGCATAGTTACAAATTTCTTTAACGTCATCTCAGACTCCTTTTTTCCTACACAGTTTCATAAATTGAGTAGGAGAGAAAGAAATACTCCCTTCATACTCTGCTATTCTGAAAGCTAATGGGTATTGAGCAAGAAAATGAGAAGTGTGAGGAAGCAGTGGGAGTACTGTGCAGTTACCAGAAGGAGGAGCACAAAGGAAAGCGCTCTCTCTGCCTGAATTGATTGAAAGTGATTGAAAAAATGATAGCAGTAGCAGATGTGTGGCTGCCATTCAGTGAGTGGTCCTGCAAATGTCCCTAAAGAAGACCTTAGTAAAATTTAAAATTTGTACAAAATGTTTCTGAGGAAAAAATCTTAATGCCTTGAAAAGTTGGGGTAGCTGTTCATGGTCTGGTCTGCAGATTGGTTTGTGAGACCAAACTCGACTGTGGAACTTCAAAAGGAGCTCAAGTGAGAAATGCAATTAATGAGTACCTCATGTTGATTTGTGAGCTTGCAGATTTCTACTGCCTCTCTCTGTTTCCTAGGAGAAAAAAGCACTGTGTTGGAGAGAGCAGTCAGTTTAACAGCTATGATGGGCAAAAAAGAGTAGATAACCATGTGTCTGATGCATGGAGCCAAAACCACTTTCATGTGGTTCTTGCAATAATTTCAATTACTGTCAAGTCTTCATGATTTCAATTTTGAGAGAGAGAACAATTCATGTGTCTGTGTAGATACAAGACACCTAAACCCCACTTTAACTTCTTTGTGGTGTTTCACCATCCTTTGTTTATGATCACTTTTTCTTTAAAACTGGTTGGTTTGGTTCTTTCATAACAAAATTTCTGCAATCATAGCAATTTTAGTATTATCAATACAAAACGAATATGCAAATTAATATATGATCGCCTACATGTGAATACTTAATCAGCATTTAAGTACCCACATTCTTGGTTTAAAGATCAGGTGATATACCTTTTGGGATTTGTGAAATAAGGTTTTTTGTTTGCACTAATTTTTCCTTTCAGATGTCAGTGCTGCCTTGTAGGTTTCAATCTTCAAGTGGGCAACTAACTCTGCCCTACCCTTTTGGAAATAAAGAAATAGAAATACCAGAAAAGAGTTGCCTATTTACCAGCCTACCATTCTGGTTAGGTCTTTCATGGACAGACTGAAATGTTAGGACTTGTATTGCCACACTGCTCTCTGGAGAATGTTTTGCCAGTTTAAATGCATGGTGCTGTTTTTCTGTTCCTCAGTGTTCCTTCTGTTACTGTTTAACTGAGATGCTCAGGGACCTGCATAGGTTGAATGTGTTTATGTAGTTCCTTCATATAATAAGGATAGGAAGTGTGACATGTAGAAAATGCATTAGGGAAAAGGAAAAACCTGAGCCTCCCCTTTAAGAAGTTTTTAGTGATTGACTAATTCCAAATTAATTATATTTTTAAAAAATTCTTCTGTCTACTATCAGCAGTCATTTCCAAACAACTGATTTGGGATGAGGAAACCTATTTACAAGTGTAGTATTATTTCTGTGTTTCTTCATAGTTTTTTTGTAGGTTAAAGTTGTTCTTACATTTCCTGTTTTTCAGGGTACTTTTGATGATTACCTGGAGTTGTTCCTACAGTTTGGCTATGTGAGTCTTTTCTCATGTGTTTATCCTCTGGCAGCTGTTTTTGCAGTGTTAAACAACATCACAGAGATATACTCTGATGCCTTAAAGATGTGCAGAGTTTACAAGCGTCCATTTGCAGAACCCACAGCAAATATTGGTGTTTGGCAGGTAATTTTTATATTTTGTTTTGGTTTTTTTTTTCCTATTCATTTGTTTAAAAGAGGTTTCAGCAACAGTATGAAAGCTTTGTGTTTGTCCCATGAGCCACTTTAAAGTTCAGTAGGTACTTTGTTCTCTGCAATGCCCTGGAATATCATCTGTCCAACTATATATCCCAGTGATATTTTTGGTGGGGTTTTTGACTACGTGCCTTTCAGCTGCCTTGGAAAATAAAGCAGATCTTTTCTTTAGTTCTTGTGTATGTATTGTACTCATGTTGCAACTTCAACAAAACAAAGCTTCCAGATAGTTCCCAGTATTCTTTGTAGCCAGTGTATTTTAGAAATGTTAACTTCTGATGCAGTCTTAGAAGTGTGGAGCTCAGCAGGTGTTTCAAAAGAAGTAGAAGAATAGGTAAGTAGTTGGATTCCTAAGCCAGGCTTGTGGCCTGTGCACCCACGGTTAGTGCTACTCAAGCTGTCTAATTTGAAAATAGCCTGGATCTCTGAACAGGAGCTGGAACTTTCTGCACAGACTGAATGCTGCAGTCTATCTAAACAATTTCGTGGTAATAGTACTGGGTTAAGCATTTTCTGTCCTCAGTTGTTTGTCCATACAATCATGCTGCCACCAGCTATTTTGTGGCCTGTTGAACGTGCTGCATGAGTGAACTGATCCTGACCAGAGTTTTCTCCAGTGACTGAGTTGCACCCAGAAACTTTAGCATTCTGTAATAAAAGTGCTTGATAAGGGAGTGTGATAAGGTTGGGGGACCTTTCCAGGGGATGATCAATAGTCTAGTTTTATTTAACAGGTTTTCTAATGTTATGTAATGGAGATAAAGGGCACAGTGAGCTAATGGGTTATTCAGTTTGGACAGGTTATAAATCTTATCAAATAAAGCAAGTGAGAGGTGAGAAATGAAATCCTGAAACCTTAAGTAAAACATACAGTAAAAACAGGCAAACCAAGGATTTTGAACAATGTTCATTAGACACATACATAGGTATTAGTGAAGTGGACTTAGAGGTGAGGTCTTTTAATAATACGTCATTAAAATGTGTGAATTATAATCTGATTGCATTTTAACTTGGGATGCACTTTCTCAGTCCAGATCTATGCTGCCAACATCTTAATGGCATAGCTGCATTGACCAATTGTGTAACCACCAGAATAATCAGGCTGTGGTCATAAGTCACAAGTATAGCCGCAGGTGTATTAATAGAATTTGTTTTTGCTAGAAGAGTTTGTTTCAGTCAAGGGAGTAGGCTAAAAAATATAACATTACTGCAGTACAGTAATTTTGTTTTATGGTATAATTTTTTAACTAATAGGAGAAATGAATTTGCTTTGTGAATTAAAAATAACTAAATTTTCAAGTCATCCATTTCATATGGGAAATAAGAGTATTTGCTGAAGATTTCTCTTAGAGGAATACTGGAATTATTTTATCAGGTGAGGTGAGTCACTAGCTTCTTGTCAAGGAGAAAGTTATTCCTACTAATTCATTGTGACAGACACTACAATTCTGTGTCAATCTTTCTCATTCCAGACAGGACCTTGGAATAAGTAACCATTATATTGCAAATTTAATTGTTAAACTGTGTGAATATTTTCAGACGTTTTGTGGGAGCTCTGTAGGCAAGAGCTGCTTAGACTTGTGCTGTTGCATGTATTTAAATGTAAATCTTTCAACAAATCTCAAGTAGTTGTGATTAAAAAAAGCATTCTGAGCCATTCTTACCTTTTCCTCTTAACATTCAGACAGAACCTCCAAAATGAGTGTTAGGACTACTAGTTCCTCTTGGACTTCTGCAGTTTTTTCCTTTATCCTGAAATAGATTTGTTTAGGAGTACAACTGTAGATGAGTGGTTACTCTTTCATGTGTTCAGGTTATGACCTTGTTGTGATCTTGTCAAGCTGATGAGGTCTGGACTGCTTGCCGGGCAAGTCCTATGCCATAGAATTCAAAAGATGATGGGAAATAAGTTAAACTAATGGGTCTTTTGAGGCCCTAATGAAGAGAGAGGTATTATGCAGAGCAATTTGGGGACTAGTAAGTTAGAGGTAATGGTCATAACTATAAATATATTTTTATTTTATTTCAGTTGGCCTTTGAAACTATGAGTGTAATATCAGTTGTTACTAATTGTATACTGATTGGAATGTCTCCACAAGTGGATGCCCTTTTCCCAGACTCAAAAATGGACCTTGTTTTGACTGTGGCCTTGGTAGAGGTAAGTCTGTCTTGAAACAGTGCATGTTGTAGCAAATAACACAAACACCAGTGAAAATGACAGCAGTAAGTAGACTTTACATCACATCTTATATTAGAAGGAAATAAAGATATCCATATCAAAGGAGTGTTTCAAAGTCTTTCGTTTTGATTTCTTTCTCTTCTGTGTTTTCATTTACTGTGAATGCTGTTGCCATACTTTCCCATGCATTCCCAAGATACCGTGCATTTGTTGCTTCATGTACTTCAATATTTAGTAGTACTATTTCAAGAAGCAAAATAATCACATTTTTGTGAGCTGTTTATTTTTCTGCTTGGGTTGTGACCCCAGCATATCTTAAAAAGTCTTCCTACATAATCTTTATGGATGTATCCTGTAGGGCTTATCTGAAACAACTATGTGTCGTGACTGTAAATATTTGTGATTGTAACAGCATTTGGGCTTAATCTTCTAATTCCATGTAGTTTTCAGACATCGAGGGATGGCTGTGGGTATTTTACAGAATTGAAATTGCAGGACTTCGCCTTATAAATCTTTTTTTCAGGGCTTTCTTGTATTGTGTTGCCTTGACTTTTACCATTATTCTATTTTAGCTTTAGAAACTGTATTACTTTTCTCATGGTAAAAGGTCTGGATTGTGTATGTGTAATTACTAAAATGTATCACCTTACAGAGGTGCATTAGGAGCATATATTTATTTGTTGTTCTTCTTACAGGTATTAAGTGTTATGCAATGAATCATGAGCTTGCTTTGAATTTTATTTTCCAAGCCTTAAGGTTTGCAGAGTTAACTGTAAATATGAATCATGTTGACTGGTTTGCTGAAGTTTGAGTCTAAAGGCAGCCTCATGCACTCTTCTGTTGTGGATGTGTGAACATTTATATTAACCTCAGTGAGGTGTTTTAATATAAAACTAATTTAGCAAATCGAATGAAATGATATAACTCATTACTGGACAATCTATCTAGAGAAGTGATACTATGAAAACTGGATGAGTAAATGTAAGCAGTATGGATTTCTGACAGCCTAGAGATGGGGCTGGTTTTGCCTTTACTTGCTGTGTGTTATCCTTTTATCTGTTCAAATGTGAAGCTGGCTATTTGATCTCTAGGCAGACCTCTGTTTCCTGGTAGACCAAAGGAGAATGCCAGCATTTTTCTCTAAATTGAAATTCTGTTTATATGCAACCCTTTAGGAAACAGGATTTCCAGCTTAATATATTAGGTAGCTCTTGCAACTCCTTAACACTGTATCTCAAATTATCTGTAAGTGCTGTGGAAAGGGAGATTCCGAAAACAAGAGGGAAGAAAGTTTGGAGGGAAAATGTAAATTAGTAATGAGGGGAGGAGAGGGGAAAAATGCTGTCTTACATAGAGAAGCAATTTTGGTGAAGACCACCAATCTATAATTTACCATAGTACTAAAGAACTTTTGGAGGCTAGTACTGAATGAGCCAGAGGAAATGAAAGGTAATAATTTGGTTGAAGAAAAGTCAAGTGTTCTCTAATTATTCTGCTTAATTAAAAACCCCCTAAACAACCCAAAAATAAGCCATAATGCACTGATCAGAAAAGGTCCATTTAAACAAGTTTCAGTCAAAAGTATCCAGTGTGCTTGATGAATTTAAATATGCTAGTCTTATTTTTTTTCTCGTGGTTGTTTTTCTATTATTACCAGCTATTTATTTTTTGAGAAAACAGAGAGATACAAAACCAACATGTGAGCCTTAGAGTATGTTTCTGGAGCATAACAAGCCATGTGATTTTTTTTTTTTNTTTTTTTTTTTTTTTTGGAATGCTGTTAGTTGGTTATAAACAGTTCCAAAACGACTCAACATGAAATGTAAGGCTTTTGCAGTCTCCATAAGGACACTCATTCAGTACATTTTAAACAATATTTGACATCTTCACAGGTGTTGGGCTAGGGGGTTTTTTGGTTTGTTTGTTTTAGTTTTTTAAAGACATGGAGAATAGTTCAGGTCATACAATATTGCAGGAAGTTTCATAACACAAATTTTGAACTTTCTAGAGTCCAAAAGAGTTCTCCTAAGTGAAACACACTTTATACAGAAATTTAATTGAAAAAAAAATTGGAAATGAACACAGGAAACATGAGTTTTATTTCTGTTGAAAATGGTTTCAGTTGTGTTGACAGTTAAACATGTTCTTAATTACAGAATTTTTTTTATCAGAGCTTCTGTTGTATATATTTCAAGTTAAAACACTGATTACAGAATGTTTAAAGAGGAGGATTACTGGATGCTGTGGGGCTATGAACAGCAGCAGTATAGATTTGTGTCACCTTCAGGAGATGGTGATGGTTTTGCTTTTGCCTCCTGTGTATGTACTCCCATCTTATCTATTACACTGGGATCTTCTTTTATCTGGTGTGTGATGAAACAGATGAGGGCATTCATGTGGGAGAAGCTGTCTGCCCCAGTTCTCTAGGGAGCAGGGCAGAAGCAGTGGTGTGTGGGAGACACGGAACAGTGCCGTGGTAGGTTTGTGCTGGATTGAATTTGTAGGACTTCTGCACCAGTGAGCCTTTCTACTTTAAGTATTACTTAATCTACAGAAAGATCTCTGAACTATGAAAGGAGCACAAATCTCATGTATTGGCAGTATTGTCATGCACCTTTACTCTATTAATGAATAAACTCTGAATTTCAGCTGTAAAGAAATATTCAGGAACGGAATATATTACATTACACTTCTAGGACAAACCTGCTGCATCTAAAGTACATCAATGTCAAGGTAGAAAAAAAATCTGGATGTGTCAGGGTGTTGATAGAAAAGTGTTTCAGATCACCTAGTAAAGATTCAGAAAAACACGATACAGGTGAATTATTTTATTTTCTGATGTTTGCTGCAGGTGAAGATGAGCATTTTCTTGTGTGTTTACACTATTTTGACAGCATCTTGGCAGGCTGTTTGAAAATGTTAAGGGAGAAATTTCTTTGAGTTGGCTATGTGTATTTTCACATGCTCTATTGATGGGGTAACCTACTTAAATCTTAGCTGTGTTTAAGTATTTTAATAATTTTTTAGTAACTGAGACTCCAGTTGAGTATTTATGTATCTGTTTGATGCAAAACTGAATAGAAAAGCGCTGTTGCTGTCAAAGCCAAGCATACATATTAGTGATGTCCTGTTTTTTTTTTTTAATGCTAGTGCTTTTTAATAATAATACAAATCCTCCTCAAATGGAAACAGTTTATATGGCAACATTTAATACCACCTACTACTGAAGTAACAAAGAATTGTGTGTGATATTCTTGTAAGCATTCTGTACCCAGCCCCTATTGATTTATGCAAAATGTTTTTTCTCATTAACAACTCTTAACTCTGATGCTATCTACATTTTTGGTGGGAATATGTATTGTGTGAGTGTAATAAATGTTAATTAGAATGCCACAGGATAAAATACTACCAATTCCAAAATAATGGCAAGCATTAAAATAATAAAATACAATAATAATTTTAAGGTATTAAACCAGTGATTTTTTTTGAACAGTTGACCTATTTTCATCAATTCAACATCTGCTTCCATGGCAACATGATTTGAACTAGGAGCAGAATGATGAAACTCTCCTCTTTTACTTATGGATGGATGCTGAGTGCAGCCAGTGCAGTTTTCAAACAAAAAGAAGTAGCTGAATGCCCTTAAAGCAGGAAACAATAAATCCTTATTAAGATAATTTTAAAATAGTTGTATCACATTGTGTATTTAGTTATTCAGACCACCACAGACACATAATTCTGGTGTGAATTCAGGTGCAAAGTAGGACATTCCAAGCACCCGTCTGTGCTTGTGTGAATCTGTTCCAAATCACTTCTGACTGCCTACACTGATTTGAACCACAAAAAAAGGAAGTAACTCTGAAGAAACTTGGTGCGTAGTTAGGGAGGTATGTTAAAGCAAGTGTAACCTTAATTCTACAGTGCTTTTTAAAATTTTTCTTGCAAAAATTGTTGACAAAGAGTTTTGTTCCTGATGACTGTTTCTTTTTGATGTGGACTGTGATAAATTTAAGGAATGCTAATTAAATCAGTGTTGGGACTACTCTAAGAGTTGAGTTCAAGAAATCAGTTGTATGTACAACTCTTAAGCAGTGATTTTTGCTTTTAACAGTACATCAGTAGTGGTGATTTGAAGCAGTAGCTGTGAAGTACAGCTCCTCATGGATGTGTCCTGGCCTCCAAAAGCAACTTGTTTATCCAGCCCTGAAGTGTAGTAAAGTAATGGAAAGCTTTTTTTCAGAAGTGCACTTAGCCTGGATGTTCTACATCACATGAGGCATTTGGGAATTAGCTTGGAAATAGTAAGTAGTAGTGAAGGTCCTTCTTGATAGTGGTAATGTAAAATCTGACATTACAGTCTGGAAAAGTGATTTTGAAAAGAATGTAATCAGCTCTGCCATAGATGAAAATGAGGAGCTTTGCATAGAGCCATGGCTGGTGTATTTGTAATAAACATGGCTTAAACTGTTGGTCTGTGTTGATTTAATTACATGGTCTCCTCATAAGGACATAGATCTTCACGAGCTTCATAGAAAACCTGTATTGAAAAGTCAGTTCTGTGAGAAGTGTGGATTGGAATAAAGGAAGTGATCCTTTTTTAAGCTTTGGTTTTTCTGGGTTAGAAGGAGATGATGACCCATTTGTAAAAGGCTGGAAAGCAGGAAACGTAGCGTGTCAATAAAGCTGATTGAAAATCAAAGTGATTGAGAGTTGCCTGGTATACAATTTTTCTTTAGAATTCCATTTTATTAAGTGTATTTTTTCATTAAAGGCCTCCTGGTGTAGAGTAGAAGCTCTTTGACCTTCTGCTGAACAGTCTTGATGTAGTAGTCCCAACACTTAGTCAGCTCAACAGTAAGCTTGACAGTTGTTTCTGAAATGATGTGCCAGAGAAACTGGGAAAATCTACTAGAGCCAAGCAGTTTGAATTCTAGTAGATGACAAGGTATCTAGTCAATCTAGTTCTAGGCATCGTCATACTTTGGATTCTCCACAAACTTGAAAATTAAACATTGCATCCTGAGTGCAGTTGAAGATCTTTTGAATTTGCTTTCTGAGCAGAAGCAGTTTTAGGTGGATTGTTATGCCAAAACTAATGTATTTTTTCCTTTACATTTTCCTTTACATTTTCTTAAATATTTTGCAACAGATTTCAGTGCAATCTGTTTTCTCCCAATAAAGCTGGGCAATTTTTATTTTTACAAAACAATTCTAGTTGAATTATTTCCTGGCAATAATGTACATGACTCTGTTCTGACCAGGTGGAAGCGAGGCATGGTCCTGAATGGTATAGTGTTCCTCATGTGTGGAGAAAATGGCTTTTTTCATGTAGAACTCAGGAGCTTGGGATTTAGAAGATATGCTAAATATACATTTATGTGAGGGCCAACTTTAGTAGAAAAGGAACTGGGGAAAGATGCCGAAAAATAGGCTGCATCTGTATACACACACATATAAGTCCTTTGATACTGATCAAGTTACAGAAGCTCAAAGGTTGAAGCATAACAGCTGTGCATAAAGTGGTGTTTTTGCTAAATTATTTCTGTGTTATCACCAGATACTAAGGCAGGGTACAGGAGCTGCAGAGTTTCACATATGGAATTAAAGAGCAGTATAGGTGGAAGGGACCCATGGAGATTATTTGCCCAAACCTTCTGCTGAAATCAGGACCCTCGATTAAGTTCTCAGTGTCCTTCTCAGGGTAAGATTAGACTTGGACACTGCCAGTGAGGGAAAGTCAACCACTTCTCTGGGCAGCCTGGTCCACTGTTTAACTGTTCTCGTGGTAAATAATAGGGATTTTTTCTTATGGGAAGAAAACAATTTCTCTAATGCAACTTGGTGGCTCATGACCTCTTGTTCTTTCACTGTGCAACTTTGTGAAGAGGGTACCTCTGCCTT
>WEIU01014013.1:1523-15008 GCA_013389925.1 Aegithalos caudatus | reverse complement strand
TGATCCTTTTTTAAGGACTGCAGTGTTGTTTCCAGTCTCTAGGAAAAGTTTTTTATGATTTCTTTGTTTAACGCGGTATATTTTGGTTGGTTGGTTTGGTTTTTAAACTCTATGCAACATTGGACAATAAATATATTTGTCATTTGTGTCCTCTGATAAGAGTGAAAATGAGTGGCTCTGAGAAGGGTAGAAAATGTGAGGTCTGCATTGTGGATTAGATACAAACACCTCTTTACAGAAAGAGTCTTATTAATGTAGTATTGTTCCTCACATGTTTCCTAGTTAGAAATTTGCAGAAGAATTTACCTTTCTTTTACTAGAATTCTTTGCAATAACTTCTGACCTTCTTGTTTGGAGTGTAAAACCTTCTGGATCAACTTCAGTATTCATGCTGTTGACTTTTTTACATACCTACTCAGTGTTGTAAACATAATTAGTAGTCATTTGTTGGAAGCTTGCAGCATGAGTTCTCTAGTCTTTTATTTAAAATGAGTGAAATTTGTTGCTATTTTTTCCATTTGCTTTGTTTTGTTTTTTAAATGCCACCTGGCACACTTAAATGAAAACTGATTTTGGAACTCAAATTGTGCAAGAAAATGCAGTACTGGATAGAGAGGCTGTAGCAGAGAGTTTGTTGGAGGTTTTTAATACTCTTTCTGAAAACATTTCATTAAATGCAGGCTGAAGATGATCATGAGTCATGCTAGAAAGTAAATGTCAAAAGAACTGGGGCTTAATTACTTCATTTGTGTGCTGAATTTTTATTTTACAGTGGAAGAAAGTGTCAATCCAGATTTCCACACTTCTGATCAGAAGAAATTAGTGGAATGATATATAAATTTCAAAAGAATTTTTCATTTATTGTGGCAGTGTGCAAGCTGAGAGGTGTCCTGCTTTTTTCATGCCTCAAACAGTCCTTCTGAGGTTGAGGGAGATTCCTCATGCCTGCCTGTAATCGGCTAAATCTCTACAATGAATTACACAAAGGAGATACAGATAGATGCTGCTGAGAATTCATAAACCATAATATGTTTGATCAAGGCTAGTTTTAGTCAGAGGATTTGTTGTATGATGAAAATCGTGTGTGTATGTGCCTGGTATAGGGATTATGGATAAACCAATGTCAAATATTAGCGTATCTTTTATTACACTTGCAATATAGTGTGTGATACTGCAGTTAATCTGCATCCCAGCATATTTTTTATTTTTTCAGAAGTTCATAACCACTGAAAAATTTAAGACAAACATTTTTTGGAATCTGGTGAAATGGAAATAAACAGTTTATTACAGGAAATGTTTAGATTTTTACTCTTAGAGCTTAGCAAATAAAATTAGTCGATTAAAATACTTTTTTTTGTTCTTCTAGCTTCTAAAGAGGCTTTGTTTAAGAAAATGGATATATAACAAGAGTGGTTTGCATCAGAAAAATTATTAATGCCTCTTGAATTATGGTATCTTGAAAACACCTGGAAATATCAGTCCATGCTAACATTGTTTCCATTTGGCAGTGCTGCTTCACTTCCTGTGTAATTTTAGAAATTGCAGGAAGCAGGAGAAATGTAATGGGTATTAATGTGACATCTTTCCAGTGGTCCAGATATCAGTTTAACAAAAAAATTCTCTACAAAGTGTATTATATTATATTTAAAACCATAAAATTCATATCTAGGCATGATTTGAGGGTGAACTCCTTACATGTGAATAAGGAGTCCACAAAACAGATTATAGACTATTCCTGTCAGTCCTCCTGTTTCTGTTTCACTCCCTGTAATTAGAGCAGACTAGAATGACTTCTACATGCTGACTGCAGCCTGTTCTTTAAGAGTCAAGAGCACAGCTGGTACTCAGAATGGGATGTAGCCATATTCTTCCCCAAGGAGACAGCAGGTGGAAAAGGGATACTGGTACCATTATGTTAATAGCTTCATGAACTGATCTTCTGTAAACTTGGAAGGTCCTGTCATGGCCAAATAAAACTGACTCTGGGTATGTCAGAAGGAATGAGTGGATCTGCCTCTTTAGGATTTCTAGCATTTTGGTGCTTATCTTGGCAGCTCCATTGTAGCACAAAGCATACTGGTCATTTCCTCAGTAGTAGTGAGACTGCCATTCTTTGCCAGCTGTATTGGAATGGTTGGAATTGCAAGTTCTGAATTTGCTGAGTAGGGCTAGAGCCTTGAATAATTTTGTTGTTCTGTTTTTATGAGTCCTGCAAGTTGACCAGGCTTTCCAAGCAAGCTCAGGTGCTGTGATGATTACACTAAGATCTCAACTAGCCAGAGAAGGTAACAGTAATGATGAAGAAGAAATATGAGGAGTGCAGCTCCACATATGGATGTTCAGTTACAGTATTTTAATAATTTTATTCTGGTATAAGTCTTTAAAATGAGAAGTTCCAAATGTGCTGAGTTTTAAGCCTGTTTTTCATGTCCCCTCCCCTCCCTTCCTAACAGTTCCTGGAGATGGGGTGAATAACAGTGCTGCCAACTTGCTCTTCCTTCCCACCCTCCATGTAGATTAAACTCTGAGATCAATAGTATCTATAGTTACGGAGTTTAAATACAAAATAATTTCTATAGCAAAGGATCAAAAGTTGTATGTTGTAAAGTGTCTTCTGAAGCTGAAGTGTAGGAGTATATACAGCTGTATGATATATTTCTCAAATTTTAGCTAGGGAAGCTGAATGTAGGAATTGCCTTTCTACCAGAAACTGAATAAAAAGGAAGAGGGAATCCAGTTTCCTTTGCAATGTCACATTGATAATGGCACCTGCATCTTGCTTTGCTCAGCTTTCGTCTGAAGACATCTGAGGTGCAGAGATCTAGCGAGTGATGAATATAATCTTGGAAGCCATAGAAAGAGACAGATGTTTCTTTTTATCCCACAGAGTAATTGTGCCTAATATATTAAAAAAAACCACAACAAAAAAAAAAAAAAAAAAACAAAAACAAAACAACAAAAAAAAGCTGTACTGTGGATTCTTTAAACGTTTGGGAGAAGACTTAAAACTCTGTTGACTCTGAAACTAAAGATGCCTCCTATCTTGTCATTTTCTCTTAGTGCATTGCCTCAAGACATTGCCCTGGTACAATTACACTGATGGATTCTGCTGGTACAGAAATGTCCTTATGCATGTGTATGCATTGTAGAACACACAATGGTAGCTTCAATATTTTGGCAAAAAGTCAAGACTTAAGATAAATTCTTGTTAGATTCCTTAGGTCTTTTGCCGTCTGTAGCTATAAACTGCACCTTTGTCATCAGTACCTTTCTAATGTGCTTATATTACAGAATTTAACTACATTTGGAAAACCAGTGTCAAAACCATTCAGGGCCCAAGAGGGCTATCTAGTGGGTGTGTAACTCAGAAAAAGCTTCACTTTGGCAGGACAGGGCTCAGGTGTGCATCATTTTCTATCTGCTTCTCTTTTACCCCATTTTTAATCAGGAGTGATCAGGGGTGGCTGTTTGAAGGTGGAGGAGCTGCAGTACCATGTAACAGCTCTGCCAGTCTGGCTGATTGGAAAATGAAGATTCAAAGTGTTTTGTAGACCCTCCCTTAAGTTCAGTTTCTCTAACTTCAGCTGCTCTGAGATCATGCAACCTTGATCAGACCCATAACCCGTGAGATTGCTGACATGAGGGTTTTGAGCCTTGCAGAGTGACCTATTTATGAGCTTTCTCTTCTTGTGATTCATGAGTTTTTAACCAACATCTCCCAATTAAAAGTTAAGCTGGTCAATACCTTTAGTGTAGAAAAGTATTTAGTCACTCTTCTTTTCATGATCACTTTCCCACTGCTGTTTTCTGAATCACGTGAACTTATGTCTTTAAACTTTTCCTCACAGGTCAGTTATTTCAAAATACTTCATTTTGTTCTCATCAAGGTCATCTCTACTTTTAAAATTATGATACCTGAAACAAGCTACCAGTGCATGTACATATTTCTGAGTATAAAATGGTTCAGGTACATCCTGTGTTGTGTATGTGTTTTATCATGTCAAATGATTTCTTGTCTTTTCTGCAGCAGCCTTGTAATGAATATTTCTTTTTTCTGAATTAGTGCTGCACATCTTTAAATGTGTAGCCATGTTGTCTTGTTCATTGGGACTTCAGTTTCTTCAGTTTTTCTCTTCAGTGGGAGTGTCTTTTCAGTTTTTCAGGATTGTTGAATTCTAATCATGCTCATCAGAGCACTTGGATTTCTCCATGCTTGATGTCATATATGCAGTTCTTAAGCAAATTTTCCTGTTCAATCACTAAAATTGTCAGTGAAACTATTGAACTGGAATCTGATCCATCACAGATCTTTGTAGGCCCCCACAGAATAGACATTCCAGCCTGAGAGTCTTCAGTGGTTACTATTGGAAGGCTTTTTCTTCAGTCATTTGGGTCTTTTCCTATTCAGTTATTTGATTTAGGGTGTTTTGAAAGTGATACAACTACTTTCAGTCTTGTCACAGTAGTTACATTTACTTTTATTGTTGCTTCTGAACCTGCATTTCAAGTTCATGCATTTTTGCACTATAGTTTCATTTGTGAATGGTTTTGCAAGGAATTTCAGAAATATATATTAGTACTGAGGTTCTAGCAAATTGCAACAGAACATATGATTCGTCCTCTGCCACTGTTCTCTGAATTATAACTGCTTACTGTTATATCAGGGCATGTGCATGATGGGCAGAAATTGCAAGAAAGGTTTATGAAGGCCAAAAATATTATTTTTTTGTTGTGTTGATAGAGTTTTATTGGCTCCTGCACTTCCAAAGAAGTCTTCCATTTGAATTCTACCTGGTGGGCTGCAGGCTTGTGAAGTGAGAAAAGATAGGGGTCTATTCTGTGAACTGATGGTGTGCCATGATTCCTTAAGCTCCCTGAGATGTTCTTAAGCAGACAGTGTTTTGTGGAAGGTGGTGAGTCACCTCTCCCAGCAGAGTCTCCCTCGATTATCCCTTCAGTGAGGTTGCAAACACACCATGATGCTGTCACTGAGCTCCTGAGTCATTAAAAGCGTAGTGCAAGCTCTGATCTGGCCAAACAGATAATTCTGTTTCATTAGTACTGCTGAATATGTGGAAATAAGTGCCAATGCAGAATCACTGTCCCATTGGACCCCTTTTCATGTAATAACAATTTGTTGCATTGCTGTGTTAAAGTAAGAGGAGAAGTATGTGGATGGGAGGTTTTTGCCCGTGCTTGCTAATACAGAATGCAACTGTTTTATTTTAAAACTAGATAGCATGTTAGTCTTCTGTTATGAAATGTTAGCATAATATTTAGGAATTTTTGACAGTGTTAAGTCTGGCAGTGTGTGAAGCAGAGTTGCTTCAGATAAAGTATCTGATGCATTGGCAGTGTTTGGCCAGTTATAATGCAAATCACTGCCACAAACATAGGTCAGTGTTGGTGGTGGTTTCTGTTATCAGGTCACTGACTAGTATTTAGAACTAGAGAATAAATATTCTTAGGGAAGGGAAAGGAAGTGCAGTAGCATAGAGTGAAAAGAACACAAGCATTTACTTGTGGTTTTGGTAATCAAAGGGCTTAATTAAGCGCTAGTGTGTGGTGGAGTTCATTATCTCTGTATTGGCATACTTCTTAAACAATCAAAATCTGAAGAGTTCTGTGACATTATGCTAAATTTGTTCTGTACCTTTGACAGTTCTATTCTGTGTTGATAATTATGTTTTTATCTCTGAATTCAGTAACAAAGCCACCACTCATGCCCCAGGTAATGTTTGTCATCTTCAATGAATAGCATTCAAAAGAGTTTGTAGATATGTTATTAGTGGCTCACCTTTAGTTAGGAGGTATTATGAGTGAGATTTTTATCCTGGAGAGGGGGTGCACAGAAATTTTGACTATAGTAGGTCTCTCAGTCGTTTTACCACTAGAGGGCTTATTTGTATAACAGTGAAGATGATTCTGGAGAAGGGCGCCTTGAGACAGCTTTCTGATGCTTCATGCAGTCCAAGAAAAACAGATGGAAGTGTGATGTTCAGGGGATGGGTATCAGACTACAAAGTCAAGAATATAATGAACTAGCTAGTTCTTCTAAAGTCAGAAAATTAGATAAGAGATGGTATCTCAATATACAACTAAACACAGAGGCTGATTACAAGGAATAGATTGGAGAAAATAAATTCAAATATCCTGTCAAATTGTGTGTTTTAAGAGTTTTGCTGTTAATTTGACTTCTGCTAAAAACACTTCTTTGACAGAACTGTGCATCTTTTGGACATCACTTGCATTTTTTTTGTTTCTACTTTTCTTTTGTTTTTCATAACCTGAACATTTCTTCATTTTTGCAGTCATGCTAGTGTGCATATTTCCTTGGGAATCTGCTTAGTACGGAATGTGCCTGATTCACAGTGCCAATGAGAATCCCAGTACAAGTGTCCTCTCTTTCCTTTTCATAAAGCGTGAGTTGTAATGGCAGAATGTAACATCTCTTTTGGCACTTTCCAAGAGTCTCTCTTTTGTTTTGAAACATTGCTTGGCAGTTGCTTGGCTTGTCAGTACAGAATCTGTGGAGACAGC
The DNA here is from genome assembly GCA_013389925.1 of Aegithalos caudatus. NCBI lineage: Eukaryota > Metazoa > Chordata > Aves > Passeriformes > Aegithalidae > Aegithalos > Aegithalos caudatus. The sequence continues at coordinate 8,468 of WEIU01014013.1, read as the reverse complement.
TTTCCCAAAAACTGCCACTAGCTTTGGATTTTTGCCTGCATATGCACTTAAATTAATTTTTGCAAAACTGGAGTTCTTGGTCTGAGTCTCTTTCGTTTAGATACTGCAAATTCTGTTCAATGATTCTTGAAATGTGCAGTTGTCATCCTGAGTTTTATGGCTGTCATGAGATAGTGTGGAATCCCTAATAAAGACAGTGCAGTTTCATATTTTCTCAGTAATCTCTAGAAAAACTATGCTGTGGTTTTTTTTTATTTTATTTTGGGTTTGTTTTTGTTTTTAATAAAAAGTACATACAACTTGGCAACAAAACAGTTGATTATATATTGGAGCTGAAAGTAATTATATATTGATGCTGGAAGTAATTACACAATGGAGAGTTTAAAGGAAAATTTGACAGGCTATCCCCCTTTAAAAAATAGGGCAAAATTTTGAATTTTGAAACACATACACATAAAGGAATAGTTGTCTAGTTTTTATGTCTGTCTTGTTCACTGATGTTTTTTTTCCAGGAAAAAAATCTATTTTTAATTCTAATATTCCATGTCACTACAAAACTGTATTTCTGTGGAGATAAATCCTTTTCTCATTGGTGTAGTGGTTTGGTGTCACAATGGTGTGACAGAACAAAGTGGTGGCATGTATCATGTTTCTGCTCTAGTTTGACTTGTAATAGTTTTAGATAGATTTGTTTTTTTCTTTTTCCTCTTCCTGTTTCCCAACTGTTTTGAAAATCTGTAGACAAAAGTGAGTTTTCTCATAAGTATCCCTGACAGCAGTAAGACCCAGATGCCAAGTTCTGGCTCGCAAGCCTGACCTGCTTTTGGGCTTCTTTTCTGTTCTTTTGGCTGGCTCCTCTGCTTGTTGCTGGGGCAGCTGCAGAATCATCTCTGGAGCCGATGGATGCTAGGCTGGCTCATGCGGAATGTGATTCATTGCTGTTGATGCCATTTCTCTTAGACTTAGCTCAGGGAGAATTATGTTTATGTTCTTTAATATATTCCAAGATCAAAAATTCTTAAAATTCTCAAATTACTATGATTACAAATACTGACTTCTTATATTATCTTACTGTAAATAGAAAGTTTAGTTCTGCTCTTCTTAGAACGAAAAACTGTCTGAATATTAGTACAAGGCATAAAGAACAGTAATCCTCCATCCTTCCATGTTTTTGTTGGCACTAGCTTTCTGGATAAAAAGTGATGGTATTTTCATTGTATGAAATATTTCAGTGACTTTTAAAAGAACAAGTTTGTCTGAGAAATGTCTTAAAAGGAATGTGCTTATACTTTGACAACCAGAGTATGTTGAATGTGTGTTACCTATTCATGGATTCGATATCAGTAGCTATGCATGAAGGGTGTCTAATCTGGTTTTGAAGAGGCTCTATAGATTTTCAGAGGGAAGAGGAGAAGCAAATGTGTCAACACAGGATGCAGGGCCAGGTGGTATGTCTAAACCTTGTTTTAGACAACTGGAATTTATGAAAAGGAAACAGTTGAATTTTTTTTCTTTTTTAATCTCAGCAAAAAGAGAAGTTTTAATGCCCAGCAAAACTACTGAAATTTAGTATGATTGAAGTCTGTCTTAAAGTAGGAAAATACAAGTAAATGACCATTGACATTGGAGGTGAAGCACTATCTGTCTTTAGAAAAACTGAAAAGCAGAACCAAAGTCAGCTCTTCAATGAGGATTACCTGATTGCACATTGGCAGAGGGTATGCAGGGTTTTAAGAAAAGCTGCTGTAACTAGATAAACACATGGAGAGGTTATCTCAATGCCTGTGGTTGTATTTCAGGGCAGGAGACAAATACAGATGTAGGTTACAAAAAAAAGATATTAACTTGCTAAATGTCTCCAGAAACATACACTATAGCTTACATAACTAAATTAATTTCATACTGTAGGTAGTTTTCAATTTTTTCCTACTTACAGTGTAAACATTAGTGACAAAAAAATAGAATAAAATCAATATTGTAAATGTGAATGCCAAGATTTTATTCTAAGTATAATTCAAAGCTGATTTAGTGCTAGTGATTTGTGTCTCTTAAAGAGTATGCAGTTTTGCAAGACCTTGAGTGTTAAAATTTAACTCACTGACAGTTTTCTTTCTATTTGCCAATTGTAAGTATATGTTCACAAACTAAATTTCTGTCCAGACCTACCTCCAGTTCTGAGATGTTCCCTTAATAGCCTAAGTCTTCATCCTCTGCCTTCTGGAAATCTTTGAATGTGGTTTCAGGTTTGAATCTCTGTATTGGTGAATATTTGAATGTAGGTTTCAGCTCTGTTTATGAAGACATGTAGCAGAACACTGCCTTTGTTTTGCACAGGAGAGATCTCTTTACCATTGGATGCTGTGAATGCTGGGCATTCTTTGAAAACTTTGCTTATGTCTGAGATATGAGGGGAATGTTCCTTTGTTTAAAGGAGGGGTTTTTTTGTATTTGTGTTTTTTCATCCCAGTGTTATTGCCTCCTGCTGTCTAACAAAGAGCATTGGCAGCCATTTCCAAATGTGTGCTTTCCTACCTTTATATAAACTTTTCTGCCACTCTGTGTGTGCATGTGCTTTTTGGAGGTTTTTTTGGTCATTGCACATTCAAGCCCCCAGTGAGCTTGAAGCCATCCTGGCTGTGTGCAGATCTATTTTTACCTGATAATTGGTTTTCCTGCTTGAAGGATTCGCACATTGTAAACGAAGATGCTGATTTTCCTGGTCCCTGCATGATGTTTTTATTTCCTGGTGAATTGCCCTGTCGCTTGATGAAACTGGTTTATTTTAGAATATTTGCTGCAAATACCTCAAATCTACTATAGTGTGTCTGAAAGAGAAAATAATTAAACATTTTGTGAATAGGATAATCACAAAGTTTGATAATTACTTGGAAAACACTTCCTTGTGAGCATGCAGAGCAGAATGTTCACTGTGAGGGCATCTGATTTTTTTACAAAAATAATCAGTTGATACATGATAATGTATTCTTAAAATTGTTTAAACCAAAATTAAATTTCAGTATTTGCAAGTTAGGAAACAGAAGTTGAGGGGATGGAGTTTTTTTAACCAGAGCTAAGCAGTAGTCCATGTATTGGTGGAAGGAAAATGAGGAATTGAAATTCCTTATTTATCTAGTTTAGATAATGGAACAAGTATAAATGTCTTGTTTGGGATGTGGTCAGTTTTCTTCAGCTAAAAGCTGTCTTCTTCCATAGAACAGAACGCCTACCCACTGTGATGGACTTTATTGACTTGTAGATCTGGCTCACTTCCCCCTGCAATAAGTGTGTAGCAGATTTCTCTTTTTCTGGATCCCGTTGCATCTTTCCTCTCATGTTTTTCCACTCCTTTGTCAGAGGCAACATCCCTGCTAATCTGTTGTGAGAGTACTCCCGTATCCATATCAGTCAAAAGGAGTAATTGTAAGTCGTGTATACTTGCATATCTAATTTGAAATGGACCAGGGATCGATAACCTTCAAATTCTGTACAAGTTGTCTTGGAACAACTAGCTAAAAATATTTCCATATATTCTTAGAAAATTGCTATAAGAAAAAATTGGAGAAGGCTAGACTGCCTAAATTCATGCATAGTTACCATCAAGTGAGGCATATGCATTGCATGGTCCAGGTAATTTGCATGATGTTAATGACTGGATGTAGCCAGGCATAAGCAGGGTAATGAATTTGATGTCTTCTAGATTAATCCTCAGATTTGAAGTTTGTTGTCGCATGGAACTAATTTATTACAATGCCTTTTCATATGTGCTGTTATTTTGTAACTTTTCATCAGATCTTCCTTCATATGCCACACTTTGACAATGTATTTATTAAAGATGCAGTTTGATCATAGCTTTGAATTGAAACTTCCATGTGTTCAATGCAAATACTTGAAATATTGGGTCAAATGAATGCACAGCCGCTAAAGCATTCTGCAGTTCCACTTTCAGTATCAGGGTGATATTGATTGGTAGAAATCTGTTTCTGAAAGGTCCTATGCAGATAGATCGTGATTGTGGCAAACAAAAAGAGGAAAGAAAAGTTTGTACAGTGCTGCATGAGAATGGTTTTTCAACCTGTTTTTCTCAAACCAGTACTCTTTCATTTCCCATTTAAATTGTGAGTATTATGTTAAAACTCTTAATTTGGTTGCATAATTATGATACTATTCCAAAGTAGCACACTAATGTTAGTTTAAACTGCCAAAGAAATGTGTAAGACAGATATATATAATTCCAAGCTGATGGTTAATTAGCCAAGTTAATAAAAAGGAGAGGTAGTATGTTTACAGCCTGTTAGCGAAGTGAAAATATAGCAAGTGGGATTAAAGAGCCACTTTATGGGACAGAGCTAATTATGAAAATGGAGTTCATAATAGGAAAGATAATTTTATAGTCCATGTGTGAGTTATCTTCCTAAAACATAAACTGGAAGGATTTTTAAAATTGTATCTTTCATTTTTTAAATTTTTATGAATGTTTACTCAATAGATTTTTTTTGTGTTTAAAATTTTCTAAGTGAACAATGCACATCCATTTACTGCATTTGTTCTGAGTGGTGCTTGCTTCCACAAATACAGAACATCTTCTCAACATTAGGGTTGAAAGAAAAAGTTAATGCATTGTCATAGAAACATGTTCTTTTTGAGGGTACTAAAGAGGATAATTCAAAAGAAGTTAACAAGCTTTTGAAGCTTTTGTCTGTTATTTCATATAATAATTTCTAATGTTCTAATTAGAACATTAGAAATATGTTCTAATATGAAAAGAGTTTTATTTTATTTAATGTGTTTTCATGTATGTTAATTTGTTATAGCAGTTGTTCTTTATTTCTCATGCATGAGTATCTCTCATTCCTTCCTGGAATATCTTTGGATATTCCTAATTAACTGTATATACTTATAACTGTGGTCCACATCAGATAGCTAGAATATGTATCAACGAGATAGTGATATGGATCGGCAGGATGGTGATTTGGGTTTATGTTACACAGTTTGTACCTCCAGGAATACAACATAATAATCTTGGTTTGCATTATTACACTGCACAGGATTGTTTGTTATCTTTGGTCAATAGAGAGTTATTTTTTCTTGCAGATAGAGTCACCTCACAGCTTTCTTCAAAATGACTTGGAAATGCAAGAAGAATATATAGTTAAGAGAAAGCAGCTTGTAGGATTAAGATTGTTACAATGCTTCTTTTTAAATAGCTTGGACAAATCAAAATGTTATATGTATCTATACCTCCAAAAAGAATATTGAAATGAGAGAAACTTCTGCTAGAGAGTTGCTTCTACCTCAAAACTTGAGATAGCTGTCTCATTTTTATTTTGGATGACCTGTTCGGGGTTTTGTTGTGTTGTGATTAGGTGGTGGTTTTTTTGGTTTGTTTTTTTTTTTTTTGGTTTCGTTTATTTGTTTAAGGTTTGGTAGGTTTTTGTGTGTTGTTGGGTTTTTTAGTTGTTTGTGTTTCAGCCTAAAGGAAGTTAAAATGGTACGTTATTTGATTCATTAATTATACCATTATGCTACATGAACTAAAATTCTAGCAGGTCTTCAAAGCAGCCTTATCTATTCTTGTAGTAGAAATAAAAATATTGACTAGGAATGATACTGAAGTAACCCTAGTAATATGGATGCACATGTTATCTCATATTGGTGTCACTTCTGGATTAGGCAAGCTCTAAACATTTATGATATGTGTTCCATTGTTTTGGATGTTGCCCTTTCTGCTGATTTGCCAAGGTACTCAAAACAGTTTCTGCTTTTTTATCACAGAGCTTTAAATTCTGTCTGTGTTAGCATTTTAAAAGTATTCAGGAACTTGATGGGCTTTAGAAGTTCCTTAATGTTGTTTGGGAGATGGGGATTTTGGTCCAGATCAGCATTCAGTTGTTAAATATATTTGAATTCTGATAACTTTTGGAGTTTTATGGAATGCTCTAAAAGGGGAAAATAATGGCATGAAGCAACAACCCCAAACTGTTTCAATCTAGCAGAACTGTAAAATCAGTTTTCAGAAATATTTTATTTGTAGAATTTTTGAGAAACAAAGCAGATTAACACACTCTTTTCTTTTGTGCCCCTTTAGATATAATCGATAATTTGCATTCCTGCCCACAGATGTTTCCCCAGTGACAGGATGTTTGGGCTGCAGGAAATAAACTCAATGAAAGTTGACTTAAAATAGCTTTAACATGTAGCTCTTTATGATCAGTGGTAACATAGGTGTGATGCCAGAATAAGAAAAATAATGATTTTTCTTGATGGAGGAGAATGAGTCTGTAATGACTCGAAATAAGAGTCGTCTGAGAACTTAGACAGCTTTTCACTTAATACTGACAACTTTTTAAATACTGCACAAAGAAAAAGACCCATTTCCCTGTTATGTAGGCACACTGGCTTGCAGTACAGTAAAACTAAGCTGCTGATCCTTTGAACCAGTAATGCACTTTAAGTGAGGAAAAATGTTTTAAACTTGGGTTGAAGTATGTAGTGATCCTGCACACATTGCAGTATTATCTCAGCGTTTAGGGAAGTTGCCTAAGCCCAAATAAATGTTTTGACAAAGAATGTTCTGTTTCATTTTCCATTTTGCAAGCATGTTTTCTCCCTTTGAGTTAAAGTATGTGGGAAAACGTGTAGTGATGGGCTTAGATTTTGGTACAGGGCAATTAATTTATTTCTTCTAATTATCTATTACATGTTCATCTGTGGTAAACAATAAAGTTCTTGTGAACTTATAATACTCTGCTTTTATAATGCAGCTAAGATACTATTTTAAATCCCAACTGTGGGAAGCAAACTTTGGAAAAAAAATTACATCAGCAGACAGGATGTCATTTGCTCTCCTTTTCCTCTGCTTGACACTGAACTGGCTCTGTGAGTCTCCTGTGTATACTCAGGAGTACTTTGAGCCAAATGTTTCAATATTTATATCACATTCAAGCA
>WEIU01014012.1:73867-135710 GCA_013389925.1 Aegithalos caudatus | reverse complement strand
CCAGCGGGCTGGAGCCGCTGGCCTGGTCCGAAGACCACCGGGTGTCGGTGAGCACGGCCCGCAGCATCGCCGTGCTGGAGCAGCTCAGCGACGTGCACAGCGGCGGGCAGGACATGGTCATTCACCGCACCGCCGTGCCCGCGCCCGCAGCCGCCTGCACGCTCAAGGTGAGCGCCCGGCACGGCCTCGTCGGTGCGTGTAAATGTCTGAAGGGAGAGGTGGCGAGAAGAGGGAGCCGGGGGGCTTCAGGTTGGACATCAGGAGGAATTTCCTTACAGGAAGGGTGATCAGACTTCGGAAGGGGCTGCCCAGGGAGGTGGTGGAGCCACCGTCCTTGGAGGTGTTCAAGGAACGGCTGGACGTGGTGCTCAGGGCTCTGGGATGGGTGACACTGTCACAGGCTGGATTCCATGATCTCAGAGGTTTTTCCAGCTTTAATGATTCTGTGGTTTTTCACGATGGTGCCAAGCAATAAGACAAGAGAAAGGGGCATAAACTGATGGACACGAAGCTGCACCTGAACACGAGAAGAACTTCTATCCTGTGCAGAATCCAGAGAGGGTCTGGAGTCTGCCCCACTGTGATCCCTTCCAGCCTGACCCATCCCGGGATTCTGACCTCCCCTTGCCTGCCCAGAACTTGCTGCAGGGTCTCCTTTTAAAAGTACAAGGGAAGGAAAACCATACCCTAGCAATGTCCAGGGATTCTAAAGTTCTGCAGCTTTTCTGAGAAGCACTTGAGTTCCAGTACAATTATTTCAGCACAGTTTTAAGTAGGAGTCTTCCTTTGTTTTGCTGTCCAAGCTGAAGGATTTTTGCAGCAGGGATTTCTCTGGCCTTCAGAGGAACATCTTGCTTTCTACAAAGATGGCAGATGTGGGTGAATATCTTATTAAATAATACTTTTGGTTTTGTGAATCTGATTTTATTTTCCAAAACAATGCTGGGAATATGGAGCGAAGTTGAAATATTGAGTATTTACATATGATGCCAAGTATCTTTAAGAGAACAGAAGTATGAAAACAGATTCTTTGATTCAGCACACAAAAATTCAAATAGCTGAGAGTCAAAACTATGCAAATTTGGGGCATTAATGAAGCTGAAGTCTTTAGGAGTGACAGCAATTAACCAGTGTAATGTTGGCTGTGATTGGGGATGCTCTGTTTTTCAAGAGGGAATTAATTCCAGAGAGGTTTTAATTCCTAAAAAAAAACCAACCAGCTGTACAATTGTTTTAAAGTTTCTTTCTCTTCTCTTTTAGGTTGGCCCAAAGAAGGAGGTGGCCGAGTGCAAGGAGAAATTCGCCAGCTCCGTGGATCCCACCGTCAGCCAGATGTTCATGCTGGACCGAGTCTTCAATCCCGAGGGGAAGTCCCTGACACCCATGCGGGGCTTCAAATATTCCAGCTGGTCCCCTCTGGGCTGCGATGCCAACGGGAGGTGCCTGCTGGCAGCCCTGACCATGGACAACCGCCTGAGCATCCACGCCAACCTCAACCGCCTGCAGTGGGTGCAGCTGGTGGACCTGACCGAGCTCTACGGCGAGCGCCTGTTGGAGGCCGGTTACAAACTCTGCAAGGCCGACGCTCCCTGCGGGGAGCTGGGAGACTTCCCGGAGTTCCAGCGGCGGCACAGCATGCAGGCCCCGGTGCGCATGGAGTGGTCGGGAATCTGCACCACGCAGCAGGTGAAGCACAACAACGAGTGCCGGGACGTGGGCAGCGTGCTCCTGGCCGTGCTCTTTGAAAACGGCAACATCGCCGTGTGGCAGTTCCAGCTGCCGTTTCTAGGGAAGGAATCCATCACGTCCTGCAATACCATCGAGTCGGGAATAAGCTCCCCCAGCGTGTTGTCGTGGTGGGAGTACGAGCACAACAACCGGAAGATGAGCGGGCTGATCGTGGGCAGCGCCTACGGCCCCGTGAAGATCATCCCTGTCAACCTCAAGGCGGTCAAAGGCTACTTCACGCTCAGGCAGCCCGTGGTCTTGTGGCAGGAGATGGACCAGCTGCCCGTGCACAGCATCAAGTGCATCCCTCTCTACCACCCCTACCAGAAATGCAGCTGCAGCCTGGTGGTGGCAGCNAGCCGCCTGCACGCTCAAGGTGAGCGCCCGGCACGGCCTCGTCGGTGCGTGTAAATGTCTGAAGGGAGAGGTGGCGAGAAGAGGGAGCCGGGGGGCTTCAGGTTGGACATCAGGAGGAATTTCCTTACAGGAAGGGTGATCAGACTTCGGAAGGGGCTGCCCAGGGAGGTGGTGGAGCCACCGTCCTTGGAGGTGTTCAAGGAACGGCTGGACGTGGTGCTCAGGGCTCTGGGATGGGTGACACTGTCACAGGCTGGATTCCATGATCTCAGAGGTTTTTCCAGCTTTAATGATTCTGTGGTTTTTCACGATGGTGCCAAGCAATAAGACAAGAGAAAGGGGCATAAACTGATGGACACGAAGCTGCACCTGAACACGAGAAGAACTTCTATCCTGTGCAGAATCCAGAGAGGGTCTGGAGTCTGCCCCACTGTGATCCCTTCCAGCCTGACCCATCCCGGGATTCTGACCTCCCCTTGCCTGCCCAGAACTTGCTGCAGGGTCTCCTTTTAAAAGTACAAGGGAAGGAAAACCATACCCTAGCAATGTCCAGGGATTCTAAAGTTCTGCAGCTTTTCTGAGAAGCACTTGAGTTCCAGTACAATTATTTCAGCACAGTTTTAAGTAGGAGTCTTCCTTTGTTTTGCTGTCCAAGCTGAAGGATTTTTGCAGCAGGGATTTCTCTGGCCTTCAGAGGAACATCTTGCTTTCTACAAAGATGGCAGATGTGGGTGAATATCTTATTAAATAATACTTTTGGTTTTGTGAATCTGATTTTATTTTCCAAAACAATGCTGGGAATATGGAGCGAAGTTGAAATATTGAGTATTTACATATGATGCCAAGTATCTTTAAGAGAACAGAAGTATGAAAACAGATTCTTTGATTCAGCACACAAAAATTCAAATAGCTGAGAGTCAAAACTATGCAAATTTGGGGCATTAATGAAGCTGAAGTCTTTAGGAGTGACAGCAATTAACCAGTGTAATGTTGGCTGTGATTGGGGATGCTCTGTTTTTCAAGAGGGAATTAATTCCAGAGAGGTTTTAATTCCTAAAAAAAAACCAACCAGCTGTACAATTGTTTTAAAGTTTCTTTCTCTTCTCTTTTAGGTTGGCCCAAAGAAGGAGGTGGCCGAGTGCAAGGAGAAATTCGCCAGCTCCGTGGATCCCACCGTCAGCCAGATGTTCATGCTGGACCGAGTCTTCAATCCCGAGGGGAAGTCCCTGACACCCATGCGGGGCTTCAAATATTCCAGCTGGTCCCCTCTGGGCTGCGATGCCAACGGGAGGTGCCTGCTGGCAGCCCTGACCATGGACAACCGCCTGAGCATCCACGCCAACCTCAACCGCCTGCAGTGGGTGCAGCTGGTGGACCTGACCGAGCTCTACGGCGAGCGCCTGTTGGAGGCCGGTTACAAACTCTGCAAGGCCGACGCTCCCTGCGGGGAGCTGGGAGACTTCCCGGAGTTCCAGCGGCGGCACAGCATGCAGGCCCCGGTGCGCATGGAGTGGTCGGGAATCTGCACCACGCAGCAGGTGAAGCACAACAACGAGTGCCGGGACGTGGGCAGCGTGCTCCTGGCCGTGCTCTTTGAAAACGGCAACATCGCCGTGTGGCAGTTCCAGCTGCCGTTTCTAGGGAAGGAATCCATCACGTCCTGCAATACCATCGAGTCGGGAATAAGCTCCCCCAGCGTGTTGTCGTGGTGGGAGTACGAGCACAACAACCGGAAGATGAGCGGGCTGATCGTGGGCAGCGCCTACGGCCCCGTGAAGATCATCCCTGTCAACCTCAAGGCGGTCAAAGGCTACTTCACGCTCAGGCAGCCCGTGGTCTTGTGGCAGGAGATGGACCAGCTGCCCGTGCACAGCATCAAGTGCATCCCTCTCTACCACCCCTACCAGAAATGCAGCTGCAGCCTGGTGGTGGCAGCGAGGGGCCCTTACGTGTTCTGGTGCCTCCTGCTGATATCCAAAGCGGGGCTGAACGTCCACAATTCCCACGTGACGGGGCTCCACTCCTTGCCCATCGTGTCCATGACGGCGGACAAGCAGAACGGCACGGTGTACACCTGCTCCAGCGACGGCAAGGTCAGGCAGCTCATCCCCATATTCACGGACGTCGCTTTAAAGTTTGAGCACCAGCTGATCAAACTCTCGGAGGTGTTCGGCTGCGTCAGGACTCACGGAATCGCCGTCAGCCCCTGCGGGGCCTACCTGGCGGTCATCACCACCGAGGGCATGGCCAACGGGCTGCACCCCGTCAACAAAAACTACCAAGTTCAGTTTGTCACCCTCAAGACTTTTGAGGAGGCGGCTGCACAGCTCTTGGAATCTTCCGTTCAGAACCTTTTCCGGCAAGTGGACTTGACGGATCTTGTACGCTGGAAAATCTTGAAGGATAAGCACATCCCTCAGTTCTTACAGGAAGCTCTGGATAAAAAGATAGAGAGCTGCGGTTCCACTTACTTCTGGAGGTTTAAGTTGTTTCTCTTGAGGATTTTGTACCAGTCGATGCAGAAAGCCCCCTCAGAGGTCACGTGGAAACCTTCGCACGAGGATGCCAAGATCTTGATATCAGATTCCCCTGGGATGGGCAGCACTGAAGATGATCAAGAGGAAGGCACGTCGAAACAAGCCAGCAAGCAGAGCCTGGGGGACACAGGCAAGGGTGTGGACATTGATGACACTGCAGAGGATTCTCTCCATCAGTCAAGTGACACTGGAGGCCGCGAGCCAATGGTGGAAAAGCTTCTTGAAATACAGGCACAGATTGAGGCCGTAGAAATGCACTTGACACGGGAGCACATGAAGCGGGTGTTGGGAGAAGTTTACCTGCACACGTGGATTACAGAGAACACCAGCATTCCCACCAGAGGAGTCTGTGACTTCCTCATGTCCGACGATGGCTACGATGACAGAACGGCACGAGTAAGTGGCACCTCTGCTCGGGGGATTCCGTGTCACTGTCACGCCCCTCTCCCTCCTGAAAATACAGCTGGGCTGGGAAAGAGAGCTGTGGTCGTGTCATCCTTGTCAGTCAGATTCTGTAGAGCATTCAGCTGAAATTGTCCTTCCTTGATATTGTGAAATAGGAGGGAATGTAAATACAGATGTTGAAATTTGGATCAGGTACAATAAAGAATAACGATACCTGAGTTTTTGCAGAACAGCGGAGAGGACTGGGGTTGTTGGGATGCTGTCAGTGGGTTTAGAACATGAACTGATTGAGGGATGTTTGTTTTCATTACTAAGTTTATTTAATCCATCATCTTTACACAACTCAACTTCAGATATATTTCCTTTGGTCAATCACACTGCAGTTCTAATGTTAAGAGCTGCAGAAGTCTCTCTTCTGAAATTACTGTTCAGGTGGTCCATCAGGTGTTGTCATTGCTCCCTGAGTCTTCAGTGCAAAGATCAGTTTCAGAGGGTCAGAAAGTGGTTCTGTTTTATGAGTTAAACCCAGGGATTCAGAACTTCATGCAGGACATTGAATTAACCAAGCTGACTGGATGTCTTTGTTACAAAGGCCAGGACTCTAAAAATCCACCTTTATATTGCATCCAGAAAGGGAGAGGAAGGAAGCACATGCCCATCACTGGTGTAGTGTGGTGGTCTCGCTGCTGGCATCACAGCCAAGTGTGGCCATCAGTAACTCACTAGGAAAGTGCTCTGGCACAACTGCTGGGCTCTTCTGGCATCCAATTACTATGAGTTGAAGGTTTGAGAGGTTGCTTTTCTTATCTTAGAAGAATCTTGCTGCTTTTTTATAGTGATGTAAAGTGACTTCTAATTTGTATTTTATCTGTTCAGTTTGCTGTCACACTTTAAAGGTCCCTGGGACGTGCTTTATACCTGTTGAAATGTCACAGACAAATCTGATCACATAAATATTCTGCTATAAACCTTGTACTCCCAGGTGAATGCTGAAGACATCCAGGTAATTTTTTTTAGCACATCCACTGTGATAGGCACTGCTGTTCAGGTCAGTGGTGTGATACCAGTTCCTTCAGTACTTTTAAAATTTGGAAAGAATTATTTATATGTTTTTAAGGTTGGTATCCCTTTGATACGGGACAGAAATCTTTAGAACAAAAGGGAAATAAATGAATCCCAATCCATTGTATTTCTTACACTTTGATTTTCTGGGCTTGAGCTCCTTGTGCAGCACTCTGAAGTCCCAATGAGGCATTCCCACCCTGTCTCAGGCAGTGCCTGCTGTGTGTTTCAGGTGCTGATTGGGCACATCCTGAAGAAGATGAACAAGCAGACGTTCCCCGAGCACTGCAGCCTGTGCAAGGAGATCCTGCCCTTCACGGACCGCAAGCAGGCCGTCTGCTCCAATGGCCACATGTGGCTCAGGTAACCCCAGACACAGCCTGGGCCCTCCTCTGGGGACTGCAGACTGCAGGAGCTCACCACTTGTTAGCACTGGGGTGAAAAGGAATGAAGCTTCTTAATCCGTGCTGTTTTTTCTGGCCTCTTCCATAAGAGTCATGGCACTGGGTTTGGTTCTCTTAGCAGGACAATGTTTTTATGATAAAATGCTTTTGAGCATCTTTTTTGGGGGGGATATGGGGTCAGGGAGAAAGCAGACAAGGGAAAATCATTTGAAGCTTTGTTCAAGCTCCTTCAGCATTTGAAAACAAAAGCAGTTTAACAAGAAATGATTGAGAACAGGCACATTGAGAAGTCAGCCAAATTCTGAAACATTTAGAAAATGAAATCTTCCTGTACCAGTGTGGGAGGTACATGGAGATTGTCCCTGGAGCTGTGGCAAGGCACTAGTTTGTCACAGAGAAAAGCTGTGCCTAACAGGTTTTGTGTGCTAATTTGGGTAAATAAGTCATGGCCTTAAGGACACCCTGATTCTTCCCAGTACAGTAGGGCCTCAAGCTTTTCAGCTCCTCTGCTGTATGCTAGAATTTCTTTGTCAATGGTATCTTGATTTTTGACCTTTCATTTTTGTGTCCATATGCAATTTGGTACACTTGGGGAGTTGCATTTACCTGAATTAATAAGTGATTAATTTTGATATTTAATGTGGTTCATTACTTGTCCTTTCACAGGTGCTTTCTAACCTACCAGTCCTGCCAGAGTTTGGTGTACAGGAGGTGTTTGCTCCATGACAGCATTGCACGGCACCCAACCCCAGAAGGTAAAATGTTCCTGGGGCCAAAAGGGGCAGGATTGGGGCTTTTTAACTTTTATCTACAAAATGGCTTGAGTTAGTTTCACTGACTTTACTCTTTTAGGCAGTTCCCTTGTGAAGTTCTGCGTTTCACACTGTCCTGGTGTTCTCTGGACATTAGTGATGTGTTAATTACAAATTAATAACTGCAGAAATTGAGGTATAAATCCCACATTTTAATGAAATCTGGATAAACACATCATCTGTGCAGGAATGCTCCAGCAGTTAGTTTGATATTCAAGTTGAATATATCAGCATCCAGTTCTGCAAGAGGGATAAAGAAACAGGAACCAAGGAGGGATCTCATTTCAGTTTAGAAAATGAGAACACTGCAATTGTGCCATGGTGATTCTTTAATTTTTTTTCCTGTATAGCTCTGAGCATGTAAGGATAAAGTGTGGGGTGTTTCACCTTAATTTTGTCCCCTGCTGAGGTGGAATTTAAACTGGCATTACTTGAAATTTCAGGGCAGAAACAGAGTTGGATTTCACTGAATTCTCAGTCACTCCTGCATGTGAATAAATACAAACTCTCGAGGATTCCTCTTGAGTTTGTGCATCTCAGGTGTCATTCCTCTGTTCATCTCAACCTCCAGCTCTAAACAACTTGTTTTCTTATTTGCAGATCCTGAATGGATCAAGAGGCTATTGCAGGGACCTTGCACCTTCTGTGATTCTCCTGTGTTCTAGAGAAAAGCTGTGTCAAGACTGAAAGTATTTTCTCTACTGCATAAGCTCCCTTCAGCCTGGGAGGATACAGAGACTGGAACACAGACTCTGCTGGAGGGGGAACACCTTGTCCACAGCCCTGTACATAGAACATCACAGGTTCTACAATCTCCTGAAATCCAGAGCCCATTCCATGCTCCAGAAACAGGAATACACCTGGAAGAGCCAGTTTAAAGCTATTTGGAAAGGCATCCATGGAAGCCTCAGCTGCTGGACACTGACAAGGAGCTGGAGGGTTGAGCACAGTGGGAATTGTCCTTTCTGCCTGTGTCAATTCCCAAAAGCTGGGATGGGAACAGCAGAGCTGCCTCTTGAATGGTCTTGGTGGGTAGAGAAGGCTCCAGCTTGCAGTGCTCTCCTTTGCTTTTTAACCCTGGCATTTGCTGTAGAACATGGAACTCTCCAAATACTCCATGGTTCCAGTGTCTTGCCCAGAGAGGCAGATGCCAGTTACAGCCATATGAAAGAATTTGGCCATTACATGAATTTCACTGGAAGTCTGGAAGAGTAACTGCCTCAGAAATGTAACAGTGTTTCAGTCAGAAGGGTGTGACTGGCTGCCTGGGTCAAATAGGGATCAGTAAGGATAATTTTAAATATAAGAATTATTAAACTAATAGCAATTAGCTTAAACACTAATATATATGCATATATATAAAATTTCCAATGCTCTTAAAGTCTCTTGCCCCACTTTCTTTTTCTGAACTAAGTTCTAACTCCTTCCCAGCTCTTGCTTATTTGCCTTTGGTTTCACTTAACCCTCTACCAAGAGGAGTCCTCTTTTCAAGAGAAACTCAGTTACCAAAAGCATTGCAAATGCTGTCAATCTCATACAGCAGTTAAATTTTACACAAATCTGACACACAAATAATCACTCAGTTTATGGTTTTTCTTTTCATAATAGATCAGTGAAAACCCAAAATGAACAGAACACCCCAAACCCAACCCCAGCATGGCTGACATGTTCTAGGTACGGCCAGGGAGGCTGGTGAAGTTCTTTTTGTATCCCAGAATGGTTTGGGTTGGAAGAGACCATAAATCATCTCCTTCCACCCCTCCCACGTGCAGGGACACTTTCCACTGTCCCAGGCTGCTCCAAGCCCTGTCCAACCTGGCCTTGGACACTTCAGGGATGCAGGGGCAGCCACAGCTTCTCTGGGCACCCTGTGCCAGGGCCTGCCCACCCTCAGAGGGAAGGATTTTTTCTAATATGCCACCTAAGCCTTTTGAATCCAGTCCCCCTTGTCCTGTCACTTCAGGCTCTTGTAGAAAGTCCCTTTCCATCTCAAGTGGCTGAGCCCAGAAGTTTATTTTGCCTTCTGTCCTATCAGAAAAAACATCTTTTATTGCCATCTGTTCCTACAGAGAGCAGAATCCTTTTCAACCTCCTATGCAGTGTTAAGAGGAATAACACCTCCCAAATGTGTGTGGTTACTTGGTACAGTTTGTCTTGTTAACTTCAATCCATGCTGTCAAATAATCCTGAGTTTGTGTATTTCCATTCTGCAGAGTACCAATCGCAGAGGTGTCGCCCTGTCTGTGATTCCTGACACTTTCACTGTGTGGGAAGTGCTCTACAGCTGTTGAGAAATCATGGAATTGTGCTGACAGTATCAGTCTCCCACCAGTGCATGTGTGATTGGTGCTTGTTTCCTCGATTCAATGACTATGCATATTTTGTTAAATGTTCCTTCACCTTTAATAGGAGCAAATTTTTTTTCAGCAAACATTAAAGTCAGCTGTCCTTCTGCTCAGTGTCTCATGCATTAAGCATGATCATGCATTGACTGAGAACATTACTGTAGTAGCCTAGAAACAGCAGAAGCACATTCATCTGTAAAATAATTAGCCTTGTTTGTAAATATCCTTGGAAGTGATACCATAATTGTATTAAAGAAACATTTAGTTTTTTATTGCTGTGCATTGAAAATTGAAATTACTTCAGTGTGTCTGCAGAGAAGGGAAATGTAGCTCATGTTGGTACCCAGTAAAACAAGGAGTAACCTCGATACCTAACCTGTGTGGAGTTGGGGGCCAGCTCTGCTGCCTGGGACAAAACTTCCCTGTGCTGCTGGGGCTTGGGGGAACAGAGCATCCATTTCCAGAGGAGCTGAGCAGAAGTTTATTCGTGGTGGTTGAGAAGGTATTTTAAATGGAAGCTGCAAGTCCTTGCCCTGGCAGCTGTGACCAGCTCATCAGTAAATGTTCCAGTTTAGAAATTCTGCTGTGTGTGGAGAAGGGGAGGGAGCCCTGCAGAGCCCTGTCCCAGTGCTTTCAGAATAAATCAAAAAACATTTCTTTGCCCGTGGTTTAGACACCATTAAAATATCCTGATCTACTGAAATGTTTAAGTTTGGCTTACCCAAAGGTTCACATGATAACAGATTAGATTAGTTATTGCTGATCATTTCTGGCACTTTCTTGAATTTCCCTGGACTCAGCTTTAATGCTTTGCCATGGAGAAGCTCTAGCACACCTCACATTAACATTGCAGCATTAATGTTTATTTTCCCTGTCTTTTAAGGCAGTAGATACTCAGTCTGCCATTGCCAATTTATTTAACCTGGGTTCAGATTTCTAGGAAAATGGAATTTTAAAGCCGACAATGTTGTCTTTGTCTGCCAGTGGAGATCCTTTAGCAAAAAGCTTTCACTCTTCACCCTGACCTGTTCACAACAGGTACAAAGAAACTGGGATTTCATTTTTGTGTAAACCAGCACTTGTCCCTAAGTGCATTTTTAACCAGAATAGCAGAGCCCACCTCACTCAGTAACATTTAACCCCTGGTGCTGACCTGAGTGGGTTTGGCTTTCCAGCGAGCTCTGCGGCTGCTCCAGGAATCTTTTTATGCCTCAGACTTGTGAGGGGCAGTTCTGGGCACACAGGGGTTGGTGCTGCTCCTGCAGGGCTGCAGCAGCACCTTGGGGCATTGTCCCACACCTTGTCCTGATCAAATCCTGCTGTCACCTCACGGGGAAGGGGAGCAAGGAACGAGCACCTGCTGCCAGACCCTTGTGTTATTTTGCCATTATCAGAGTTGCCTCCTCAAACTAACACATCTATTGAGGCTCAGCCTGTTTTGGAACACCAACTGAAGTGTTCAAAGAACAAATCCCACCGAACTGGAGTTTATCTCGCTAAGTTTTTGCCCAAGTTTTGCAGGATACTTCAACCAAGTGAATAGTTGGAAGTTGTGAATTGCTTTACCGTTTGGTGGTGAATGCTCTGGCTGTTCAAGGATCCTCATCTCCAGAGGGAGAGCAACATTCCAGCAGGGACTGAGGGTTCCTGATGTTCTTCTCTAAAATTCTAAAGGGTTGTGATGCTTGCTCTTGCAGCTGAGAATTAACAGGCAGAGATCCTGTTTGTCCAGGTTGTGATGCTCCTTTTCCCTGATGAGGTGCTCCTGACAGCATTTAAGATTTGCTGGTATCACACTGGGAGTTAATCCCTCCTCCCATTGGCTAATCCAAGTTGGATGGATAAGTGGAACAGCTCTGGACTGTACAGTGTCTCAGTGCCTTGCTGCTACATGCCATTCTTGAAACTAAGGAGGAAGTTTGGGATCACAAGGACTCAGTCTTGTGTCTCCAGATGACACCCCCTGCTCTGGGAGTGGTGATGAGGGACCTCATTGCTGCCTTTTACCTCAATTCACTTATGGCTCTGGGACTTCATCATTCAAACACCCTCTCCTTTGGTGTTTCCTCATCCTCTTAATCCTATTGTGTATTTCTAGAGAGGAAATACTGTGGTTAATGCATACATAAAGACAATAAATATTCTTGGGAAGAGAGGAGGAGGATGAGCCATTCCTGCTCCTCAGAGCCCTCGCCACAGAGCAGGCTGGGGTTAACACCATTCCCTGAGCAGCATCCAAACCTCAAGGTGAGAGCAGGGAAATCCTTGGAGAGCTACAGGGGGGCCCTGCAGAGGTGGTGCTGGAGGAGGGGATCTCCTGCCTGGGGGTGTTCAAGTGCCCTTCCACCACTGCAGGATCCGGTGTCTGGAGCTGGTGCACACAAAAGTTTGTGGAACAGTTGGCCAAACTGACCTTGTTTCTAAAGTACATAATTAACAGCATAACTTAGGGTACAGCACAAGCTCCAGGCAGGCCTCTCCACAAAGTGTCTGTGGGAAGCAGAGTGATGGAAGACGTCCATTCCAGACCTGGGCAAAGCTGTACAATCAGTAACAGCTGATCCCTGCTGTGTTCCTTCCACCTCCTCTTCACCTTGCTTTTCTCATTGCTCAACATTTGTTTTGCCAGAATAAGATGCTAATAAAATCACGCCTAGTTACCAAATTGGTTTTCAAGTGTTGCATTCCAATTATAAAAGCCTAATTCCTCCTTCCACCCACTGAACCTTTTTGGTATTAACAGGCTTTACTATGCAAAGTCATGCAGGGGCTGTTTCGTTTACAGTAATTAAATGAATGTCAATTGTTTTAGTTGTTTCTGAGGGAGAGTTCTACATGAGTATTAGCATGTTCTGCTAACCCTGACGTTCTGCACTTCAGGCCTGCTGCAAACCCTTGGGGGTTGACCACTGACCTGAGACTCCTACCCAGACATGCCAAGTGCATCTCAATGAGACTGAGCTCTTTTTCTCAGTTTCTATGGAACCAGCGGAGCAGAACTAATATAGCATCCGCATATAGATGAAAGAATGAAGAGGAAAAAGGGCTTTACAGCTAAATTAATTAAGCAGATGTACCTGTCTAATTAAAGATGCACTGTCCCTTTTGTACCCTAGCTGCAGTACAAACAGTATTTAAATACACTCTCTACCCATTTCATCTATCAAAATATTTAGTAGGAACGCTCAGATGAAGGTGATATTAGCAAGATGAGCTTCCCATGTATTATTAATAGAAGGGCTCCCAATTATGCACAACTGCTGCAGCACATCTTCATAGCAATGGCAGAAAAGCCAGCTGCCCAAGCAGTCACCAACCAGCACATTTTTAACAGGTAGGGCTGTTAAAAGAGGTCCTTGCCCAGCTGAACACAAGGGTTTGTGGCTGGGAACAGCCTCTGCCTCAGCCTGATGCTACAGGATGGAATTTCACAGCTCAAGAGGTACCAGGGACTCAGACTGCTTGGAATTGGCTTTCTTAGATTTAACAGGGGAGTGAAAACCTGTGCCTCTGACCTCAAACGTTGTGGAGAAAGTTCACTGCAGAGCTGGGAGCTTTGTTTTTCTCTTTGCTTGAGGGTTTGCTTGCAGGGACAGAGGGAGGCAGGGGGTGCCTGGGTGGTTTTGGTGGAGAATTAAGACACAAACACATCTAACAGCTTTAACACTACTAACTGGCTTCATGGGTCTTACATAGTGAAGACAAAACTACTATTCAGAAACAGAAAAAAAAGTGAATTAAACACAGGACTTCCCCAGCCACAGTGTTTCATATCTTGCATCATGAAACAAAAGCAAAAAAAAAACTTTTCCCTTAAGCCCAATTTCTTACCCTCTGTGCTTCACTCAGCCTTGGTGAGCTTCAGATTTACACAGCTTGGCTGACTTCCCCTTCCCTGCCACTTCAGCAACCAGGCTGCAAATATTCCAGGGAAAAAAATCAACTCTTCCACAAATCATCCCTTTCAATTATAAACTTGTAACGTTTTTACATGGAAGAGGCTTAATGATACAGCTTTCTATGAACTCAAAGATAACATAAGGGTCTTGGTCAGCATTGACATAAAAGGCATCTTGGTAAAAATCCTCCAGGGCCTTGACATTGCTGTAATAGATGTCCAGGTGCTTCTCAATGTTTGCTTTCTCATCTTTGGGGTTCTGCCTGAGCCGGGCCTGGATCTCTGGAGTGGGGGCTGGCCTGAATGTGGTGTGGTATCTGGAGAGGAGAAGAAATGCCATGGCTTCAGCTCAGGACACAGCAGCCACTTCTGCAGATACTCCAGGCTTTTACCTATCACAGCCCCTTGGCCTCTTTCTGCTCCAGGTAGGGTTTTACAACAAAGATTGGAAATTTCAGGGCAGGGAATCTGTCATTGCTGCCCTCAAGAATCCTGGATCCTCAAAGGCCAAGGGTTTCTCTGGAGGTGACACTGATTTATCTGCTCCACACAAGGAGAAATTTCTACTACATTACCTAGTGCTTGTAATCTTCGATTCCTGTCTTTAAAAAAGCATCTAAAAAAGCCTAACCTTAAACATAAACACAACCCTGTGTCCAGCATTGCTGGGACCTGTCACTTAAACTGTGTTTAAGGCTCTCAGACATTTAATTGCTAACATCTTTATGTAGTAGCAGAAGGTAAAAAGAGGCTAATTCAGCTGAGATAGGTTTTGGTTATTTTTAATTTTCCAAATGTTGGAATTTGGCTTCTCTCAATTCACAGTTGTGGCTTGCCTCAGTTACTTCAGCAGGAAAGAGGATTTTCATCCTCAGAGTCCTGTAGCAGTGCCACAGCCCAGCTCAGCTGACACCAAAGGAATTCTGATGATGTTCCTGCATTGCCAAAGGCTCCCAACAACCTCTAAAAGTTCCTTTGCAATCAAGTGTTTAAATTCCCTGTTAGAATTAGTAATCCTAACTCAGAGTAAATGTCTTCTCTGCTCTAACACAAAACCAGCTTATCCCTGTTCCTGCACAGACAAATTTTCTGAAACTTTTGGCATAAATGCAAAACCAAGGAGAGAGCAGAGCCTGTCCCTGCAGAGCTGAAGATCCAGTGATGTGGACACAGAGTTCATTCCACATGGGAATGATTTAGGGCACAGCTGAAGGCCACCCCTGCCCTGCAGCCACAGGGGCAGGCTTTACACAGTGCCAAGGATTAGACACAGCACCTAAAACAATTCAATTCACGGAGAATTTGTGAGGAATAAACCCCAGAGTGTGGGAGAGGGAAGCGTGTGAACTGGAGCAGATACTGAACAGCCTAATCCTAATGATGAGAAATGCAAAGATGTGGGGATGATTTGCTTCAGCCTGTTCCTTTCTGCTGAACAACCACATTGCTCATTACTAAAGCAAAGAGAGCAGTTACAGCAAATCACTGCTGCTGTCACAAGTTAATGCTGCACCTCGAGTGAGATGTCTGAATAATCAGCCATCACTTTGGGACAAATCCACTCCTTATGGCCTTAATCTTTGAGGGTTCAGGATTTGTCTTTGATGCAATAGGATGTGCTCAGCCTTTAGGAAAGCAAAATAAGGGTTTAAAATTTATGTGTGGGGAATCATAAAACCAGACCACAAATGAAGTCGTGAACACATGCCAACTCCAGCAGGTATTTGGGAAGATAAATTTGTGACTTGTTCCCTGGAAATCAAGGATGGAGAAGGCAGGAAAGCTGAAGGTCACTGGTGAGACAAGGGGATGTGACACCAGTGAGATGAACCAACCTTACAGTGACTCAGTGACTCAAATGAGTTTGCTCTACTGAGCACGGAATACATTAATACCTCCCAGCAGACAGGACCATCACAGGAGCCTGGGGAAGTAAAATCCAGCAAGTTTTCCATTTCCCCTGCTGGGAAGCCTTCAAAATTCCCATGGGAATGTCTGAAAACCATCTGCATTGAGGCTAGGTTTCAGACATCTTCCCTCAGCATTATTTTACCATCCAATTTAGTTACCATTAAAATGTTAGACCTGAGCTATTTGCTGCTGCAAGATTTCAGGCACCACGATTTAAAACCCCCTGCTCCGAGGAGCTGCTGCAGCAGGAAGGTGCTTCAGGAGCTATGAAAGTTTTAACTTCTCTTTTAAGGAATCCCTAAGCAGGAGTAGAGCATTCCAGAGCTCCTTAGATTTCTAAGAAGCCTATTTGGTGCTTTCATCTCCCTGGCAGTCAGGAAAATGTTACCAGGAGTGCTCACCTCTCCCCAGTGACGGGATCCGTCCTCCGCTGGGACAGGCGCTCCATGATGGACTCGTGGGGGAGATTAAAGAAGAACACCCTGTGGGGAACACAACAATTAAGGGCATTAACACCCTGAGAACATCACTTGTGACCTTCAGAGGGGGAGTTAATCCTCACCAAACAAAGAGCACTGGTGGCAGTGACAATCCCCCCAAAGGAGCGCAGGAATTCTGCAGCTTCTCCTCGTGTTTGGTGTGGTCTGCAGGCTCAGCAAGGCAGGAGCTCTGTGGCACAGGGGCTGTGTGTGCTGTGTGCTCTGACAGCTCAGTGTGGGGGAATTGCAGCTGCAGCCTCTCTCAGTCTGTCCCAGCCTGCTCAGCACCCAGAACTTCCCTCTGAACTTCTCTGGATGCACTTCCCAACCCAAGCAGCAAACAGAATCACAATAACATGCCCCAAAGGTAAAAAAAAACCCTCTGCTTTTCCTGTCAAGGACAGAGAAAGAGCTTGTCTGCCAGAATGATGCATTTCTCCTGTGCCCATGAGAGGGATTTTCCTCTTGCTGTTTCTGTCCACTTCCACTCCTTTTTCCCTTGTCTCCCCTCAGAGTGATTCCTCTGCTCTCCCACTCCTGCCCTGCATCCTCCAAAGCAGGATGAGTGGTCAGGCAGAACACGAGCCCCATGATGCTGCTGACAATTCCCTGTCCCTTCCATCAGCACTGCCAGGGCACGGGGAGCAGCTCAGCACAGCTGGGCCTTGCTGGTGACACTGCTAAAAGGAAATATTAATGCTGAATGCTTCATCTGAAGATCAGAATCTGCAATTCCCATTGAGCCTGAGCGAGTGAGAGTTGCTCAGCATCTGAGAGAGGCAGCCCCACAGTGTCACTGGGGCTGGTCCCACACCAGGAACAGCTTTTCACTGGGGATGAGCAGGATTTGCCATCCCATTTCACAGAGATGACTCTGATGCCCTTCCGTGGATGAAGGATGCAGAACCAGAAAACCCCCATGCACCCAGGCACATCCCACTGTTGCATATAAACTGTTGTGCCCATCTCTCATTGATTCCTTGCCTCTTTGGTTCATTACAGTGCTCCTGTTAATTTTATATTTGTGTTCAAAAGCTCCTCAGCTGAAAATTCTTGACAAATTGCTGAGCATGAGCAGACCTGAATCCCCTGTCCCCCAGCTACTGGAGACCAGAGCAGATCTGCACAAAGGTCACATTTAACAATTAGCTCAGAACAAAATAAAAAGTAAGGCTCCCTTTGAACCTATGAAAATAATTTTTTCCCAGCAAAGCACAACCTGAAGGCTGTGAATACACCTTCCTTTACAACACACCTTCTCCTGCTGCTGCCTTCAAGGCCAGGCTTCCTGTTTTCATTTTTGTCTGCTTCTCACAGGAGATACTGCGTGGTTTAGACATTCACCAAAGGAACATTTTACACTGACTGGGTGGGATCAGACCAGATGAAAGGCTGAGCTTTACCTTGGCATGCACATAGCAGATTACTAGAATCCTTTGTAGGATTTAAAGTTATGAAAATCATCTCTCTTTTCAAATGTTTACAGATAATGACTTCTATTCACACTGTGGTAACAAAATAACAGCCAGGAATAAAACATTCAAGATCTTGGAGATTCCAAAGACAGGAAAAGAACAACAGTTTCAACACTCTTTTATCCCTTACACTCTTAACATTTTGTTTTTCTTTGTTTCTGTTGCCCAACAATGGCACAAAAACGTGATTGTCAGAACAGGTAACATCTGATGATATGTCTCAAGATGAATATTCTAGTAGAGAGGAACAACATTTATACAGTCATGATAATTGATACGGCTTCCTATTATATCCTGAGATAAACAAACCCACTGAAGGATTAGAACCTGGCATATCAAGAAAGCTTGTCGTAATTCATAGTTAGGAACACAAAAAGTATTATGGTATTTGAAACAGAAGAGCCTAAAAAACTCCACTTAAAAAGCTGCCAACAAAATGAACTCTGAAAGCCTTGTCTGAGACTCCCTTCTTTTCCAAACAAGATGCTGCTTATTATCCAGTCTGGTGTCACCATTAAAGAGGAGTGGAGGGGGAAGATGTGGGAGGGTGCAGACATCCCTGCTAATATGGATTTCTCTTCCCCCATGAGCATTGTGTAACAGCACACACACAGAATTCACTGTACAGCAGCACAAACCCCCAATCCAAGGGTCCTTCCAGTGGAAGGTGGGATGCCTTTCCCTGCCACTCCACACATCTCCCACAGATAAGAGAAAACAACACTCCCCAGGGCTGTCAGTTTAAAATCGTTCAGAAGCAGGGGAAAAAAAAAAAAAAAGATGAAGGAGAAAACCACTGACAGAAGTACAGTCTAGACTTAAAATACTTCCAATTAGAAAGCTTTATTACCATTTTGAAGGAGACACACACCCCACACAGTCTATTACTCAGCCCCAGGAGGTTTACTCACTTGAGTAAAGCCTATTTACATGGATGCAGGCTGGGAAGTGTTAGCCTTGGCTATCTGATACATCTCCTGCAGCTCCTCAAGGTACTTCTGAGCTACATTTGGCCTCTGTCCCTCACCCAGGCTGCTGTGACTGATCACATAACAAAGCTGACCCTCCAACTGCCCAGGTAACACATTTATTGGATTTCTCTTGGAAATCCTGGTAACATAGAGGGCTGCACCCATGACCTTGCTCCAGCAGTAACTGGAACAACTCCCTGCAAGTACTGAGTTCCTCTCCAAGCAGAGCTTGGCCCCTTCCACACAGGGAGGTGGATTTCTCACATAAATGCATGCCCTGTAAAGCTCATTTTAGGAATCAGCCAGGCTTTGTAGGTTGTAATATGTCACAACTCCTATCAAGGGGGAATATGAAACAGATGTCATCAGAATTGGTAGACAGGGAGGCAAGGAAACACAGCCTCATATCAAAGTACACGACATTACCCTGCTGGATTAGCATCCAGCACAGCTCCCAGTGCAGCTGCAGGAGGGGAGTGGTGTCAGTCAGGAGCAAGGTGAGGGGAGGGCTGAGCAGAGGGGCACCAGGAATCCTCACTCCACTGCCACAGGGTCAGAATCCACCTATGGGCAACCAAAACTCTCTGGCATCCAGCTGGAGGCTGTGGGGAAAACTCAGAGCAGCCTCTGAGGACAAATGTCCCCCTGACTCCCATTGAGTGATTCCTAAGCACAGCTCTGTCCTCTCTCCTTTGTTCCATCTCCCAGGAGAGGGACAGTGGGAAAAGGTCCAGCCCTGTCAGCTTTTACAGACGATGAAACTGTGAACACAAATGTTAAAAGGCACAAAACATCCGTGTGTCAGAATCCTGCCTCTTCCTCACTGTACTTGACATCACTTATCTAATCTAGTGCAGCTTCCAGATACATTAGAGAGATTAAATTCCAACAAATTAATAATGATGATGACACCTTCACTGTGTACCCAGTCAAATGAGAACTTGCTGCCTTTGGATGGTGATGAAATGTATTCCAGCCCTAACAGCTGGAATATAACGCTGTTTTCCTATCAGCCATCTGGCATTCCAGAAGAGTATTCCAGCCACTTCTGGCTTCTGACTATTCAGACAGTGTCATCTCAGAGCCTGGAGGTCACCAGGGCATCCTGATGCTCCCCCTGGCAAATGGAGGGAGGAGGGGGAAGAACAGGGGTGGCAGAGGTGTTATTTCACCCCAGATTGTGAGACAGGATTTTTGGAAAAATGTGTTCTAACCATGCCATAAGTGAAGGATTTGTGACCTACACAACAGCATTCGACTAATCCTGAGCTGCATTTGTTCCAGATGGCAACCAACCCACTTAATCCAAGTTATTAACAACTGGCAGTGCTCAGTGCTGTCCTCACAAGAATTTATTTGGTGGTGGTTTTCCTGTTTTCTGGATAGAACCTCACTGACCTCAAACACCTGTAAGGGAAAAATTGGGAGTGTTGCTGTAAGAGAAGCAGGTGCTGTGTGCCTGAATCCTGGAATGCTGTGCTAGGGGATCAGGAATGCTCCTGCTAAGGACAATCCCCTCCCAGGATGGCTCCACTGCCCCGTCAGCTGCCTTCACATCTCCAGAGAGCTGCAGCTCTGCCTGTGAGCCAGGTCCTGTCATTTAAGCACAGCTGCTTCATGAGCCTGACCTAGATGGATCCAGATGTTGCCTGTTCTAGACCTGAGCTATTTACTGAGGTCAGATTCTCATCCTTGGCATTTCCAGTTACTTGGAGTTGCTCTGGATTGACACTGGTGGAGTGGAGCCCTGAGCCAAGCCCTTTTTATAGAAATATTGTCTGTGAAATGAGATTGTACCATGAAATCAAATTCATACCCTGTTTTCATTCAAGGATGTAAAGACAAGGATAGGACAGGATATAGACAGGATATCTGAGACAGGATTCTGATCCCTTCCTGGCTTTTAAAGACAGAGACTACTGACTTGCTTGCAGCAATAGCAGGGCCAGGTCAAGCTTTGCAACAAAGTTAGGATGCTCAAATTAAAACAAAAATACATCACCAGCCAGTACTGGGCCACTTTTAATGCAGCTGTTAAACTTTTGAGTTGAAACTGCAACTTTAAATATAGTAAGCTATTAATCTTTCCCTTATTTTCTTGACTCCTATATATCTTCTCCATGGCAGGCAGGTACCAGCTGCCATATTCCCATTCTTCACGCTCTGCACTCTGCAAAAAAAAAAAAAAAGGCCCCTGCTGGCCAATTCTTGTTTAAAATTGTGCATAATTGATAGTGGCAAATCTACCCCAGCTGTGTCTAAAACCTCTCCAGGGGCAAGAAAAACACTCTCTGTGACTGTCATTAACTACTAAATTAGCAAGTGCTCCTGGCAGTTTACAACGTACCACATCAGTCTGCTTAAAAAAAAAAAAAAATGTGAAGATCAGATGCTTGTGTGATGTCAAAGTTACAGCAAACTTTGCTGGCAGAACTTTGACAGACCCTCAGTTAAATCAGAGCAAAAAGAACAGGAAGGAGAGAGTGAAAGAAAGAGAGAGGAAGAGACACAAAGTTACCTCCTTTTCTAGGCAGACAAATAGAAAATGTCAAATTCAAGGCAAACAGTAATTGTGCCATTCATGAGGCACAGAACATCTTACTCCATATGGAGATATCAACAGTGCTCCTGATGCTATGGCACAATTCCCTATGGAAAACAACTCTGCTGGAGGACTCTGTTCTGGCAATGCAACAGCTACAAGTTTTGTAATTGAAATATAAAGTTGAGAAAGAGCTGAAGTTGAAGTGAAAGGATGCAGTAGGTCCTAAAAGGCCAGCACAGGTACAATCCTGGTGTGATCCCTGGCACAAACACAAACTCCTCCCTTGGGTTCACAAAGCAGCCAAAGCAGGTGGGAAGGAAATCACAGAGTTCTCACAAATGCATGGAAAAGCCTTGGGGGCATCATGGACTGAACTGGCAGAGGGACAAAACCATCTCTATAAATTGTCCTGAATTTGGGTGAACTCTAACACTCTCATTGTTAAAACTGACCATATTGTTACCTTTTAAAAGTTCCAATAAGTGCACAAAACTGTACAAACTTCTGGATTTTACAAGCAGAAGGGAGCAGGATGGCAGCTTTGGTCAGGGTACAAAAATGATCAGCATTGCAAAAGGTCTTTTCCTTGGGTAGCACCACTGAGTGATCACAACAATATGACAAATCAAGATAGTGGTCCAACTTGACAGGTACAAGGAGGTTCAGATTTGAATCCAAGTACCTAATTCCACATAAAACCCTGACCATTTTATCACTGTTGACTTTCCAACCAGAGATAGTGACTTGGATCAATCAATTCCCCTACAGAACATCCCCTTCCCTTGAACCTGAAACCTTGGCTGAGCCTCTTCTCAAGCACCATGGCCCAGACACAGGATGCCAAGAATGTTATATTTCCACAATTACATTGTGCATCACAAATCCTCCTTTTCAAAATTCAAACTGGTTACACAGATCCCATCTACCTTCTCCCAGGGCTTGTTCAGGGCTCAGTGCAGCTCTCACCAGGTGTTTTGCCCATGGGTAACCAGACTACAAAGGCTCAGCTGAGGCTGCACCCCTGACTCAGCATGAATCACAGTTTATTCCCTACCCTAAATACTCCTCCTGCATGTCTCTGCAATGGATAAAATGATCCTTATCTCTTATTTATGGAAGGAGCTGTTGGGAGGTTTTATTCACTGATTTCTTTCAAACTCTGGGATATCTTCTGATGAAAGGTGCTTGATTCTATTTTGGGAAGTAATTTCACCCTCCAGGTTTCAACCATAAGGGAAAATACACTGCAGAAACACTAAAACCCAGGTTAATCAGCACAAGTGTTTTGCTCCTTGAGCTCTTACAGTGATTCATGGCATGACAAGCTATTTCCAGGCACTGGATCTTTTCAAATGGATGCATTTCTGTCAAATAACTACAAAAGGCAGCTAAGTGGGGCACTATTCCCAGGACATGGCTGCTGGCCAGGGGAGTGAGGTGAACAACATCCCTCGTGGCTGCAGATATTCCTTCCCCTCAGCAGCAGTGCAGGGTTATGACTCTGTTGGATGTTTTCCACTCCCCAGCTGGATGAGCTGGGCTCCACCAGCCCAGACAGATGAGGTGACAGGGTCCCTCTGTCCCACCCCACCAGCCTGGTGGCTCAGCAGTGTCCCAGCAGGTGCCACACCAGCTCACACAGGGGGAACAGGCACTGGTGCCTGTCTGACAGAACAATGGACTGGCTCTGGAGCTGGGATAAAAAGCAAAGCAGCTCCATGGATTCACAGCAGCAAGGAACCCCAGGCCTTTGGGCAGCCTGAGCCCTTCCAGGTCTGCAGGACTTGGGCCTGTGCAAACATGACAGAGCACAGTGAAAGGCACAGAGAGAGCAAATGTGCTCAGAGGAGTGGCTTCAATGCATTTTTAAAGCTTCTTTAGAGGAGGCAAACTCTTCCTGTGTGTAATAAGTGGCTTGGATGCATTAATACCTGCATTCAGAACTGCTTTACATTGCTCCCCTCATTTCTATTCCTTGCCTCCTCCTTCCTCTCAGCTGTTATTCCAGCATCTTTGCATTCCCCCTGGAGTTCATTCCAGAGTGCTTTATGAATCACAGAATAAGATGGCAGCCAGCAGTGCTTTGGAGAAGTGTGGCTGGCACCATTCCTGCCCTGCACAAGGTGAATCAAACCCCTCCTCAGATAATCCACAGCCTCTGCAGCCCCAGAGGCCCGAGGTCAGGAACCTGGAGCCTCTCCCCCAAATGCAGGCGTCTTTCCTCAGATCCCTGCAACCCTGCCCTGCAATAATTGGATTCTGCAAAGCAAATCTGGACTGGAGCAACAACTCCAGGGTTAAGCACCAACAAACTCATCTCAGGACTGGTGCCTTTGCTACCTGTCTGCAGCTTGGCACCTGCACCTCCTGTTCCTAACGAGAGTGAAACCTATACTTTTCTTTCTTATTAAATAAACTGAGTCAAATTTAGAGTAAATGATGCTTAACCCCCACCCCCAACATTTAAACACTAACTTTTGTCATTAGTAAGGTATTTGGTATGTAAACATAAATAAAAGGACTGACACCGAGAAAATGTATGATTTGGGGGCAAGGGGAGGGAATAAAAGGATGGATTATAATGTGTCATTTTATATATGTGTCAAAGGAAACCAATTTCATAATAGGGAATAAAAATTCCCTGTTTAAATACTGTCAAATAAATCCTCAAATGTAATAGGGTTCACTTCTGGGGAAAGGAAAACTAAATCTGATTAAATATTAATGCGGCGTAGTATTAATTAAGAGAGAAAAAAGTCCATCAAGAGAACCCCAATATGTTTACTGTGTCCCCAGGAAGCTGGAAAATTTCACAATCAAGTGTGTAAATGTTCTAAAAAAGGCTCCTGAATATTTTATGAATATTTGTCATAAAACAGAAATAATAACCACTGTGCAGAGCTATTAGAATTAATATTTATGCTGCCCGCCATGAAATATTCATGGGGACAGAGAAAGGGGGGCCCGTAAGACAAGAATTAATTTACATTGGGCTTGGTTTACCCGCTGGCTTGATGTTTAAAGACGGCTTGACAAGGCTCCATATGAATCCGTCAGTCACTTGCAGCGGTAGGTGGGGTGAAGGCAGGGAGGGGGGAGCGGGTCCAGGCTGCTGACAGCTCACAGATTGAGTTTCTGACAGCCCTTAAAAAAAAAAAAAAAATCTAAACGGCCCCCCACCTTTTTTTTCCTTCTTCCATTGCCCAAGGCGCTCTGTACTGCCACCGTTCATCCGATCTCCCCTTCCATCTGCTGAAATTAAGGAATTAATGAGCGCTATACACTTTACAGCAGGCCCCAGGAATGTTTACTGGTGATTAAATTATAATGCAGCCGAGCTGTATAATTCATGAACCAATTAAAGGAAGTGTTAGTTGATTTGATGGGATGAGGACGTACAAAAAGCATTTAACTAATAGGGAACCGTGGGCTGCCGGGCGCCTCGGCTTTCTCGGATTACGTGGCTAATTGCTCTGCTTTATAGGGCTGTCACAGATAGCCATACATATTTCATTGTTCTCAAATACTTCAATTGTTTGCTTTCGTGTTGCTGCTGTAATATGTAGAAGCCCAGCCAAACTTCAGTGTAGTTAAAGCACTACTCTGCAAAAGCAGGTTGCTCTGGGAGGAGGGAGGGACGAGAGGGGCACGAGGAGAAGGCTGGCTGAAAAGGAGTAACTTAAAGCCTCAGAGTTAAATGTCACTCAGCAATTACATGATTAAAAGCTGCAACATATGATAGTCTTTTGTTTTACAACTTTTTGGACACTAATATTCTATGCTGACTTCACCGTGGAGAAAATATTGGTGCACTGAGCTGCTTTTTGTTTTTCTAACGCTGAGAAAGGTGGAGAGGAAAGTGTATTAAAAACATCCAGCAAGGAAGAGCAAGACTGCTGTGGTTATCAAGAATAACACATCGTGTTTAAACTTAGCTGGTTTGATATTCTAAAGCACACGAGAGATGAAGGAGGTTGATTTCCCATCTGGGAGAACGCTCGGTGTCTAATTCAGAGAGCGGCTGCGACGTGCGAGCTGCTCATCCCAACAACTCCAGTTTGTTGCACAAGGAATGGGGGAATTTGCCACTCCTGCTGTTTTACAAAGCACTCCCCCACAGCTGACAGGCCACAGGGTTTGATGAAACAGATTCTCTGGATTTGAAGGGGCCTATCAGCCAAGTTACTCCTCAGCCAAAACAGGCACGTTCTCCCAGCAGTGAAATCCCCAGCCCATGTCCAGAGGTATTGATGAAGAAATCAGGTACAATCAGATCAACATCTCACACAGGCACTATTTTGTGGTTAGACCCTGGAATCTATTGAGTAAACAACAAGCTGGGCGAATACTGGATTTCTTCAGCTCAGTGATGAAGACTGCACACCTCCATGTGTCCCTGGCAAAGTGTTTTGTCACCCACCTGAGGGACTCTGTGGTAAATCCTGACCTGTCTAATTTGGAGCTTTCCATTCCAAAGTGTTGTACAAAGACCAGCTCAGCAACTTCCAAGGTAAGTTATAATGTGAAGTTTATAATCTGGTTCATCCCTTTCCTCACACTGTTCCCTCCAGGATTTGGGTTTGGAAAGCAATCCCTCTGGAGAGCCCTCCAGCAGAAATCAGGATGGCTTTGCAAGCCAGTGCAGGTGTTCAGCAGGGAGGCAAGAGACCTACATTCAGTGAATAGTTATTTTTTTCTAAAAAGCAGAGCAAACCTAAGTAGCCCCAGAAAGAAGGAGCTGCACATCCCATTTCCCAGGGCAGCACTGAGACTAGCAGGCTTGGGGCAGTCTGGGTGGAAAAAAAATTCAGTTACTAAGGAAAGAAGATTTCTCATATAGCTTGACACTGATGTTAAAAATAATGCAAATTAAAAACCCCAATATTTTAAGTAATTCCCTTTATTCAAAACTACCATCTATTGATAGTTTGTCCCCAGTTTCTAGGCTAAGTGATGCAAAACTTTGGCTTAGTTTAACAGGTAAGCTCCAAAATAAGAGATAATGACACCAGTCACACAGCAGGAAAAACTTGTCATCAACCCACTGGGAGGCTGAGTAAAATGGAAATTGGCTTGCCTCCTCTAGAAAATAGAAAGGTTAAATTGTCTGGGAGATAAAGTTGATCCTAAACTCACCTAAGTGGGCAGTGCCTCAGTGAAATCTGACTTTCCAGTTAATCATGGGGACAGTTGTACACATTACATGTCATCTTGGGGGGCTTTGAACTACCCATTGTAGGATTAAATACATCTGCAATTTGGTAAAATCCACTAAATTACATTTCTGACATTCAGCACCTGGGACAGCAACCAAGAGTACTGGTTAATAACAAAAAAAAAAAAGTGTTTGTGCAGACAAACTGAGCTCAGACTCTGTCCCAGCACAGCGAGCAGCACCGTGGGCATCACATGGGAGAAAAGCAGAGGTGAGAGCAGGCTCAGGAATCACTCTGTGCCAATGATTGCTAACAGGAAACGTCAGAACTTGGCAATGTCAAGGAATCAGAGGCACTGCAGAAAGTATTTTCTTTGTGTCTTTTGAAGTGCCCTGGATACAATCAATCACAGAGAAAAAAACCTCCTATATTTCAGTTCAATGTGGAAAGGGCTATTTGCATTTCAATATGTTCAGCTTATCCTGCCAATAAAAACATGGAATCATGAAGAAGAGATCAGGCCACTGGAGTGAAAAACAAGAGATGACACCCTGCAGACCTTTCAGATAAAACAACTTCTTGTTTGTAACATTTCTGTTGACGTCCCAATATTTCTGAATGATTGGGTTTTCAAATGAGATCAGTCGGCATGCAAATAAGGAAACAGGATCAAGACATCTCCCATACCTGATTGGATGGAGAAATTATCAAAAGACCCTTTTTTCATATCAAATTTCCATCACAAAAGGTCAAACTTTCAACTCCCATTACTTTTGCTAACTGCATTTCACTGTGCCTGCCAGCTCATTGCTACTGCTGTTTTCAGAGGAAAAACAGAGCAGTAACAAACGATTCCATCTTCTCCCACATCTGTCAGACAGGATGGACAAACATTTTTTAATCTTACTCAATTTTTCTCTATAGCCCTAAAAATCCTTGCAGCCAAAACATCCTTTCTAAGCTGATTAGCTACTCCTAGGTTGCTTTTATTTTTCTTACAGGTTTTCTCTTATTTTCTAGCTCAAAGACTGACAGAGCACCAGCTGTGTTGCCAGAATGTTTTGTCCTACAATTTGGCCATTTAAAACACTTTTTGATGTGTGCTTTCCTAAAATATATGTCCCTGTGTTGTCTGGCTGGACTGCTGCCTAAATACACAAATAATGGATGCTCCAGAAATGGCCCAAGACTCAAAGCACTCAGCTCACACAAACTCAGAGGAGCAGCTCAGCACCACGAGGTGCCATCCACTGCTTTTCAGCTTTAAAGCTGAATTTTGAACAGCAGGGATAGCAAGGGAGGAAAGCACAAGAAAAATGAATTCATTAGTAAATTGGCAGGACTCGATGTATTTGTTGCTACTGCTCCCATAAAAATTCTTCCTCAACATTATTATCATTGCAACATATATAACCCATCAGATCCTTGCCTAGAGGTTTCTGTTATTCTGATTTTCTCTGTTGTTCTTATTACTCAACAACTAAATGCTTCACAAAGCCATTTCCTACAGAAATATTTATGTTCCCAAATGTTTATTGGCCCCTCTATCATGATCAAGCTTTTATGAGCTCTCTATACAGAACTCTGAATTAAATACATAATTCCTGCTCTATCAGATCTGTGTTTGTCTATTTTACACAGCCAGGCACTGTGTTGAACCACAGAACACCTTACAGAAAATCTAATTTATATGGTAAAGATATTTCTACCCACACTGGCTGCGTGGGCTGGTGATTACAGGAAGCTAATGAGGACGAGGAGGATGGAGGGTTTAAATTCCATTAAAGGCTTTTACTCACTGTGCTGGTTGTCTTGAACAACCTCTTCCAGTGATCTCTGTACAACCACAGGCTCTGAACCATCCCAGGCTGGAAGGAGATGGAGGAAATGTCCCACAAATGTTTCTGACTTGCTCCACATCAACCCTCAATCCCCTGGAATCTGCTCTTCCTGGCAGCTCTGAGCCAGGACCACTGAACAGCTCAGATCAGGAGCTGTTCCCCCAGATTACTTCCTTCATCTCTGATTTTTCATTTTTCTTCTCCTGTTGACCAGAAGTGCCTGTGGTGATTTGTCAATGTCTCTAGGAAGCCACTAAACTAAAATTTGGCCTCTCTACCAACATCAGTTCAACATTCTCAGCTCCTTGGTGCCCAACAAATGCCAGATGCAGAATACAAGGAAACTTTTTACATAGAAATTCTTGGGAATTTCTGGAGCTGTGCCAGGGGAGGTTTAGGTGGGAATTAGGAAAAGGTTCTTTCCCCAGAGGGTGGTGGGGCATGGACCAGGCTCCCCAGGGAATGGGCACAGCCCCAGAGCTCCAGGAGCATTTGGACAACAAGGGACATGGTGGGGTTGTTGGGTCAGGAGTTGGACTCCCTGATCCTTCTGGGTCCCTTCCAGCTCAGGATATTTTATGATTCTATGAAAATAACAGCGAATACATTTTATCTATAAGTCTGTGCTCTTCACAAGTCTATTACTATTAACACACTAATCATCAGGCCACTTAAATGGATAAGAAGTCATTATCTGAAAGGTTAAAACCTGTAGTGTTCTCTTTTTTTCCTGAGACATGTCTGGTCAAAGGTATTTTGAGGATGAACTGAGGATTTCAGTCACTAGGTAAGGTCTGGAGCTCACGGGATTTAATAATGGGCTCTTCAGAGCAGATGAAGAAAATATAAAGGATCTGCTGACTGGAAACTATATTTGACATTCAGATACATTCACGACTGAGGTGTGGGATTCTAATGATGAGGAACTGCATAGGAAGTTATTCACTCTTGGATTGATTGCACAGACAACTTTTAAACAGAGTGATTTTTCCTCCAAAAGATACTCTAGTTCAAACAAGACTCTGTCTGAATCTGTTGTGAATTACAATGTGTTTGGAATTAAACAGACAGAATCTGACATTTAACAAAAAAGAAAAAGATGGATTTTTCTTCTTAGAACTGTTTTAAATGAAGACTCCTGTTCCTTAAAAGACCCAACCATTAGCATAACTGTTTGTACTCAGAAATAAACTGAAGGAAAGGACACTCACCTCCACTTGCAGCTTGCACATACCAGGAAAAATGTGAAAAGCTGAATGTTTATATTATTTCCCCAGTAATATAACACAGAATCCTGCCTAACACCATAATGCAAAACACCTTTTACAAAATCAAATCCTCTGGTTCTTCTGAGGGCAAAGCTTACAGGTTACCCAACAATTAAGGATTTTCCAAATGCACAGTTCAGACAACCACAAAAACTCAGCAGCACAGACTTTGTGCACCTTGTAAGAATGAGGAATATCCACAAATATCAGCCTTTTGCAGAATGTTTTTTAAGGGCAGGGAGGAAACCAGAACAGGGTTTTGTGTTGGCTTCCAGGAAAGAGCTTACACTGCCATTACCATAAATCACCCCAGAACATCCACAGTGATAGAACACCTTTCATTTAAAAAAATACTGCAGCTTCCTTCAGAAGCACTGCCACTTGCCATTTCTTTGAGGTAATCAGATAGCTGTTAATTAATAAACCTGTCAGGTGAATCGTCCTGCTCGGGTCATCATTATCCATTCTGTAACAGAATCCTGCTCTCATCACTGCTATCCACCCCATAGCTTCCAGCTCAATTAACTTAATGCTATGCAAATGAGAGGCTCTCCTCATCATTAGCTTATAGCCCACAAATGTTAATAACATAATTGGGCCTTCAACAGGGTAATTAGACACGATTTCTTCCATTAGTCTTACAAGGCTAATTATTGTTGATAGGAGAGAGGGGATGAGTCCCAGTGCTGCATGCAAAGAGGGGCATCTGGTTAAAGCAAATATAGACAAAACATCAACAAGGTAAAACAACAGTTGAGATCCAGAGCAGGGTCAGGTAGGGATGGGGTGAAGGAAGACACCACCAGGAGAAACTTAGGAATCACAGGAGAAATTCTCTGCAAGACAAGAACTAAACCCAAATATCCAGCCTGATGCTGGAGCTCTCCTGCCCTTAGCAGGGAAACAACCTGATGCTTCATAAATCCAAGGAAGCTCCTCAGGCTTTTTCAGACAGGGCAGTTGGGAAGCTGTGCTGATCCAAATTCCCAGTTTGAGATGCAAATGTGCAGCTACAGAGAAGACTTCAAGAACTGAATTAATTCCTCCATATCCCAGCTCATTATGTCCAACCATTTCTCCTGCCACCACTGGGTTGGCTGTGTTTCATCACAAGATTTTCCTGAGCAACACCTACTTGCTGTAAGAACAGAGGAAATGGTCTCAAGTTGAGACAAAGGAAGTTTAGATAGTAGGATAATAATTCTTCATGGAAAAGGTGGCATTGGAACAGGCTGCCCAGGGAAGTGGTGGAGTCACCATCCCTGGACGTGCCCAAAAATGTGTGGATGTGACACTTGAGGATGTGGTGAACACCACTCTGGTGCTGGGTGGAAGGTTGGACTTGATGATTTTAAAGATCTTTTCCAACCTTCAGGATTCTGTGATTGTAATTACAAAACTGGAGTACACTGAATTCTTTATTAATCACAAAGCAAAAAGCATGTCAGCAATTTATTCACAGAAAGTTAATAAAAACCTGAATTCAGTGTAATGAAATGGCAGCAATATCTCTAACAAAAAACCTAGAAGGCAGCAAGTTTCCAAATTTAAATTAGATTTTGGCTGGTGGAATGAAAGCTAAGGATTTGTTCCTGCGCCAGTTAAACCTGTGCATCCATGAAGGTTAGAAATGTACAACTGGAAAGAGTGTTCTGTGAGAAAATTGGACTTTTAAAAGGAGAAAGAAAACTTTACAAAAAATATGGCAAGTTCTCCATACCCACCACCACTTAGCTTTGAGAGCTCAGTGTCTTGATGCACAGTGTTTAAAAAAAAGTCAAACTGAGGAGTGCACAGGAGTGCCCAAGGGGTTGAGAAAACACATTATTTCTTTATTTTGTATCTGTTTAACTTTGGGGCACATTCATGGCCAATATGAATCCTTTGATTTCACTGCAAGGATGTGAAGAGGAACCTTTTCTATAGACTTGTCCTGAAAATCAGCTTAAATTATGTTCACAGAAGTAGCAGCTCTTACTAGAAGGTTAAATGAAAACATTACTCTTTTAACCTGCTGTACTTTAACCTTTGGTCAGTCTCTCAACAGAACACGATTGTTCACTCTGTGAATATCAGTGGGGTATTAATCAGCATTCATATCAAAAGAATGACAGACCACAATTTAAAAAGAATTATTTTTGTCAAAGCAGTGCCCTACAGAGCTAAGAGATACAGAACCTATTAGGAAAGGGAAATGTTTAAAAGCCTCTGTGGAAAAGATAAAAACCTTTCAAAGGACAGCATTCTGGAATTTTGCAAACATAATGGATTTAGGAACAGAAAATATGATCCTTGCAAAGCATAAAAGCCCTGGGTCACCTCTTACACCTGAGCCAAAGGAGGCCAATTTAAGTGATAGTGATTAATACATTTATGTGGCTGCAGGTGATCCAAGCCCATAAAATTGGATCCAGTGCATCTGTCAGACATCAGGGATCATTCCCACATCTTTCCTGCAGAATGAGCCATGGCAGGATTCAGCTCCCCTCTCTTAAATTGCCCCGCACTTACTAAATTTACTCACTAGAAAATTCTGAGCAAATATCTTGTTCCAAGGCAAACAGCAGTAAATCCACTGATGTTTTAATGAAGATTATGCTTTCTAATCCTGGTGGTAATGACAAACCAGTCTCCATTCAATATGCAATATTACTTGTCAGTTTTAATCACCAAAACTGTGTTCTATTTGCTACAGACTGATGCACTTGTCTTCCCAGATCTTCAGCCTGGAGAATACAAGCAAAAGCAGCACAATTCTTGTTCTGTTGAGGGTTTTCTGCCTGGGCCAGTTTTGCCACATGAGCTGTGAGTGAAGCCTTTACTCTGGGGTTAGTCCCAGATCCAATGAGATCACTAAATCAGCTGGCACAATCCTGTCCATGGTTTTACCTCAGAAATCCTGAATTTTGATGGTTGTGGAGTTCATAAACTCAGTTTTAACCTGTACAAGATGTAAGGGTGGCCTTACTGCATTTACTCAGAAGAATATTCAGCCAAATTCAGCTACCACACTACTGAAGTAATCAGCAAAGTATTGACATGATGGGAGATGCTGGACAACACTGCCCAGCCCTGCTTTCCCCTCGTGCTTCCTCAGCCACTAAAAGTCTTCATTTACACTTCTCACACATGCAAAACTCTCCTCAGTTTTATCTACATGTGTCCTCTTAGCAATGCAAAGTAAATGCCTTGGTTAATTAAATTAAAATGCTGCCATTTCTTTATATTTAAAGTTTTCCTCCCTCACTCATTTTTCAAAAGTTTTTCTGGTTCTAGGCAGCTCTCAAAACCAATATCTTCATTACAAAAACACTACAAAATCAGCCTTGCACGTATATGGTTTTTATTTGTGTGTTAACTACTGAGTTAATTAAGGTGAAATTTTGAAAATGACTGCTTTAGACCACGAGGAAATAGTCAGAATTGACAAAGCACATCATATTTTACCCTGTGAGACCAATCAGCATTGCACACCATGAAATGCACTGATGGTGCATGACTGCAGCCACAGCTTTTCCTGCATACCCATCTCAGCAGAATTGTTGGTTCAGAGGCACAGGGAGCCTGGAGAAGAGCTGCAGGAGGATTCAGGCAATGCCACAGCATCCCCAGCACTGCTGGATCCCAGCCCAGAGTGAGCCACAGAGAGTGGGATGAACAGAGAGCAAACTGAGAGACCTGAGGGAGAGCTCTGTGAACCCCTGGGGATGCTCCAAAATGTGGGAATAAAAACTTCAGCAGAGAGAGGGCAGAGGGGGAAAGCAGGGATTAGACTTGGCTACTATTGAAATGATAACACTTGGATTTCCTTGGCTGTTTCACTTCATTCCTTAAACCAAAGTCATGTTTTAGGTGAATGCCCTGAATAACCTTTGTGGATTTGTAGAGAGATTGGTATCACAAAGTTGTCACTGGACTGAGACATGACTGGATTGCTTTGTCTTGTCTAAAATTTGCTACCAGTGCCAAAGACATCAAAATTAGCCCAGACTCTGCTGCTTTTACAGAATTTTCCCTCTCCAGTTTGGTGCTGAGTTCAGAAAGGCAGCCTTGATGTTGGTGGCAATTTCCAAGAGAAACAGTTCCAACGTAAGGGCAACCAGGATAGAAAGTCTTCAGGTTTCCTAATGGTTCCTGTTTAGTGAGAGTTACTGCAGGAAAATCTCCCTCTCCTCAGCAGCAAAAGGAATGAAAGCATTGTGCATGTGGTGTTGGGTCCTTAAAAATAACAATAAAAATAAGAATACTGACTTAGAATTAGAAGCTTTTCTTCTTTCTCTTCCTGAAGAGTTTGGAAGCTTGCTGAGATCAGAGCACTCCTTAATTGCTGTATCCAGGATTTCACCACACAAACTCCAGCCATCAAAAGGAGCTTGTATGAGATGAGGTAACTTCTAAAAATAATCCCTGCCTCCCACAACTGAAGCCAAATATACCTCCTATTCTTGTTGGAGCAAAATCAGCTTGTGACAGCAAATGCAGCATCCTACAGAAAGCCCATAGAAAGATTTGAAAACTGCATTTGATGTTTTGTTATAGCTGGCTCAAGATGCATATTAATGCTTCTCCCCAGGAGAGAAAGGCTCTTATGGGACCAATATAGGTCAGGCAGAATGTGCAGCAGAAGTGATATAATCTTTTTATTGTAATCATCCAATTTTCTATCTATTGGATTATTTAAGAGCAAGAGCTTCTATTCAGAGTAGTGTTAGGAGGGAAGAGAGAGTGCAGTCTGAGGAGGAGGAGAATGGAGAATAAGGATTCCCCACCAGTGGCTAAACCTCAAAAATCTGAACAAGGAGCTGCTTCCATTGGGTTTGTGTGGACAAAAGAACAAGGGTGAGTTTGTGCAGTACATGGAAGCCCTGGGAGTGCAGAACAGAGCCCTCATGCCACAGGGACACATGAGGGAATGGGACATTCCTGGATTTATTTTGCCCTCTACTCCATGCCCAGTGGTGCCTCTTGCACTGGAGGCAGATCAGGAAACAAAGATAAATGACTTAATTAAATCTCCTTAATGAGCAGGGTAAGTGTCCAAACACTTGCATCAAGAGATGAAACAATCACTGAGTTGGTTCTGTAGCTTGGAAAACACCACAGGAGCAGAAACTGAATTAAACTGATCCCACTCATTGAGTGAAGCAGATGAGCCTCAGGTGAGAGGAAGATTTGCTGATTTTGCCCAGTAAAAACTGGGATTTTGGCTGGGGAACAGAACCTGGGATGTTTCCCCCTTGGCCAGGCTGCCGTGGTCCCTCAGAGCTCGGTGGGTGCAGCATCTGCTGGGGTGGGGAACACAGATCAGGATTCCTCACCTAAGCCACACTTTCCAGCAAATTTCTACCCCAAAAGCAAATCCCAGAGCTCTGCAAGATCTGGCTCCTTTAGCCCCCACTGCCCCTTGGTTTTTACCCAAAGCCTGTTTGATTTGGTGAGAGGAGGAAAAGCCCAGCTGAGGTGGGAGCACTGAAATGCAAAGGGAAAATGAACCCCAAACCAATTAGTGAAGATAAGAGTCACTAAAGCAGCAGCCACAGAATGGCTGGAAGAGTGAGCTGAGGAAAAGAAATGAGAATGATTGAAACAGAGAATTGTGCTGCCTATTATTTTTCCTATCTTACAAATTAATCCAAATCCTACAAAGTTCACTTGGACTTTTCCTACAGTTTCTTTGTCTCTCTGGTGCAGGGAAATTTTGTTGCACTGATTTAGTTCCTTGATTACCACATCATTTTTCNTTTTTTTTTTTTTTCCCCCTTTTTTTTTTTTTTGTTTTTTTTTCTTTTTTTTTTTTTTTTTTTCTTTTTTTTTTTTTTAACCTGAAAATGAGGAGAAAATAAGATATAACATTCCTTCTTCGCTACCCATCAGATTTTTGTGTGCCATCAACTAAAACCACATCTATTATAAATACACAATATCCATCATTTAAATTAGGTCAAAGTTTTTAAAATGCTCTGTAAGATTTTTCCACATCAGAATAATTCAATCACTATCATGTTTCCTTGATGCAACTATTTTGGGATTTAGCTTGTTCCTTGATAGGGATTTAATTAAGTCATTTACATGTAATTTCCAAATAAGTAGCTGTTACAAAAGGCAGCAAAGAAATGAAAAGGCAAAAAGGAAATTGAAGGCAGCCAATCTTTAACAAAAAATATTTCTGATATAAAAATGAATCTGAGGAATACATATTCAGTGATAAGTATTCCAGTGCATGTCTGGTAAACTCTCAGATAATGGCAGCATGGTGGGGTCACTGGGGTTCTATTAGCTCAATTAATGAGGAGTAAGATAAGGCTAACACCAGCTCTTCAAACGGCTCAAAAATAGAGCTGATAGTAATGGAGTTATTAACCTTCACCAGCCATTGAATTTTGCTGCTGATTCAAACTCCATTTCCTAGTTCAGGCCTCCATTAATAGGCTGTTTATTATCCCTAATCCACATTGGGATCAGCTGCAGAAATATGAAAGCCCCATGTAAAGACCAAATAGTTAAAAAGAATTTTTTTTTTTCCATTCTGATTTCTCCCTTTTCAACATATTCACAGGATCTTCCTCGGAAATTAGGAACTTCATTATCCTAAACTGTTTGAATACATGTTCTCAGCAGCATGGTGAAAAAGAAGCTTGAAATATATTATGTAAAAAGATGACATAATTGGGAACACAGCCACATCATTTTGAAGACCAAATAAAACCCTGCTGGAAAGCTTGCACTGGAGAAGCTGTTGCTGTTTATTTTCTCTACTGGGAAAGAAACAACTTTAATTTTGGAAAAATGGGTATTAGAAATATATTATGGATGTACTGCTAGGTCAATCCTTTGGCTCAGCCCTCCCCTGCCCAGCTTTGTCTGTTCACTTGTGTTATTTGTAATGTAATTAATCAACACTGCAAAGTAAAATAACTGACCCTGGATTCAGAGCAGGACAAAACCAAGGAAATAATGGAGCAGGGGAAGGGGAAATCCCAGGACAGGCAGCAGCAGAGCCTTTGATGGGAGGGCTTGAGGAGAGCTCCAACACAAACCTGGCTCCAACTTTAATACAGAAATCTGGAGTTAAAGGATCTCATTGGATTCTCTGCTGAGTCTGAACTCACTCAGCTGAGATTTTTGACACTTTGTAAATTTTTGGTATATTTTCAGAGACAATGTTTAGTACCACAGTCTACACACAGAAGATATTCTTCCAAAATCTATCCCTGTAACATCTGATGGAATATCAGTGATTATGAGTGATGGAGTTAAGATCAAAATAAAAATGTTTATTTTATCCACTTCCAGTACACAGTGCTGCCCTCAAATGCAGTTCTGGGTGTCCCACCTCAGAAAAAAAAAATAAATAAAGCTGGAATGTCCTGTGAGGGGAGAGAACAGGATGATCAAAAGAGTGAAATGATTTCTAGGAGAAAAAAAAAAGGACAAACAGATCAAGGTTCTTTGTCTGGAAAAGAGGTGACTGAAGGGCAAATACAAGGGGCATAGAAAATCAGGAGTATTGGGAGACACGAGGGAATGTCTGTAACTGTTTCTCAAGAGAAGAAATGCACCTGGAAAAAAACTCACGAAATATTTTCATA
Organism: Aegithalos caudatus; assembly: GCA_013389925.1. Taxonomy (NCBI): domain Eukaryota; kingdom Metazoa; phylum Chordata; class Aves; order Passeriformes; family Aegithalidae; genus Aegithalos; species Aegithalos caudatus. The sequence continues at coordinate 98,927 of WEIU01014012.1, read as the reverse complement.
TGACACCCAGTGAAACTCCTTTCCACGTGATTTGGTGACCCAAAGTACAGCATTGAAAAAGGGACTATAAAGTCAAGGAAAAGGGGTGATTAGAAGTCTTCCAAAGGATCCTCTGGCTCAAGGAATCCTTAAATTCCTGATTGCCCTAAGCTGGCATGGGCCCAGCAGAGGAATGGTCAGGAGCCAGCTGAAGGTGACAACCAGAGATTCACAACACTGCTGCTGCTGAATTTTATTTTAACTCTAAGTTTGGGAGAGAGCAAAAAGGATAAAAAAAATACTTTGGCTGATATTACATCGAGTTTTCAGTAGAACCATCCATGACTATACTATACATTTCTTTCTTGTTGCTTTAGCACTAATTAAAACAGCTAAAACACCCCTTTACACTCATTTGGGAGAGGAACTGAAGTCAGCCCTTTGTGGCAGCCAGAGCTTCACCCTGTGGCTGTGGATTCTCACCCAGGCCAGCACTGAGTGATTAATGGCACTAAATGGTCAAACTTTTTAATGGCACTAAACTTTTCCTCCCCAATATGAGGCCATGAACAGGTTCAGCTCCTCACTTGCCCTAAAGCTGCCCCAGTTCAGTGCCAGGAGGATCCTGAGCCCTTGGGCAGGAGCTGCTGCACAGGGACAGAGCTCAGGGCTCTTTGGCAGTCAGGCTCTGCAGCTTTTCCTGTGCCACCCCACGGGCAAACCCTCACTCTGCTGCAAAGTCTCATTGCAAGAAACCCCCTGCTTTTTCAGTGAAAATTGAATTATTTTCCTTTTTGTTCCAGAGCAGTTCTTTGGATGCGGTAGCTGATGCTGTATGAGGTTTTTTTTATTATTACATTTTAACAAACTTTATAGCCCATTTTGTTTGTTTTCAAATAACTTTATTTTCCTTCTTTTCTACCATCAATTACTAGGTTTGTTTTCTTTCTATAAGATGGAGGAGTCAGGAGACTGATCCTGCTCAATGCTGTATAATTTAGTATTATGTGTGGTAGCTTTATGAGGTGGGAGTCAGATAAAACATAGTATTTGAACACTAACCATTTATTAGCTCTAAGGAATAGATTTGTGACTTGACAAGCAGACAATAACTCTGTGTTCTGATCAGCCAAAGAGGTCTACTCTGAGTTCAAAAACCAGAGTAACATTCTCTTTCACAAATAATTTTGTTTACTGATGTGACTAGATTTTAATAATAAACTTGATATATATGTAAATTTATTTTAATCTAATTTCATCAACAGAGCCCTCCTAAAAATGAGACTTTGTAGATTGTTCTGTGTCTGATTTATAGATTTCTACATCCTATTCCCAGATTGATTTCAAGGCTATAATTCTATCAGGTTTTTCTCCTGATGTCAGAAACACCACCTCTGCAGATAGTGTTTTATAACTAGCATCACAACTGAAACTGAATTACTGCCCTGCTATCCTAGGCTGCAATGTGTCCTTTTGTTTATAATCACCCTCTCTCCCTTACATCCCTTCCACTTCAGCTTCATGGAAAACATCAGCTCTGAGATCAATCAGGGAGCTCCATGTCTATTTCTGTCCCTCACTTCAACCCCTGTACAAAACAGGGACCAAATTCTAAACTCAGATGTGAACGTGCAGAGCTCTTTAAAGTGGAGGGAGGCAAATGGATCAGTGCTGAATTTCCACACATCCAATTCTGTAATGAGTTGCTCTTCCTCCCTTGATGAGGTCTCAATCCTGTGCAGGGGCACACTCGAGTATTCACACTGATCTCAGGGAACTCAGACGTGTTTAGGGATTCTGTACCTTTCTTCTAAATGCACAAGAAGAATAATAATCTCTGGGAAATTATGTTGAACTGAGTCCACCACAAGTTTTGAGGTTCTTCCTCCATTTTTTTTCATGCAATTGATTCCTGATTAAGATGCACATCATCTTACTTTGGATAAATAAAGTTACTGCTGTTTTCACACACTTCCCTTTTCAAACCTTGATGGATGTCTGGCAGCTCCCTCCCTCTGCACTCCCCTCTATTCTCTCTCCAACTCAGCCTCAACTTTTTCCCTCCTTCTCCTATCCCTGTCAAGGAGGGAATCCAGAGCAATCACACAGGACACACAGGAACTCTGCCAAATTAAACACTGATGTGGGCAAAGCACCTCTCCTACCACCACTTTTTAGAAAAGAACATCTTCCTTGGAAGCAGAAAGATCACAAATTTCCAATGTTTGCCTTTGGAATGGCCACAGCCAGTGGGATGGACAGACCCAGGAAGGCCTGGGAAGGGAATGGAAAAGCCTCTCAGCAGCACTTTAAATCCTCACCACCTTTGGACCAGCTGTGAAAAGTAACTCTACCTTATTTGCTTGGCAGTCGTAACAGTTCTCTTTGGATGCTGATGTCTCTCATATTACATTTCTGAACAATTCATTATAGCTCAAATAAAATGTAATTCTCATGTTGTTTTTAATTATTTCACAAAACCCAAAAGTCTCATAATGAGCTCCTTGCAATACCAATATATTTCCACGGTATTATGTCAATGCTGAAGAAGAGAAGATGTAGATCCCCCCTCCTGCTGCAAATAAAATACATCTTCTCATATAATCCAAACTTTAATCCATTTCTTATGGTTTGGCTTTAGAGGCAACTCAAACAAATAACCAGAACAACAAACCTCTTCTCTCTCCCACAGTTTGGCCATCTGGAGCATGTGTCAGGCCAGGGCTGTATTTCCTACTCTCCAGGAGCAGGACCCCTTTCCTCACTGAGGAAGCAAACACTGAGATGCAGCAGCACAAACGATGTCAATAAACACAAACAAATATGTGTTTCCACAAACAAATCTGTCATACCTACAACACTGTGATAGCTGGGTTTCTCTCTCACCTGTTGGGATTAATCTGTGCTTTCTGCAGCTGCTCTCCCTGCCCCACATCCCTGGGGAAGCCAGACAGCACCCAGCCGTTGGTCAGGCACTCCAGGGCGCTCAGGCGTTCTGTCAGCAGCCTCAGGACGAGGTTGTCTGGCACTGCAAAGGAGGAGAAAGGTGACATTTAATTCTGTGTGCTGAGCCTGCAGTGGAGGGAGATGCTCACAAGTCCTTCTGGAACCAAAGCAAACAGTTATTCCCATTTATGACTGATAGGCATGGGGCAGCTGCGTGTTTACTGTCATGGAACCCCCAAACTCACAAGCAACTCTGAGATAAAGCAAAGGATTTGGTAAAACCTGGTGCCCATGGAATTTTGCAATGTATTTTTCCCTCTCAGCCACACTGGACTGGAGTCACAGTGATGTGTGTGACACAATCTTATCGAAATGCAACAACAGTTTGTGGAAAAGAAATCCTAAGACAGGAATTTCTGAGCATTCTGGATTGAACTCAGCAGGTGATAGTGGTTCTGCCACAACAGTCCACGTGTGCTACTGCTCCCATTTACCCAAAGGCTTGAAGATTTTATAACTGAAAGTAATTTTCAAAATTTATTTCAACAGCTGTAAATCTACTGCATTGATGAACCCCTAATTTTAGAGCTAAAAGCTCTTTTTCCTCTATTATTGTTTTTATTTCAGGCAAGAGAGAACATCAGCAAGATACTGATTACAATACTGGGATTACAACTACTATGGAGTTTTTAAAATTCTATTTAGTGGGACACAGTGGTATCCTGCACATTTTCACTAGAGTCTTTATAAAGTAAAATACTTCAATTAAGATACTTACATTTGGGGGATTTTTCATTTATTTGGGAGGGGGGGTGTGCTCAGAATTAAATTATTAAGTTCAATGAGAGTGACTATAGATTTTCCAATGACTGTTGTCATGTCTCAGGCTCAGTGTCAAATAACCCCAAAGAAAGGAGACCAAAATCACCTGGAGCTGCTTCCCAAAGCAGCAGCCAAACCAATTCCCAAGCAGCAAGGAGAGCCCCTTCCCTTTATCTGTCTGATACACCCGTGCCTCTACTGAAAACAAGAGAGAAATTGCTACATAAATCCCCTTCATGGCAGGTTGATGTTTTGATGCTCACCCTGCCATCACATCTGCATACAAAAATACAACAACAAGTGCTTGTAGGAGAGTGTATGTGTCAGATTTCTAGCACTGCACTTCTCTTCAGGACAAGCTGACAGCAATCTGCCTGGATTTTAGCAGAGTGAATTATTAGCAGTGCACAGTTCCACCCCAGGAACAAGCAGGTTTTAAACTGCAATAATAGGATCCATTTGCTCCTGGAATTAAACACTGCACCTCTATCATGAAATTCATGGCTTCTCCTTTAAATAATCAAATTACTGAGTTTACAGAACTGCACTCAGGATTCAATGTTCCAACAAAAAGAGAGGAAAACCTCAGGGAATTAATTAGGAAACAGATTAGAGTATTAATTGAGGATATCCACTTCACATTATAAAATAACAAGTTAAAGAGAGTAATATTCTCCATCTGCTGAAAGGAGAAAAAAGGAATGGAATAAACCCACACACGACAAAGAGCAAAATGACAATGCAAAAACTGAGTATTCCATTAAAAATGGGAATTTCTAGGAGAACTGTAACAATAGCACAGCAGCAGGAGGGAATTTTATCAGATGGATGCTTCTTCCTTATCCAAGACCTGAGCTGCAGGCAGGCATGGGAGGGAGAACAGGAGAATTTCAGTTCCCTTTCCAGGGCAGTTCTGTCCTCACCCTCCAGCTTACAAGAATTAATACAAACCAATAATAAAGAAAACCAAACCAACCCACGTTCTCTTTCCCAAAAATGCATTCCATACAAAGACAAGGGGAATTTTCCCCATAGTCCCAAATTCCTGGCTGCAGCACTAAACTTTTTCATGTGTGTTATTTTATGACAATTCCTACTGGAATCACTGACATGGATTTACAGAGATGCCAAGTGACATGATTTTATTCTTTCATTTCAGAATGCTCAAAACAGTTTTGTAAGGAATTGGAATAAACCCTACAAACCCATGATTAAAACTGCAGCAGGATTCTGCCAGAGCTGACATCCCTGCCAGATGAGCAGGGGACAGGGCAGAGGCTGAGGCCCAGGAATGGCACAGAAAGATGGATATCCTGTGCTGCTGAGCTCCCAGCAGATCCTGGGAGATTCCCCAGTTCCAGATTGCTTCCATCCTTCATATGGCAAGGAGAAACACTGCAGCCTATGAGGAAATTAAAAAGCAATTCTGGTGGGAACCTGGGGCATCTCCTGGGTCTGAGCACTTCCCACAGGACTTCTGTGAGCCCTGATGATCAAAATCCTCCACTGTGGTCACTATTTTGGAACAAAACTGAAGCAATCACGCAAGAGGGGGAAAACCAAGCTGCAGAGACAATTAATTCATAGTTTATCTAATGACATGCCAGGTTTGGGGTGTTCTGAGGGATGCTGGGGACACCTGACACCTCTCTCCCTTCAGCCAGGAGTGACTGCAAGACATCAGCAACACCCATGTACACATATACATCACTGAATAATATAGATGCTTACATATTTTCTGTGCCTCCCTCTAAAGCTTGATGGTGAGAAATAAAACATAAGCAAGTCAGACAGCAAGCTCTGCTCTCCTCTTGATTAGCAAACATACCTATCACTTCAACACAATGGGGGAACAGAGCTTGTTGGCTGCTTGGTGGCATTACAAAGTACATCAGCTGCCCTTGAACAGGAACAGTCACACTTAAAACAACTGCATTAAAACTGTAAAACATCTTCCACAGACCAGAGGGAAAGGAAAAAAAAAAAAAAAAGAAAGAAAAAAAAAATCAGTATTATTCTTATTTTGTAGTACAGACAGAGTAGGTAATGAAGAACTCTGCAGTACAGAATTCCTTTTCACTCATGTGGAACTGTCTCTGGAATGTAAGGCAAATTAATAACCTGTAATTGGAGGGGCACACAGCCTGTGAGGAACTAGCCAGAGGTCTCCTGGCCTTAAGCACACGACCCAATGGGCATATAGCAAAGTAAAATATAGAGCTTTCCTGATGAGACAGTCAATCTACATGTTTTAAGGAGATTATGAAGCACAAGAGCTTTGAATAATCAATTCCTTTTCAACATAAGCTTGTGTGAGTTTCCAACTCTGAAAGTTGGGGGAATGAGACTCGAGAGAGATTTTACTTTATCATTAGAGAAGTCCAAAGGTAGGTTCCATGTAAAAATTACAGTGTGCTGCTGCAAAGAGATATCCAGGCTGGGTAAGGTGGGAGCATGTCTCTATTAGGGAGAGAAATCAAGGCACAGGAGTAAAATCCACCCCTCAGAAGTAAAGCTGCAGAGCCACTGTGCTGCAGTGATTCCTGAGAGCATCAGACACAGCTGTGGACCAGTGTTTCTGTGAGAAAAAAAAAAAAAAAAGCTGCTGGGGAAAGAAAAGTGTTTTAAAAGTTTTATTCTGATTTTTTTTCTCTCTATAGTTTTGTTAAAAAACTTGTCTTTATAACTTTGAACTTTGAGCCTACTTTCCTTTTCTCCTAATCCTATCTCACAGCAGTAAAACAGTAAATAATTCTAGCAGACACTCAAACCACTACACCAATTATGAGACACACAATTAGCAAAGGTAAAACCACTACAACCAGGATCACAGCAAACCCCAGGCATGGAATAACACAACAGAATGAGGCCACAACCAGCTCCAGATGAAAATAGAATTTGTCTGTGCCTACATCAACCCCACACTCCTTTATCTCCCAGCCTGTTCCACCACATTAATGATCAAGACCATGCCTCTGAATTGGCAGCTGTGGATCTAAGAAATGATTTAATAATTTCAGGGTTTGATCAGGCAGGGGATAAGGCTGAAAGTGCTGCTGCTGCTCGTGCTGGAACTGCTGCGTGGACACCCAGAGATTTTCCATCTCCAGGGCTGTAAATCAGCACCTTCCAGCAGAACATTTAAAAAATAAATTTACTTCTCACAGCTTCAAAGGTTTTCACAGGTACTTCTCATGAGAAGTACGTCCTCAAGAAGCTCACAGGAGTGTGGCCTATTAGCTCTTCCCCAATCCATGGATCTGCAGGACTAATAGAAACCTGGATCAGGCAACCAGTTACAAAATCTGGCAATCAGTTACAAAATTATACCATCTACTCCAGACAAAAGTTACTGAACATTAAAGGCACAGTCTGAAAGGGAAAAACACCACTTGAGAGACTGCAGGGCATTATTCTCCAATAACTTCAATGCTGTCAGTGCTCCAAGCTATACAATTATCATATTTAAATTGATACCTCCTCCATATATTTCCCTTTAAAACAGACTTTTGAAGGGTATCAATTCACTTCTCCAAACCTATAAAACCTTGATTCTAAGCACAGCATAAATGTATTTACAGATACAAATTCTGCCAGCTTTGTCCTCTAAAATGTCATTTGGACAATACTGTCCATCTATGCTTCATCCTGCTTTTAGAGATATTTTTTTAGCAAGGTCTGAAGACTTTCACAGCTAATTCAGATGCCTGAGGCTTGATCCCAGTAGTTGACAGTTAACATCTTGTCCTGAGTACAAGCTACTGCCAAAGGCTACTTTCTGGAATTGTCCAGGAGATCCCAAATTTAGCAAAGCCTGAGATTTCCTTATTTTATTGCTCTAGAAACTCTGGATGATTCACAATGAGTAACTGCCTTTTTAACTCTGTTTTCTTGCCCACATTAAGGTCCTCGGGGATGGTATCGATTACGATTGTATAAATTGGTTTTTAATGTGTTTGAGAATGATTTAGCGGTGATTTAGCACGGCGTGGGCTGATCGATAATTTCGGCTAATCCTCCGAGGCGGCGGTGGGTGAGCACGGCCAGGTTCGAGTGCAGCCGCCTCGGGTACGGTAAATAAACACAGCCGAGAGCGCTGCAGCGGCACCGGGAGGAAAACACCGGGCTCTGCCTGGCTGCGGTCAGGAGAAAGGGATCGGTTCCTCCGGGGATGCTCCGGGGAGCTCCGGCCCCGCTCACCCGGATGGGTTCCGGAGGGTCCCGGGGGTCTCCAGCCCCGCGGTCCCGGAGGGTCCCGGTATTATCCCGGGCTTCTCCGGCTCCGCGCATCTCAGGGGTCCCGGAGAATCCCGGGGGTCTGCAGCCCAGCGCACTTGGAGGGTCCCGAGGTTTTCCTGTAGGATCTCGGGGTTGTCCCGGGGGTCTCCAGCCCCGCAGGATCCCGGAGGTCCCGGGGTGGCCCCGGGGGTCTCAGCTTCGCAGGATCCCGGGGTGGTCCCGGGGTGGTCTTGGGGGTCCCAGCCCCGCAGGATACCGGGGTGGTCCCGGTGGTCCCGGTGTCCCCTCCCCGCTCGGCCCGGCCGCCGTTGGCTGTTCTCTGTCGCCACCCCGCGGTCACGGCGGGAAGAGCAGCCGGTCCCCGCCCCGCGGGCAGCAGCGGCCGCGGCGGCGCCGCCGAAATGTCGGGAATTGGGAATTCGGGAATTCGGGAAAAACGCGCCCGTTCCGGACGCTGCCGAGGCCTCCTGAAACCCCGACAGAGCCGGGCTGGCACGGAAACACTGAGAGCAGCTCCGCTTTTATCGGGTTTGAAGAAGGGACAGCAAAAATGCGAACGCAACGCGGGCGGTGATCCATCAAAAGGGACCGTTCCTACAGAAATCCCATCTCGTTTTACACTGCTCAGAAGGGCTTCTGTAAGAATCGGAGTAATTCTTTTAATGCAGTAAAACAAATAATGCGATAAAATATTTAATTTTCACATTTAAAACATTTCTGCTTGTTAGCATATATTAGAACCAGCCTTTCCTTGGTTTTTTGGGGGTTTTTTTTCGGTTTTTGGTCATTTAAAATAGGAATTAGCTGTATTAAAGTAGAAATGATACTATTTCTAAAGCAGGTACAATCCCAAATTATCGATCATCTATAACAATAAATCATATGATACAGGATAAATTAAGACACTCGGAAATGCTTCCTCACAGGTAGCAAACCAGAGGTTCAGGAATTTACATCTGACCACATTTAGTGATGAGATTCCAGCCCCTTCCACCACTTTACCTGTTGGCAGCAAATGTGCTTTTCCTTCTGGTTTTTATATAAAACCTCCTATATCATCTCCATCCCAAACTCAAACCCACACAGAATTCAAGTGAGCAGCCCTTTGGTGAGGAGACAGTGCTGCAAGGAAAGGAAAGGAAAGGAAGCCCCACTTCCCTAAATTTTAAAGAATGGCTGTCAGCAGTGAAGATCAATATGGATATAAAAGATTAATACTTAATGTTTATATTGTACTTTTCTATTTAAAAGCCCCCTGACCACGAGGCCCCAAATGGCCAAGGGCCACATCTTCACTCAAATCCATGAGGGTTTGAGGCACAAATATTGGAAAATTGATCCTCCAGCAACAGCAGGAATGGTGAATATCACTGCAAAACCATGAACTGACTGATTATCACAATTGCTCCAGAAAACAACTGCACTCTTCTCTTTAATCAAATCTCATTTATTTCACCTAGTCTGGCTTCCAGGGTTGGCTTTTTGGGGTGGATTTTTTGGTTGCTTTGTTTTTACTCCTAAGTGGGGTGGCCTTTAAAAAAAGCTCCAGCTCTGAGCACCTGCCAGACACCACAGATTCCAGATTCAACACCAATCTGGATTGTGGAATAAAGAAAAATACATTCTAGATTTTTAAATAAAGGAAAAGGGATTTTGGATTTATCATCTTGCAGTGATTCAACTCACGAAAAAGTAAAACTCAGGGAATGAAATTGCAATCTACTGTCTATATGTCTGCATTTAAAACTTTCTGTTCTCCAGCCTTACATCTCATATAAAAATATGGCCACCTAAAACAGAAAATAAAAAAATTTAATTTTATTATGTTCTCTTGACCACCAATTTTCTCCTAGTAGGAAAAAAGACTGCTACCTATTTTCCATAAAAAAACCCCTTTGTAGCAGTCCCAGAGGAAAAGTCAAAAGTTTGACTTGAAAAACGAAGCTACTTCAAAAGCATTGTCAAACAGAGGTGAAGGTTTCTTAAAAATGCATAAATTAAAGTGTGGTGTATTCATAAATATCTCTGTAACTTTACACAGTTTATTTACGAGCAAGGTGCACATTTAGGGGAGCTACAGAATTGCTGCAAAACTACCTTAAATAAAGCAGAAAATCGATTTGTTTATTAGCTCCTGTTTGGACTCCGTGTGTGTGTGTGTGTGTGCGTGCATGTGTGTGAAAAATGAAAGAAAAATGGAGAGTTTTTTTCAATAATAAAAAGGGAGTTGCACTGCAGGGCCCCTAAAGCTTGTGAAAAATTAAACTCGACGGATTCAAACTGTCCTATTTCCACTTCAAAAGAGAAGAGGCACTGAGCTCTTCCCAACTTATCTTCAAACGCCCAGCACCCTAGAAAGTTTCTTTAAAAAAAATAAAGTCTCTAGTTCCCCCAAGCACTGTACCCGTTACTGTAGCTGCTGTCTCTCCCTCTTCTAATTATACCCATGTGAGTCTATTAATCAACTTGTAAATTATTTAGAGAGCCATGCGCTGTCTTCAGCCAGTACAAACACACTGCATGCAAAGGCTTGCTGAAAACCAATGGAGCTCCCAAAGGGTCTCTGCAATGTTCAGACAGCTCGCAGCTCGCCAGTACAGCACTCTTAAAAACAAGAAATAACACTGAGCTTACCCCCTCAGATATCAGGATTTACTCATCCTTTCAACTCTGAAACTCTCGGCGAGTTTTTAACAAAGAGGAGCTGCTCTATTGTCAAATCTGTGTTTCATGCTCAGTGATGAGAATATTAATTTGATGTCAAAAAAACCCCACAAAAACAACAACAAAAAAAAACCCCAAAAAAACAAACAAACCAACCCATCCCAAACGGAGCAAAGTGTTTTCAGTGAGACTGTGATCACAATCATCAGGGGACCCCAACTTTCAGAGGCTACACCAAAAAGCACCCCTTTAAAACCACTGCAATTTAAAATGAGGGGAAATCTGTATTTGTACAAGTAATAGTTTTTATTAGAAAACAGGAGAAATTAGGGAATTCCAGATTTTACCCCCTACGTGCACACTGCCATTGGGGACAGCTTCAGATATTACAACTTAAAAAACAAATAAAAAAAAGGAAGAGAAAAAACCAACATAGATTGTGTGTGTTCAACTCTAGCAGGCTGCAAACAGTGCAATGTTATCTGTGTTCCATGAATCAGTTCTCTTACCTCCTGAATCTTCATTTTGGTGAGAAAAAACCCAATTACCCAAACTAATAGCAGTTCTCCCAGCTGAAAAGCAAAATCTTACTGGTTTGGGAGTGGTTTTTTTCTTCATGCTGTTTTCCTGTCATCTCACTTTTCCTGACTCTATTTATTACAGCCTCACAAACAGATATATTAATTAGCAGTGATCACTCCATGCTATTCCACCACAAAAAACTAGACAGAATGGCCTGCAGATTTCAGCTGACTGATGACCCTCCCTACCTTTGTGATGCCCCCAAAATGCTTCTGCTTGTCCTTTCATTAACACATCAAACACCTCAAGGGGAAAACACCAGGGACATTTAGGTGGGGAAATCCAAAATGCTTTCTGCCTTTTTTTTTTGTTGTTCTCCAAGGGTATCAAGTTCTGACAGACATCTTTAGGATGCTGAACAAAGATCACTCAGATGGAAGTTTAAATTAATGTTTGTCCATGTTTTCAGTGAGACATGTCCAGCTCTCCTCAGAATTGGAGCAACCTGAGCACAGGAATTGTGTTTAAAGGTCTCCTTCAGGCCTGTGGGGTCTATGAAAGACCTTTCTACACTGGCATCATGTGTCCAGGGGAGGGCCAAGCCTATGGAACTGCCTCCTCAGAACATTTCAGAAGGAATCAAACCAAATAAATTAATTTATGGTGCTTGTCTTGCTGCCTGTGAGGGGGTTCTGGCCACTGCACTCACCTCTTACTCCAATTCTTCTCAGGCTGCCCAAGAAAATGGTGTGTGCTGAATTGAGCATTATTGACCAAGAGTTTATCTAAGTGGAGTTAGTGACCAGAAGATTGCTCTTAGACTCCAATGTTGGTAAATTTTTTTGCCCAGAGCATAGTTAATAACTACCCAGTTCTCAGTGAAACCACAACATCCTCAAGGAACAGTCTCTGCATTTCAGACTGGCTGTCCATAGCACAACTCCACATTTATGACAGGCAGAAAGCTGTCAGGTTACTGATTTTATCACCAAAAAATGCATTTTTCATTATCTAGTGTGCACCTATTATAGACTAGAATGTCCTGGGAATTAAAAAATTAATGGGCTCAAAAATATCTATGCTGCCTTCATTAGGTAAAATAAATCACCATATACAAAACTGAGGATTTTGACAAAAAGCAGGTCTTTATGAGACAGCAAAACTAGAAAATACAGAAAATGGGAACGCTGGGTTGCCTTTTGGGGTGAATAATAGAATTGTCTGGGGTGTTCCTGAAACACATGGGGTATACATGAAGCAGCAGTACAGGAAAAGCAGCACAAAGAATGCTGATGAATCCTAAAGCCATGAAGGGATCTGGGTTAGCCAAGCAGAACTGGAGCAGAAGAGGCAGTGGCAGCCTCAGTGACTCAATAATGAGTCAGCTTTGACCAGGCTGGGCTCTGAGCCTTGCTCCAGCACCACAACACACCCTGTTGGCACAGCTTAAATGACTAATTGTATGCAATCAGTGGTGTCCACAAGAAGGGAAACACACTGAGATCAGTCCCCTGGGGGAGCATTTTAAGAATATATGAGGCATGTCCTCGAGATTTTATGGCACTGCTTTCATTTTGACAAGTAATGATTTGAAAACAACATTTTTCCTGGTCTGCCTTTGGTTCCACTGTTCTGTGCCAGTGTCACTTGCATGATTCCCCACCCACAGGAACAGCTAAGCCTCTTTACAACCAGAAATGTAATGAAAAGGTTGAAGTTCTAATTGCTTTTCCACTTACAACATTGTCTATTTTTGAGTGTTTGCAAGTGAGATTTTCTGGAAACTGACTGTAGTCAATCAGAGCAGGAGAATATTTCCCCTGTTTTAACCTGGGCTGCAGCAAGAGAGCAAAGATGCAAAGATTCTTTGCCCACCTTTCCTCTCCAGTACCCTGTGTTATTCCATTTTCTCCAAGCCTCTTGTGAGGACAGTAATGAATTCTTGTTAGTGTTTACTAATGTAAATTCATTCTTTGTTATCCCTGGGAGAGGAGGATTAGCAAAATGACAGAACTTATTATTTCTGGTTTTGCTGGATGATATTTATCTTTATTCAGCCCTTAATTTTGTGCTGTGTCCCACCAAATAAAATAGATATGTGCATACCAGCAAATCTAAGGGAGAGTTTTTAGCATAATGCACAGGAATATAGTTATGATCCTTATTAACATTCAGAAGTGTTGTACAGCTTTATCTGTGTATACTGTATTAAAAAAATTAATCTAAATCTGAAATAATTTCTAATTTGGAGGAAGAAAGGAATTACAACTTCAATTTCATTTTCTTGAAATGAAAGCAGCTCCCTTGGACTAAGGATGTGCATATTTTTAGGACTGGCTAAAAATTACAGTCTGTGCAATTATTTTACCCTGCTGGGAATGCATCTCCTTTAAGGAACTTTAATGGTTAAGATGAAGTTTATAAAACACACAAAGAACATTTTAGTAAAGGAAGCTCTTAAAGGAGTTATCTTTGAATAAACAGATCATCCAAACTCCCATCTCAGTCATAACTGAAATTTAGAGAGTGAGGTATTTACAGTCCTCCCCTCCACAGAGATGAGCAGACAGTGAAATTACAGTATGCACGTAAGAACCTGAAATTAATGGGTACCATGAAAGACAGGCCCAGAGCTTAAAAAGATCTCCATGTGTGAGCTAAAGTGCACTCAAAACCAGCCACATTCAGCTCAGCCAGATTACACAGGAAAGAATTATTCCCACACCTGGAGACCTCAGATCCACTGCACAACATACTCTGAGATCTCTTCCTTTTGAGTTAAATGCCCATTCTGGGTGTCTCTAACTCAGAAAACCCTCTCCTAGATCTCTGTGCCCATTCCAGAGGACCCAAGCTCTCTCTTGCAGGCTGCAGAGATTCCTGATTTCCATTCCCATGGCCCCCACAGCAGCTCCTGCTCCCAGCAGTGCGGTGCCTGCATTAGGAATAAATGCAATCCATTCACTGGAGATGGATTTTACAGAGGTAAAATCCATCACCCTGAGGCTTGACAAAGTGCCTGGCAGAGGGATGGCACCCCCAAAGCTGCAGGCTGCCAAAAATCTTTTGGAAAGGCCTGGAAAAGTCTTGCATCTCTGGGTCTGGTACCAAGGGAACCTCAGTTAATTTTAAAGGCTCGTGTTTCAGAACTGTCTAATTCAATCTCAGAATTAAGCTATTGTGCAAAAAACAAAGGAGATTTTCAAGCTTTTCACCTTACCAAATACATTTCATTGCTAAAAATAAAGGACAGTGAAGATTTCTCTTTGCTCAGGGGGGCTTTGCTCAAAATTCCATTAATACTGAAGCTTAACTGAGATTTCCCCATCTTCAGCATGATTGTCTTGTGTTTGTACCACTGGAAACCATTGGGGCTATTGCCAGAAACAGCACTGAAAATTCCTCTTCCAGGCCATTGCAATTTGGCAAAATAAACATTCTTCCACCCTCCTGCAACATGACTTCTCCTCTTTAACTACAGATATTCTCTGATTTCTAATACCCACCACACACAGACAGCAGGACAAGTGTAACAGGCAGGTTTAAAGCTGCTGCCCTCAGGAACTCACAGTATTTATGATTTATCTGAAATCCCTGCAGAACCTTCCAAAAGCAAAGAATATTCAATATTTATCATGGCAGTCCCCTCCCACAATCAAAAATGTTGATAGAAATGAAGTACAAAGAAACTTAAAAATGTTTACATGAAAGTAGAGGAAACTATGGTAGCATTCTAAAAGTCAACATTCAAAATGAAACACAATATTACAGTGCTTTGAAAGCAGTTTGACACAATAGTGTGCTTTGAGAGCAGTTTGAACTGATGGCAGAATTCTGATTTAGATTTAGAGATTAAAACATGGAATTCAGATATCTGAATTTCACTGGAAGAGTGAATATTTGCTTTGAGGATATAAAAAAACCCTTAAAAAATCTAACTTCTGTTATTCAGTGCTAGAAATCCCATGGAATAAATGGAATCAATCGACTTCCAGGCTACTCTGAATAGAATCTGACCAATAAAAATTCACTCACAATTTGGCTTTTGCTACAAATTTGTAACTACAGTGTAATGAGACAACAACGTGCCCTACCTGGGCATCCACTGTCAATGTAAGGCTTAACGAGTTCTCCAAGTTTTGTGTTGTCTGCAACAGCTTCCTTTAGCAATTGCCCACAGCAAACTAACAGGAAGGAAGAACAAAAAAGACACAAGGTTAAATTTTAAAAAGGAGGCAACAAAGAAAAGAAAAAAAAAAAAAAAAAAAACCAAAAAAAACCCCAACAACCCAGAAGCTGCATACTGGAATAAGGTCACTGAATAAAATAAAAGTTGTATGTTATTTGAGTTTGTTGTTAGGGTTGGTTTTATTTTTTTGGCCAAGCAGAGTGAAAAGCAGGGAGAGCGAGGATATGGAATGAAAAAAAAAAAAAAAAAGAATATATTTGGCAAAGAACATATTAAAAATTGAGAGAATGATATTAATCAAATATATTTCTGAAATAACAACTCAAGGGATTGCTAGTGGCTTTCACTTTTTATAAACTTGTAATTACTGAATAAAGTTCCAGCTGCTGAACAGCATCTGAACCACGCTGCTGGAGGTGCAGCATAATGCTCAGCTCAGGAAGGGCCTCCCTGGATCATTTAATGATCATGTAAGGATTACATTTAAAAAAACCACGCTAATGCAATGTTATCATTGATTTCAAACACACAGGACACCAGGAGATGCAGATTTCAGGTCTGAGCCAGGACAGCTGTACATGAAATTTTCCTGTTTTGGGCTTGGAGTGCACTGGGTGCCCCAGGTGAGGGAGTTCCCAGAGAGGGAACCAAGACATGGAGAGGTCACACAACAGCAGAAAGCCTCACAACTGGACACAGCTCCAATTTGGTAAATATTAGCTATAGGTCCCCCTGTAGATTATTCAATTAATAATCCTAAATTGATTCCTTTCTTCCTGGAATCAATAACACCAACAGGCTCTGACTTTGATGGGAGAAGATGGAGCCCTTTAATCAGTTTATTTTATTGCTGTTAATCACACTGCCAGGCCAACAGCAGTGAGAACCCCCCCAGCTGAGTTCCTGGGACAAAGCTGATAAACTTCAATGTTTAAGTAACAATTTGAACAGTCACTAGTTGTCCTGGAGATGTAAATTCATACTCATCATAAACAGTGTAAAAGCTTAAGAAAAACTCAGTGCACAGATCCCAATTTAAGACACCTAATAAGTATACACCTAAATTTAATCCAATTCATGAGACTATTTAAACACAAATTTAAATTTTTGAGCCTGTGCTTCAAGCTCAACGGCCTAATAGAAACAAGATGTATGCTGAATATCATTCTGAAAAATGATGGTCTTCCAACTCAGTATTAAACATTTAATTCTTCTAATATTTGGGTTACAGAATATTTAAAATAAAATTCAACATATGGGTAAAGCACTGGTAATGATTTTTAATAAAAAGAGCTGCAACTCTCTCATATTGTAGTTAATTTTTTAAAAATGCAAATTTTGACCTAGATGGAACACTGTGAAACCTGCAGTTTTAGAAAAAAAATTGAAAAGAAAAATCAAAAGGACAAGAACAAAATGATTTCAACACATTTAAGCATGTTTTGTTTTCTATAAGCCAATTACATAATTAATAAAAATACAGCTTTAAATAAATCTACAAGTATTTTGTTTTTCACATGATATTTTAAGATACAGCAATGGCACAATAACTGACAGCAGAAATATTCTATCAAACCTGCCTTTTACTTAACTAAGATGATGTGACTAATCAGCAAATTTTACAGTCAGCAGAAATTTGTTTAAAATTGATGGCTATATTCCACTGTTAGAAGACACTGCAGAACATGGAAAATATTGCACTGATCCAATCACCAAGCTGCACTTTTATACACAGAACTTTTTAACATTTAAATGCTAACCATGAACAAGTCTCATGCAGAATTTTTTGGATTTCCTTCACAAAAGAAAGATGATGCACTTTTAACTAATCCCTTCATTTTCTCACACATTACTTGAGATGTGCAGAGCCTGAGCAATCACTAAAGCTCAGAGTGAATGAATTCTATTCTAAAAATGCCCCAATTTTGGTCAGGCAGCTGAAACTGCAGACCTTACTCATGGATCCACTGATCCACAGAACTCAGAGCACTACAGGAGTCTAACAACAGAAAAACACACATGTAAAAAGTATAAAAAATGATGAAATGATGACTAAAAAAACCCTCAGAGCTGGTTTGTCACAGCACATATACTTGGTTTACACTTCTTTGTTCAAATACTTTTCACTCCCCTCCAAAATCTGACACCCACAGCAATGGACTGAGAGAGACATTTTACAGGCAAGTAAGAAAGACAGCAAAAAATAAATGATCAAAAAGAGAAAAAAGGGGGAACTGAGCAAAGTGCATATTTACTGAGAACTTACTGTTGACAAGGTCATATTTCTGAGCTATTAGTGCTGCCTGCAGGCTCTTCCCACTGCCTGGGGGGCCAAGGAAGAGAATCCGGGGTGTGAAGGGGGCAGGAGATCGGTGCCGGCTTTGGACAAAGGCAAGAACTACAACAGGGGAGAAAGGCCAAAAAAATTACAGGTTTTAATGCATTTCTTTTATAAAAATTAAATATGAACATTGGTTAACTACTGTCTTTAAAAAATAAGCGTTGTCACGTTGATCATGGTTTATTTTCTCTCTGAAACATCCAGGCTCTGCACCCAAAATCAGGACACTGATAAAAGTGTCCTGTCAGCAATTTACTCTCAGAGGCATTTTAGAAATCTCACTATCATTACATTCCTCTTTCTTTCATCAGTGCCTGTCAAACCATTTTAAAGAGCAGATTCAATTAATAATTGCTCTCTTACTATGTTGTTTTTAGCAGAAGTAATTTTTGCTTGATAGCTACAATTTTACCATGCAAATTATAGAGAGCTGTAATTACATTTAATACTTTCTGCAGTTTCTGAACAAATATTTAAGTGTAAAAACTTGGGATGTTAAATTAATGACATTTATCCAGCTGTGTGTGATTAAGACTCCTAATTACAATATTACAGACTTGTAGCACAGTGTGTCATGACACTGCTCAGCACTGACAACACAGAAGTGAGTGTGGGTGTTTTATTCTTTTACCCATCCTTTTTGTGTAACTTGTAAAGAATATTTGAGCCTGATTCCACTCATTTGCAGGACATCATCCTCCTAAATTTTGCTTCAAGCAGGAAAAAGCACCTTTAGCTCAAGCTGCAGGTTTGGGAAGACCACAGGACATGTGAAGCATCATCAGAGTTGCCACGTTATAGAGACCTGGACTTTGTTCCAATCCCAAAAGAGAACCTGAGAGATCACCAAGAAGCCAAAAGATGGGACAGTTTTGGCAGTGAGGACAAATTTGGATTGTATTTGGATATAGCTGTGCCAATTTGGTGGCTGAGAATACCAGAGGAGGGAGCAGCTCAAGCCATGCCAGTTTTCCAGGGATCAGTCAAATGCCAAGGCTCAACTTTTCTGGCACTGACCCCACCTGCCAGGGTTGGGCATCACTAAAGCAGCAAGGACACATCTGCACAGGCTCTGATTCCTCTGGGATTGCAGTGGATACAACAAAAGGTGAGCCCAGGGGAGCTGCAGCCTCTCAGTTTCTGTGAGATCTCCAGTTCCAATAAAAGACTCTTTAGAGAGTCCTTGTATTAAAAAAAAAAAGAAAGTATTTTAGGTTAAGGAATAGGACAAACTTAAACATGACTGTTTGTATGAGTCATAAGCTATATTAAAAAAGCAGGAAAGGATTGGTAGGGAACATCCTGAGGATCAGGATTTTAAGTGCCATTGTCAAAACATTGCTCTGTACCAAGAATTTTTTCAGAGAACCCTCCCTTAAATGCTTTGGTATGATTAGAAAATCATTTCTAATAAAGAAGCACCTCCATTAAGCTCCAATTTCTACATAGCAGCCCTAAAGTATTGAGAAACTAAAACTGCAACCACATGGGATTGTATCCATCTCTTCCTGCAGTGCTGGAATCCTGCACTGCCCAAGTGAATTGGGTCTCACATCCCACATTAGGGCAGCAGCAGCTGCATTCAAGTTCACAAAATTTTATAGTTGTGTGAAACAACCCACAATACTGCTCATATTTATGAGAGATCACCTCTTTTTTTCCTTTTTTTTTTTTTTTTTAAACTCTAGCTGGGGCAATAAAAATCTAAACAAACCCCCTGGAAAATCCTACCAGAAAATAGTATTTGCTGCATGGCTTCCTAAACCCTGAGTATCAGCTACCCAAGCAGTGCTCCAGTTATTCTGAACATTTTCCACAACCCAGTGTATTGAAAAGCACAAACATTACAGGCAAAGCACCCTGCTTACAAATGATGCTTAATTTGCAGTAAATAACCAAGTTAATTAGGAGTAATGATCCCCTAGACAGTCTCCACATCTAATTATTCTTTAAAAAAATCTGGCTGCTTGATGCACTGCAGAAAAAAGATCTAGAGAGGATTTTTTCATTCCAGTTTTCAATTTATCTCACTACATTATTAATTAATAATAATTAATATTCAGGCACTCACATTTTTATTTACAATTCAAGGCATGAATTCTTTATGAATGATGATATGAACTTTTAAATTTAATTAAGTAATTTAGAGGTAATTAATGTGTAAATTCAGAATATAAACTTCCTACTTGTTTATCTTAAAAGTGCAGCACTTGTTATTAAAAAAAAGAGACCTTTTTGAGATGCAAAATTACTGGGATATAAGAGATCATCTGCAGACTGACAGCTACAAAGTACATCATCAATTGGTCTTCCTGGCAGTTTCCTTATTCTCTTCTAGAAGGATCAACATTAAAAGTCAGACTGCATTACAGTCAAGCAAAGGCAAACAAGAATTGTTGAACAGGAAAGCTCCCAGCACAAACAGCTTTTAAACAATGAAATGTTCCCAGCTTTGAACTGCTCCTGTTTGTTGTTCTCAGACTTTGGAAGGTGCTGGCCCTTTGGGAGATGAACAATTGAGCCACAGGGCTCCTTTTAGAAGAGACACTCACAGAAATGACAGTGACATTTGCTCTACTGAGTCAGCTCTTCCTTGGCAGGACTGTGAGCTCAGAATTTCCAGTTATCTGCACTTACTGCAGTAAAATAATCACCAGCAACATCCCCAATGCTGCTCTAGAGAGAGCACAACTCAGCTGGGAGCCATCTGTGCTGCCTAATCCTACAAACTGATTTTAACAGCCAGGAGCTACCCCTCAAACAGCACCTTCTCAACTTGCCCCAAAGCACAGATTTACCCTGTGAGAGAACATCCACCGAGGGCTGGTCTGCATTGATGGATTTCAGAACTTTCTGGTAGATGTGGAAAATCTCTGGGAAGTTTCTGTGATATTCCAGCAGCTTTTTGGACACCTCCTGCTCAGAGAGATCTTCTGGTTTCACCAACCTCTGCTGCACCAGGGGGTCACTTGGCCAGTCAAAGGTTGTGTGGAAAACCTCTACAGGGAACATGGTTAGGAATTAAGAGCATGATTTAACAGGTCTCTAGTTAAGAATGCCCCTCTTAATTCCACTCCTCAAAACATCCAACCCAAGTTTTTATTGAGCAATGTCAGGATTTTATCTTGTGATGGATGATTGATGATAAAATTCAACAGACAATACAGAGCTGAGTCTATTTGACAGTTTATTTTATTGACTAGAAATGCTTTTATTTAACCTAATGGAAGTGATTCTATTTACCCTAAAAGCATCCCTGCACCTCAGACACAAAGCAGGACCTAGCAGAGATGCACAGCAAAATTATAAACTCATATGGAGAGATTTAACCTTTAAATATTCTGTGCTACCACAGTCCACTGTTTGTAGGCTCAAGACTGAGCTTTTTATTTCCCTGTGTTTTATTGGCACTGAAAATAATGCAATGTCAACTAGTCCCATTTCCAAACAGCTGAAATTTATAATTATAAATTCCTACTAGTTCTTAAATGGGTCCCATGTAAATTTTAATCCCATCACTAGTACTACAACGTTTCTGAGAGCAAGCAACACTCCAGTCTGCAGTGGAGGTCAGGAACAAACCTACTGCACCTTGTGTGAGGGGATCCAGCCTTTTCCCACCACTCCTCTCAAGCAGCACAGTGTCTGGGGCATAGAGCATAACTAGGCAACAAAAAGGAAAAAAGAAGAAAAAAGAAAAAAGTGTAGCTCTTGTTAATTATTTGCTTTATTCCCTGTAATTGTTCAGATGAATCCCAATATTAAAGGTGGCTGAATTTATCTCGAGCACGTTTGCCTCCTTCTCATTTCCCAGCATTTTCCCTGCAAATATTTTACTTCACTTTTAATCAGAATTTTGCTTCACCTACTACACAATACAGTGGGATAAAATAACCATGAATGTGGTACCCATGGGCACTAACTGTCCCCATTATCCAAAAAACACCACCACCAGCAATAAACAATTGTCTCTGGAGCCTGACAGAAGTTCCCACTGAGCACTCGAGACTGATTCTCTTCTCACCACAAACCATTACTTTTCACCCAGGTACTTTGGTGGTGAGACCAGTGAAACTGATTTTTTAAAAAAATAATCTCACAGAAAAGTGTTCAAACTTGGTGAGAAAGCATCAAAAGAGGAAGAACCTGTCAGTTCCCTGGGTTGCTTTTGGCTAATCATCCTTGCAGTTAAACATTGTAATTTAATTACTATTTTCGGTGCATTTGATTACAGGTTTCAAACAAGTTCTTTTTATGACTTTCTTCTCTGTGTTAAATGGCTTTTTTCAGGCACTTTTCTCCCTATTAAGGTACTCACACACTGTAAATCTCATCTCCTCTCAATCTTCTTTTTGATTAACTAGACAGACTGAGCTTTAAGATTCTCGTTCAGGTCTTGGTGGCACAGATATAATTGTGAGCAAAACTCAACTTCAGATGTTATTAGGTATATTAAAAATACATGCAAGTACTAGACATTAAACATTTTTGCCTAACTCTGCTGCAGTGATTCTGAGTTCTTCATTAACAGTTGAATATCATCCAAATCAAATCCAAAGTGACAATTCATCAAGATGGATAAATTCTGTTCACTGTGCACTGGTGAACTCTGCATTTATCATTTCACTACATTCCACACAATTGCAGCAATTTTTTATATTCTAAGTAGGTCCTTTAACTATCATTTGGGACAAGTGGCTTCTCCTGTATGGCAAGGGCAGCTGTGAAGGTGAAACATTCCACCCCAAACCAGCCAGAATCCACCCCCACACTGAAAGGTCAGGCTTAAAATCATCAGGTTCCCACTTCACTTGGTGAAATTTACATTCCCTAATTCAACAGAAGCATAAATTTGTGTTTAGTACATGAGGAACTGGTTTAGTCTGAGGATAAAAGCTGATTTTTAGAGATGGAGGTCAGGAGCAAAGCTGCTTGTAGCTGCTCAAAAACACTTGGAGTAGGGTCTGGAATTTACAGAGCTCTGACTTGGAAGCAGAAAAGGGTGGGAAAGGCAGGGTTTAAAGTCTCCCAGGCAGGCTTTCAACCTTACTGAAATATTCTGCTGCCTGGTGACTCAGTCTCCAGCATTGATATTGAATTTATTGAGGATTTTTTGGGACAAACCCTTCTAGTCTTTCCTCCTGGATGCAATCACACACAAACCTTGTACTGCTTACCAACATGCCTAGGAAAAATGCCAGATGATTGCAGCTTCCATGCCTGTTCCTGATTTTCAGGGAAGCCTTCCAAAATCCATCCCTATTGAACAAAAACATGAAGCAGTTATTGATCCTGGAAGAGGAAAAAAACCCCAAAATTCATACTAAATCTCAGTGCTATTTACACAAAAATTACCTCATTCTGATCCCTCCACAGCACAGTATTTCTCATGGATGCTTGTGAGAGAAGAAAGCAAACATGGAGCACTGATATTTTTGTGAAATGCCTGCACTGGTTCCACTGCCACACAGCAATGGGAACTTATGGATTGTAGCAATGATATTATTTTTTTTCATGCTTCAATCTTAAAAGTAAAAACAAACCAACTTCTATCTCGAATAAAAACAACCCAAAACAATTTCTACAGTTTTGAAATATTCAAAAGGACACCAGCCCACAGTGAATATATATTTAAAAAAAAAAAGAGCTAAACAAATCTAAAGACAGATTTAATGCCAAGAATACTGAGGAAAATATGCATGCTTTCATTATTTTCTTAAATTATACAGGAAAACTCACAGTAATGGAACCAGCGTTCCCAGAGCTAATGAAGCAACAGAGCAAAAGAAAGAAAAAAGAAAAAAGAGCCTTTTGCTCCCTTAAGTCCTTGTTATAGCCAGCTAAGTGTTGGATTGAGCATCTTTAAAAAAACATTTACAGATCTGTGAAATACCATCGGAGAGCTGCAGCCTCACTCAGTTTTTGTCTGATGCAGTATTTGAAATCTAATCCACTTCCCAGGCTCAAGCCTGAATCTTCTGAACTCTCCCTAATTTATCTGTTAGTTGCCTGAGCACACAAGTGCTTGCTGTTATATCCCATCCCTCAAAAGAACTTTGTGATAGTGCAGTAAATCTGGGAGCCATCTTTGTGCTGAAATAAAGGAGATATTTTAATATTGCATTAGCTGGCAATCATTATCATCTCCCATATAAATCTGGTGCTCTGTCAGTGTGGGGTCCAAAGGTTCTCCAAGTATTTCAGGGAAATCTATCTCCAGGACTTCTGTGGGAGGGAATGGGCCATTCCAATTACACAAGAAAATAGAGCAGACTATTTAAAATTTCTTAATTAGCCTGGTTTCAGGAACATGTCATCCTGCTGACAGATGTAGAAAATACAAGACTCAAGTAACTGCAAGCCATTTTTGCCACTCCCAGTGTTTGCTCTGCCAAATTAGAATGAACCACTGGCTAAGGTCACACAGGTGCTGAGAAATCAATTTATCCCTTGGGACTTGCACAAGGCAAAGCTGCACAATGTTTGTAGTGCTATACCAGGAACTTCAGCACTAGTTTGGAATATACTGTGTACAATATATATATATATATAGGCCCAGATCTTCTAGGGAAAAATGGCATCTGAGGTCTGAGGCAAACAAATCTATGCCAATTTACACAGACTACACATCTGGCTTATTTTCTCCACTCTGAGTACAATGTTTTTAGACACTGTAACAAAACAGATGAAAAATAAACCAAAAAAACAAAAACAAAACCACCCCACAAAACCTGAAGTCAGTATTGCTTATGGCTCAAATCACATAATGTGCAACAGGCAGTAAACACAACCCTATAGCAATCCACAATCCATACTTTTAACAATCCACAGCAAACTTCAAGAGGTTTACGTACAAATTTCAGATGTCCTTAAAACTGGCAATAAGCAATTTTATAGGGAAAAGTTTTGGCTGTTTAGGAAAACAAAGCTCAATAACCAGCTTCCTGCAGAAAATATATTTGAAGGCACTAAACCAATGCAAAATCAAGACACAGTACAAAACCAGTGAGCATTCTAGAGCTGATTTCCAAAGGTCTCTGAGTTGCAGGGTATCAGTCAGTCCCTAATTAGAATATATTATCCATCTACTTGACACTTCAGTGAAATGTCTATTCCAGCACAGAGCTGCAGCTTTGTTCAGAACAGGTTTATTGATATTCTGCTGCATTCCCTCTCCATACCCCCAGTGGCTCGGTTCTGTTTTATCACACATCAAAAAGGCCGTATGCTCAGGGCACCCCATGCACAGCTCAGAGCTGGAGGTCTGAACAGCTGCAAGTAGTGTGCTATCACAGGAGGGACAAGCTCCAAGCAGATGTCACAGATAAAATAAAAAAAAAATTAAAAAAAAAAAAAGA